>CM076578.1:1604168495-1604466522 GCA_034641835.2 Pinus albicaulis | reverse complement strand
GATAACCTACAAATATGGTAAAGAACTTGTGTAGCGTTTCTGTGAACCTCCATTTTCTGTTTCTTCCAAGCAATGGCCAATTTTGACCAGTAAATCATAAGCCCAAGATCTTTTTTTTATTGGAATCTTTTACAGCCATAATTATTTCACTAAGGAAACAATAAATGCCCCCATTTTTCCTCTCTTCACCAGTCATTAAAATATGAATGATTAAATACTACAAGCAATCAAGCCAGTGTCGCTTGGCAGAAAAATGGCAGGACGACATTCTTGTGACCATATGTTCACATATCTCGTCCAAATTTTTTTCCAAAAAATCCCTGTGTTCCTTTAGAATTCCTACCAGCACCTTATATGCCTTCTTCTGAACTAGCCCTTCATCATCCTGTAGAGCTGGCTTTGTAGCAGCAAAAAGCATATTCACAAATTCAATTTCTAGACCCTGCAGAAGTCATACTGCCAGATCTAAGAGTTGGGCCCTTGTTGATGCTGTTGTCTGTTCATTATTTGAACCATCAACTTCCATAGAAGATTTTCTTGCATGCCTAGATTTAGTTGCTTCTTGTGTTACTTTGAGAAGCTTTTGCATAGCACTAATAAAAAAATGTTTGAAAACTTCCTTGCCAGCTACAGAAACTATGTCTACAATAGTAGCGTGCAGATATCCATGCTTGTCTTGGAGAGATGAGATGAATATAGTAATAAAGTTGAAAGAAATCCAGGAGAAATTTTCCTCAAAATCTTCATAGTCTCTGATGCAACTTTTTAGTTGTACTGAGACTTGGCTTGTTTCTTAGCTAGACTGATTTCCGAGTCCTCAACCTCTTCTAAACTATTCAAGCTATGGAGAGTTTATTCCTAAAATTTTTTGTTTTCTGAATAATTATCTGCAAGCTTGAACACATTATGCCATGTAAATCTAGCTCTTTAAGAACTGATGCACACAATTTATTTGCAATATCCAGAAAGTTTTGAGTTGTGTCTATTGGGTAGTTGCAAAACGAAGGAAGTAGTGACCATAGAGCGTGAACACAGGCTTCTGTATTATGTGAAGCTACTGGGCGTCCTTCCACTTCAAGTGTCTTATATTTCTCATGCAGTCTGTCCATCCTCTTCTTCTTGCATATATTGATGAAGGAAATATTTAACTATACTTACTCCCTCTTACAAGCCCAAACTTGCCTTTGCAAAGTGTCCATCAAGTAACCTGCTTATTAGATCTATCCATTTAAACATGCCATAAAATAAGAATGTGTTATACCATATCATATAAAGTGAAGCATTAGATTCTTGGTATCTTATTCTCCAAAATACAACAAAGATGCGCTAAAATGGCTTCATAATTGAGCCATGTTCACTGTTTATTGTGCTTCAATGATGTCCCAGTGCAACAGACTCCAATATTTGTTGTATTCGTACAACATATATATATATATATATATATATATATATATATATATATATATATATATATATGGCACTAATGTGTGCTCTTAATGAACAACTATCTAATGTATAAGGCTTAATCAACTTGAGAGTTTGTGTATCAAGGTATACACCAATTTTACTGAACATAGTCTATATTTCGATCAACAACTGCTCCATATTTCCATAATGTTTTAGGAATAAAGCTAGATCTAAAAGAAAATATTAAATACCTTTTTCAGTGGTAGCAGGCATCATCAAAAAATTACAGTGCCCTCTTGCTGAAAGGAGTGTCACTATAATTTAATATACCAAGAAATGGTTATAAATAAGATGCCTATGAAATTGATACTTATTACAAATAAACATGCTTACAGCCAACAAAGCTTTATATTTCTATTAAACCAGTTATACAACCAACAAAACTTTATACTGTAACTGTTACTACTAAAACATCTTTTTACCAATCAGGACGGTATATTGAGATTCCTTCTTAAGGTGACAATCTGATGTTTCTACAAGAGTTTTACTCTTCACAATAAATTATTCTAGCTTACTGATGCCAACATCCACTGAAGCCACTTCAAAATATTATATATCCTCGATTTACATATGCCTTGTTCACAACTTCAATTGTGAACAAGACTATAACAGGGATTACACAGTGCCAAAAGAAAGAATTGAGCTTGCATAGTGGACCTGATGTCACAAATACCTTGTGAGGGTTATGATAGCTTCAAGCTTCCAAGAGAATCTCAACTCTAGCAGATTCTCAACTTCGGTACTTAAAGCTTCCTAATAGAAGATTCTTAAATCTGAAGGAGGTTGGATTTCGAGTTTCCACCGCTTGATGCCAGTTGCTATATTATTTCATAAAATGAACATCTTCTCAGCATAGCTCAAATGACATAAGAAATTCAAACTGTGCAAGTCTTGGATCTCACATAGAGACATATTTTCCTTAGTTCCATTAAAAAAAACCCACTCCAATAATGATTTACCATACCATTATTATTTATAGATGAACTGTATGACAACAATCTGATGATCTCAAAGAATAATTATCGATGCCATACATCTTTGTGACCAGAGAATTATGTGAATCAATTCCTACTATAGTTGAGTATAGATGACAATATTAATTTAGACTTGATTTATACCGACCAAATCATAGAGATACTTTACGTGCTATGTTGTAGAAGAATCGTGTATGATCAAGGTGAAATAATAGATGCCCATATTGAAGAATCATCAAGGACAGATGCCAGTAAAAAAATATGAGGTTACTGGGACATGGCATAATAGTCTTGAGGAAAATATACCAATTTGAAAGTCTTAAAGTAGGAAGAGAACAATTCTGAGAGCGTAATCTGAAAGCACAGTATGATCATCATTGATGTCTTGTAGCAAGCATGGACCTGGAATAACAATATCACCAAGCCTAAGCATTGAATAAGGTCAGGCTGCATCTGCTGAGGAAAATAGTAGCTTAATGGGAGCATCAAAGGACTTGGCTATACTAACAATCACAGGAGTGAATAATACCCAAAACAAATATCATATACAAAGAGTCCTGCCAAGATAATAGCCCAATTTTGAATGATCAAAGAGATAACATCTCAAAACCTTGTATACAAAATTCCAATCCCAAAAAAAATTTTGCAAGCCGATGCTTCTTCAATGCATACCACTTGCACAACATGTGATTTGGTGAAATCTACTTCAATAGATTTAAAAATATGGAATATGGTAATTTATTGGTGACTGATTCCACTTCTTGGAAGAAAGCGCTCAATAGCAGGGAACAATGTGGAATCAGAGGAAAGTGCATTGCATGGTCTCTTGATAGAACGATATCAACCAAAATATATAGTAAGGCATGCTGTCAGGACTGCATTCAAGTTTGGATTCACATTTACATCAAGTGGTACAGACAAAACTTCCCTTCAAATGATCAAGAAGCAGTCCATACAAAACTTCCATTCAGCCTTCAGAGAGTAGAAGGCATACTCTATCCGATACATAGATCAATGTTAGGCAAAGTAACTCCAATTCTGTCTCCCGAAGAAGTTTAATACTGAATTGAAAAAAGGGGACATCAAGCTGATGATTGTGAACCCAAAGAAATCAATTCTTGATATTATTGCAGTTCTGGTTTGGGCATATTTCAGACCTAACATATATAATCAAAGATGTGTGAAGGACCTTCAAAGGAGCCCGTACTTCCTTGTAGAGATATTTCCATGTAGAATGAACTGATATAGAGCTTTACAATCTCCATCAACCATTGGTTCAAACCTTGAAACATATGCAGCTAGTACGTGAAGATAAATTCTGCTAATACAGACCTTAAGTGACCTTGAAAAGAGCCCAGATTAACTCAACCATCCTTTCCATCGAACTTGCTATACTCAGAATACCATGAGGCATGCCCAGACTTGCTTTAATGGCCATGGTTAGCCTTCTAATGGAGCCCTGGTTCATCAAACAAGAGGGTACAAGATTGCGGCCTAACTGAAGCATACATATAAGAGCAGAACCATCCTAGTACATTCCCTATACCAACCGAAGCTTCCCTCAAGACCTTAAGCTAACCAAAAGCATCTCAAAACGCAAAGACAACTCACCCTACGTCCTCCTCTACTAAGTACTTGTATGCCTCAAACATTTCTCCAAGCGTGGATGGATCAAATGACTTAGGAAGGTGCCTCTATTTATATAAGATGAATAGGGTGAAGAGACATTTCTATTGGACATGATGGGGTGACATGGAGATAAGGCCGACCTTGTTAATTTACGTGAGGAAGAATAAATTCAAAATACCACTTCTACTTGTCCAAATTTAATGTTCTTTAGATCAATTTTGGTCCTCTCGAAAAGAGGAATTCAGTGCTACAATTATCTTTCCCATAAGAGCTGTCCATAGTGGAATTTTTCCCTAGTTTCCAATTTTAACAATCCTTTGTAGTTATTGAATAGTCTATGGGAAGTCGGGACTAAAGGAATTACTTCATCATTTAGTACATCCTATCCTTTTTATGTTTCTTCTATCCTTCCCTTACTATATGAGGTCATCATTATTGATACTTAATTTTGAGGTGTACAACCTAGCAATGCTTCTCCTTCCAAAATGTAGTGATGCCCAACTTTGAGATGATACTATTCATGTGGATGTACAATAGTTTGATGATGATGGTAACAAACCCTCTACTACACTGTTTCCATATTTTTACTCATTGTTTGTTTCTTGGTGATCTCATGCTTCTTGTTTTGGGTTGATCTTGGTGATGCATAGAACTTTCATGTTGATGTAGATAGTTTGTCTTGATGCATATTTTCTTTTCATTCATGGTTTTATGGACCATAGTAACATTTTCCTGGACACATGAATCAATATGTGTCATGTTATGAGTTCTTTAATGTCTTGAGCACGGATTCTTGTACACAGCCAAGAATTGTTTCTCAAGGAACAACAATGAGGATGATGTGATCTAAAATTATGTCTATGCTTCGAAACTTGTCCACCATCCCAAAGGAAAGTTGACTTAGCACTTGCACACATGATGAGATTATTGGCAGCAGTAATGGGGTGAAAAACAAACATAGTCTAGAAGCTTGAATCTCATCATTGTTACTGGAAAAGATAGAAAAGGCTAAAATATGACCAAGCTACTTATGTGCTAGCTTTTAAATCAAACTGTAATTTCTGAAAATAAAGATGTTTTTAGGCTTAGTGGTGTGTTCTTTGTTATAAATTTGTTATACACTGGCTAGTGCTATTCCATTTGATTTATGGGAGAGAACTTCATTTCCAGCAACAATTAAGAATATACTTTATGACATTGAATTTGAAAGGACAGTGGCATGAATTTCACATGGATCTATTCACGTAGTAACCTATATCTAAATAATTACACCAACATTCATTATTAGGTCTGATATTATTGCATATCCAACAAATTTATCCAAGAACTAAATAGGTACATAACTTGTCATGGAGGTTTGAAATCGAAGAATAGTTACACTCCATTTGTAAACCATTATGCAATCGTAGTGTTCATCATACAATGTTACACTGTAGCTACACAATTTTTTATTGATTGGGTCATAGGATTGAACTCTGTCGCAATTGTTTTGACAATTAAGATTTACTATGATTTCTCATATTTCTTCGATCCTTGCATTCTTGTAGCTCATTCTCTCGTATCAAAAATAAACTTACATACAAGCCTATCTTTGTTTGAATCTGCATTGTCTCTTTTGGTCTTGTTGTCTGCTTGTTTTTCTCGTCTGTTTTGGGTTTCTTGTTATGTATCAAACTATATAGTATAACTCTTAGGTAGCAAAAATAACACACTTTTCCACATATCATAGTGGGTACAAGAATAGGAAATCACATATTTTCTTAATGTGACAGATATATTTTGTAGGAATTTTAAAATTCTTCCTAATTTGAAATTTCTACCTAACTTAAATGAGGTCATGGATCTGTCACATATAACTTTCAGCCTTAGCGCTGAACCGAAATATTTAGAAATACACCTGCAAATATCTCAAATCTATCCACCACTAGTCTTGGAAAGTTCAAGTAGATAAATACTGGAAGATACTTCCAACAATAGGTCAATAAAACAACCCTTAGAGAATGATGTAATCAAGTATGTATATTTGGAAATTACGTTTAGTAACACTGGAAATATATCAACACATTTCAGGTCCGAAGTTTCATCTAAAGCATGCCAAATCACTCACTATTTCATCCTTTTTGTTCCAAAATAAGCATATCAAAACATCCATGAAACTTTCTCAAAACATGTGAAAACAAGGTCTGAAAATAAGATCATAATAACAAAATTTAGGACAGTAGTGGCACAAGTCCTTTTGTCACAATATGAAGATAGTTGACAATACATTAGCGTTGCCAAAGATGATGCACCAAGTCTTCCTGCTTTATCTAAAGCAAGAACTTCTCCAAAGCTTCCCAAGCACTGGCTAGAGCAATCACACTCTCTGAAAGGGATTAATTTAGAAGGCCAAGTACTATTTTCATGGATGCAGACATTGAATGGAAAGAGAGGATCATCACTAAGTACATGGAATCCTGGTAATTTCTCCAAGTTAAATCCTTTGTGTCTGTGGTTGGGTGTGCAATGAGTAGCCCATATCCACTGGCTAAAGATAACACTTATAGTAGTGTTTTTCATCTAGGGAGTGAGAGTTCCATGGGATCCATTGGATCCCAGAAATTTGTCAAAGCATAACCAAGTAGTATGACTATGTATGATGGGTTTGCGTACATGCCCTGAATGTCTTAGTAAAGTTATTAAATATAAGAAAGCCTGCAACTTGGAATAGTTTGCAGAATAGGGGAATGAACTAGGTAGGTAATACACTCACATATGTATGGGCCATAAATGCAGGATTTACATTGATGAGACAAGGCCAAAAAGTCATTGACAAATGAACTCTTCATTGGTCATTTGAATTTTAAACATGTACACACTGGTCAGCAGATACTCTGTGTTATTGCATTCATCACTGCTATTGTATATCTTTGGTACAATGGGCATTGAATATTGTGTTATCACTTTCATCACTGCTTCTGTAGATATTCCATATTAGGACCTGGACACAGATAGGATGGGAGCTGCAGGTCTATCTATTATGCTACCACACATGTGGTAATCTCAAGATTCGTAGTGGAGGTTTTTTGGGCTAGTTATGTGATCTTGCTCTCAGACTAAACATCAATGGGGATGAATTTAGAAGGCCAAGTATTGTTTTCATGGATGCATACATTGAATGGCCGCAGAGGATCAACACTAATTACATGGAATCCTAAATCTCAGAGACAAAATAACTGCAAATGGAGTGGCATCTCATGTTATTCCCAAGACTTGGTTAATAGAAATCTTAGGTAAAGTTCCTCCACATTTTAGGACTCTTAAATCTCCCCAGACTTGTAATGTTTCCAGGAAATCAGACTGGTATATTTCCAAGAGAGATTGGAGATTTTAGCAAATTATTGTTGTTAGATCTGTGTAGAAATAGACTAATAGGATGTATACCCTCTGAAATAGGTAAGCTAAATAATCTCCAGACCCTTATTCTCAACCCCGACGAACTTGAAGGAACCCTCCCTCCAAATCTTGGCAATTTCTCCATTCTGATCGATTTTCTTATATTTTATAACCAAATGACTGGCGAGAATCAATATACCACCAGAGATTGGCAGGATATAGAACTTGAAATTTCTTTGTGGAGGTGGGAATCCAAACATTGAAGGTGAACTACCTCCTAAACTTTGAAACCATAAGAATCCTACTATTTTGGGGCTTGCAAAAATGAGGATTTATAGAAAAATCCCTCCTTCGTTTGGATCATTAAGAAAACTGAAATCACTTGCACTTTACATAAATATATTATCAGCATCAATCCTCCTCGGTTGAGCACTTTTTCTGAACTTGTATATCTATATCTCTACAGAAATAGTCTGTCAGGTTTTCTACCCAAGGAGCTTGGTATGTTGCAAAAGCTAGAAAAACTTCTTCTATGGAAAAATAATTTGGTAGGAAGTATACTGTCAGAGTTTGGCAACTTCACAATCTTAGAGGTGATAGGTCTATCACTGAACGCTTTGTCTAGAAGAACTCCTAAAACGATAGGATACTTGAAGAATCTGGCTAATCTTCTGTTGACGAGAAAGATTGTCCGACCAACAGCAAAAGATCTCCCCGGTAAAAAGTCCCGACTAGACTCAAAACCGTTTGGAGTAGGGATCCTATCCGGGGTGTGGGTCTGGCTACCGCTTGAGTCTCCTTTCCTTGGGTCTCAAAAGAACTCAATGAACCTGCGGACACACGCTTATTTAGACAATACAAGATACATGATTGATGGGTTTAAACAAGTATATAAAACTATGCATACCAATATGAATAATAAAACATGAAGCCAAAATAAATACTGTCAACAGCATATCGTAAGGGTCATGCTTGCACGTTGTTCTAACCACAGAAGAAACAATTCTTTATGGATAGAACAATCTTCACTTCCTTAAATGTTTATGATGAAAATATAAATGTAAGTAAACAAAGTTATTAACATTCATTGAGGAAGCATAGATAAACTTAACATTATTAACACAAGTACGGAGGACTATATTGCATAATTGATGCCATCAAGGAACGAAGTTTCATTAATCAAAAGATGTTTGAATCTAAAAAAGAAATACTCATAGTATTCGCACAGCAAAACACATCAGATCCAAAAGGAGTTAAATAAGTATATGTATTCATATGCAAAAGAGTGTTATCCTTCTATACAATGCTCTCCAACTCTTTGAGTCCCAAAAATAAAAGGATCCTTTACAATCTTCCCGAAGGGAGTTTTATAGACCAAAATTTTCCCTTTGGGCTTCCTGACTTTTCACCTCCCCAGCTGTTGAGTTGCCCTGCGACTTGAATGAGGGCTGTGACCTGCGACCCAGCTGCAAAGTGTGACCTGTGACCTATTTCCAAGTGCGCTCTGTGACCTACTACCACCCAATCATGAGAATGTGCGTGCGATCATGAGGTCAGGGGCATCAACTTGTTGTTCTCTGAGGAAGTTCTGCCACGCACGATAGTCTGCCGCTATGGGGGAAATCAAGGGAACTTCTTCTCTTAACCGATGCAGACACTCCAAGGCATTTGGAATCAAAGTCTCTCTTTTCTGCGTGACCAGGTTGGAAAAAGAGGTCAGTTTGGTGTAGATCCAGACTAGTGTGACAATCAACTTACCCAAGTTCTCCTGTGATGATGCAAGATTGGGAGTGGTAGCGGCTTGTCTAATGGGTTGCAAAAATATCTTAAACTCCTGGTCCACCTGCCTCGACGTCTTCTCCTCGTTTAATGCACCTAGCGATGGAATGCGGTGTAGGGAGTGCATTGAATTGATGCCACTGATTAAATTCTCGTAAACTACCATTACCTTATCTAGGTTCTTGGTTAGCTTATCCTTAGACTGCATTTTAATCCGGATCTGGACCTTCACGTCTTGGGTGTGGATCCAGTCTTTCTTAGGCAAGTTTTCTGGAGCCTGGGGGTACCGACCCATCCATTCTACCATCTGATCCAAAGCGGCTGAGGCCTCCTTCAGCTGCTCACTCCTTTACTTAGTCTCTGTTTGGGTTCTCACCAAGGGGGCATCTGTTTGTTTTATAGTGAACATTTCCCCATAGACCTGCCTAATGGTGACCTATAATACATCCAGATCTCTTCAGACGGTGAGCGGTACTTCGTTGATAGGAGCAGTTTTGTCTTGGAGCTGTTGAATCTCTTCCCTTAATGCTACCTTTTCCTGTTCTACCCTTACCTCCCTCTGCTCTGCTTCTTGTAGATTATTTTGTAGAGAGAGGATCTCTTTGCTCATTCTGTTTACATTTTCCTCCGTGGCTGCGGTGAAAGCGGTGCCAGTCGATGCTATCATTACTAGGTTAGTCCTAGTGTCTAGGACTATATCTTTCTCTGTCGTGGCTATGGATGAGGCGAAAGGGTTTCGTGCCAGGCAAATTATTTTCTCCTGTCGGATCTTGAAGGAGAACCCATCATATGTGAGCCTAGTAAGGTCGAATACTTCCTCTTCTTTCCCTTCGTAATAACTCACATCGGAGAGTGCAAAAGGTGTATTGACTATAGGCACTTCGATGGGCTATAGCTCCATTTGTGATTTTGCGCCTTGGGGATATGTCTCAATGTTCTCTATTATTCTATCCTCCTCCTCTTCTCTTTTCTTTTCTTCCTCCTCTTTCCGTAGCCACTCTGCTTCTGCCTTCTCATGTTCTATTTTCAGCCTGCTCTCTTCTTCTGCCACTTCTTCCTGTTCAGATTTCCTCTTGCATTCGGCTCCTACCGCTGCTTCTTGCTCTTCTTTTCTCTTGCATTCAGCTTCCGCTACCACTTCCTGTTCTACTTTCCTCTTGCATTCAGCTTTTGCTGCTGCTTCCTGTTCTGCTTTCCTCTAGCATTCGGCCTCCACTTGATCTAAATCTCTTTTGAGTTGCCATTCCGCCTCAGCCTCTGCCCCCCGCTCCTCCTTTTTTCTCCTGGCCTCTTCCGCCTACTTCTTCTTTTGCTCTGACCTCAGGCTCCTTTTGCGCTTTTCTTCATCTTCTTTCATCTTTTTTTCTGTTTCGTACTGAGCTTTGGCTTCCTGCTCTTTCTGCTAGGCAGCAGTGTTGTGCCCTGTACTGGTTCGAGGCTTCTTAGCTTGAGAAGAGGAAGCACCTCCTAATTCACGGCTTCTTTCCTCCAATGTATGGTCATCTGGGTCTTCTTGATCACACCATTCCCCCGGGGTGAGTTGCATATCTACATTATACTAGTTTATTTTTTCATCCTCGCCCGGGCACTCAGTGTGCTGGTAGTTCCATTTGAACTTAGCCCGCTTACAGTGATCAGGGACTATCCTCTCTGGGTCATATGTCTAGTGGTCCAATGGCCCGAGGCAATAAATTCTCATCTCTTTTGCTTCTACCTCTACCTCCCTGAAATATTTGACTGTGTAGGTACTGACAGTGATGGGTAGTGTAGGCCACGACTTCCTTTTTCCCTTAGTCAAGACCTTAGAGAAACTGGAAGTCATCTGGAAATAGACCTCTTGAATGAAAATTTTATCTATAACATATCGGGGCATAGCATGGGGAGCCTTGTATGAACCAAATACTGGAATGAATGTGTATTTGGCAAGTGGGAACCAATGTGCCACCTTGCCTAACGTCCCCATGGCTTGCCAAGACATGAAAGGAGTGTCTGTGAGAACAATTTTGTGGAATGCAGATGAACTTAAAGGAAGATCGACTCATACTGTGTGCACACGGAATCCCAAAATACCTTTCAGTCTCTAAGTGGATTGGGTGTGCTCTGGTGACTGGCACTGGATCCCAATTGGTGCACCCATCCCCTCAAAGTGGCACCCAGACAAAAACATTTAACAATTAAGTGTGTAGATTCGAGGAAGGATATCATCATGCGGTATAAGTGCCGAAATTCTTGTTTTTACGAAGAGGCACCGGTATACGCGGTTGGAACCAGGTGCCATGCATAGTGACATACTCTATTAGGATTACCCATGTACCACTGAAAGTGGTGGCAGCAGGACGCCCGTATAATCTGCAAAGCATAGCGGCTACCAATTTATACACCTTCCTAAGATCTGCCACTGGATATTCTTGATCCTTCTTGGCCTTGAATTTTTCAGGCTCATCCCTCCACCCTTTTAGAGTGTATGTTATGGGGACTGCGTGGGTGATGGCCCAATATTCTGTGAAGACCTCCTCTCGTTTAGGAAATGCGTAGTAAACTTGAGCATCTGAGCCCTTTAGAGTCGCGAAATCTTTGCCTTCATAGTCCTTGATTACCCACTTTTTGGGGTCAGTGTTTTGTATAATCCATTCATTGACCTCCGCGCATGGGAATATAGTAGGGTGGGCACCTGCATGATGGAGCCTTGACCTTTTAACTTGTATGTATGATTGTCAGTCAGGGAGGTCCTCTGGGAATTCCTGTCGAGCAAATTCTTGGTACACTTGGTACCAACACATGCTGTCCCCTTTGGAAAATGTGCACAAGGTGTCCCTGTAGATCGGGAGTGGGGACATCGGTATATCCATCTCTATGTCCTTTGATTTTGGGCTCTTGTTCTCTTTTCAGGCCACTGGAGGTCCCATGTCACTTGAATCTGAGGAGACGGGGACACACTCTAAGTCCGCTTCGAATTCACTAGTCATGTTCATGAAAGAGTCCCAAGATAAGAAAGATGCCATGATAATACAAGCCTAGGCACATTTATTATTTTTTTGCAACTGGAGACACAGGAAGGGTTGAATTGGTGACCTATGCCTAGGTCGCAGGGTCGCAAAGGTCGCGATGTTAAATTCTCAAAGGTTTTGCGACTTTGAGACCTTGCGACCAGGTCACGAGGTCGCTGGGTCACAAACCCTAGGAAAACCGATGGAAGTGCGACTTTGCGACCTGCGACTGGGTCAAAGGGTCGCCAGGTCGTGGGGTCACAGGAAAGGAGAAATGAGGGTGGATGCGACCTGGCGACTCAACGACCGGGGTCAAAGGGTCACAAGGGTCGTAAGTTGTGCTAGGGCTAGCCGGGGGGTTTTAGCACGTGTCGCATTAGGTAGATTTCCCTCTAACTTCAAAATGCAAGGCTAAGTGGGCCAAAACAGAGGAAGGGGGTACTTTCAAGGGAAGAATACAAATCATAAGATTCCGGATGGGAAGTAGTGGCAATATTATGCAAGGAGGGGAAGTGTTAGGGAAAAAGGGGGGCACCTTAAGTCTTAAATGATAACAGGAGAAAAGAAAAAGGACAATTTAAAGGCTAGGATAGGGGAAATTAAGGCAAAAAAATATTAAAAGGAAACAGCAGGAGGAAACGGAAACTTACCCGGGAAAATCGCGCTCCAGTTGACCTGTTAGAAGCGTTCTCTTTCTATTTTCCACATGTACATAATGTGACCTAACAACCCTTCTATTTATAAAAGGGTCACATGTGCGAGCCATTAATGAGGTCGCTGGGTTGCACTATTTGGTGGTTTGAGGGAGGCGCGACCTCGTGACCTTGTGAGCTTCTGACCTCGGAGGTTGCGAGTTTGCAAGGTCGCGGGGTCACGATTTTCCGAAATTCAAGAAATCTGCGACTTAGCGACTCAACGACTCGAGGGGTCGTGGGGTCGCTAGGTCACAGATTTGGGCAAAAGGACCATTTGTGAATCAACAACTATTAGCCTTTCTGGACTTTAACTTAGCTCTTCTATACTCAATGGGCTCCAAAAAATTTTAAAACGGTGGATTTTTTGGAGGGTGTTGTAGAGGCTAAAACAAATGGCGATTCACTGGTCGGACCCAGAACCTCTGTCGATGGTTTTCCTTGGTGGGGGGAGGGAGGGGCCTTCGCCAGTTGTTCCTTTCACCTTAAGGTCCCTACTGCCTTGCCTTTGGCACTTTGTGAGGTTGCTTAGCCTGCTAGCCTATTTAGGTGCTGGTTAACCGAGTTTCATCACTTTAGGTTTCTGGACCGAAAGGGTTGGAGAACTTCAGGTACCCATAGGATCCGGTACGATTATTTTGTCCTCATTGTGTTGCTCAGCTGCCTGCAAACCTCGCGGTCCCAGTGGAGTCACTGCCTAGGATTCCTAAACATTGCTCCACTGCCAGCGAGCCTGGTCAGTACCCCAACGGACTCATCACATCGCCTCTCTGCGCAGGAAGCCTTTATCAATCCTTTACCCTTTATTGGTGTGCTATTGCACTTATTTTGAATGTGCCTAAGGCACTTATTTAGGTGTGCTCATGGCACTTATTTGAGAGAGGAAATTTTTCCTGGGCAGATGAGGGATCCCGACTTATTTTAATTGCAAGAGAGGTTTCTCCTGGTCTGTATGAGGACTTTGGTTTTTCCCGGATATCCTGATGTCACCCGAAGTTAACTCTATTCCCTTTCGATCTAGTCACCACTTTATCCAACTTTCTTCTCATAGACACCTTTTCAAGCTTGCTAGGTGAGCTACCCGCGCTTGGTGGCTTGAGCTAGGTCATGTACTACCTTTGGGTGTCAATTACAGGCAAGCTCTAACCACCTTTGGGTCTTTCGGGAGAGGCTTCCAATCAGCATAGAACCTAGTGCAGTATGCCAATTGTGTGACTCCTACAAGGCCTTCCACCTTATTGAGTTTTTTTTTTTTTTTTTTAAAGGACGCCTACAAACGAAATAAAACAGAAAAAAATGAAATATGGTACATGGGTGGGACAGCCCTCCGAGGGCTACTAACTGAAGTAATCTTTGAGGTCATGCCCATTCACTTGGAGGACCTCGACTCTTCCCTCTAGATTTTGCAGTCTAAACGTGTGGGCACCTAATTTCTCCTTAACCTAGAATGGACCTGTCCATAGCGCTTGGAATTTGGAATGTTTTCCCTTCTCTTCATGACCTTTATCCCACTTGAGGACTAGGTCTCCTACCTCAAAATTTTCACTCCCTGCGGACTTTTTATCAAACCATCTCTTAATCCGACTTTGGTGGATGGCAAACTTTTCCTGGGTTTTTTGTCTCTCTTCCTCCAGTTTTAGTAGTGTGTCGATCCAGGTCTGCAAGGTGGGGCATGGGGTGCCATGGCTTTCTTGGGACAACTGAAGGGTAGGGAGAGATAAGTGGGGAGGGAGGACGACTTCTTTTACATACACAAGAAAATACAGGGAGGTGCTGAGCGAGGATTTGGGTGTGACACAGTCAACCCAAAGAGCATTGTGTAAGGCGTTATGCAAGTTTCGCTGGTGGGACAACATAATCTTCTTGATGATGTGGATAGTATTTTTATTAGTTGACTCGACTAACGCATTTCCTTGTGGGTAATAATTTGCGGAATGTTTAAGCACAATAACATTTTCCAAAGCAAAATCATACAATTTAAAAGATGAAAAATAAGTTGCATTGTCAAAAACTAAGGAAGTTGGAACACCAAACCTGGTGATGATAGAATGAGTGAAAAATTATATTACCTCTTGATCATTGTTTTGGCATAATGGTATTGCTTCGACCCACCTGGTGAAATAATCGGTAGCAGTGAGAATATATCGGTGTTTGTTGGAGGAGTGAGGTAGGATTTCACTGATCACGTCCAAACCCCACTGTTGAAAGGGATCCTCTACTACCACTGACTGTAGGGAAGCAGCTGGCCGCGCTTCCCGATTGGTGAAATTCTAACATTGGGTACACTTCCGGACATATGCATGAGCATCTCTAAAAAGGGTTGGCCAATAGTACCCTGCGCGCATTATTTTGTGGGCGATGGTATCACTTGCAAAATGCCCTCTGGCTGGTTCATCATGCAGTTCGGTCAGGATGCTCTGTGTTTCATCGTGTTCCAAGCAGTGTAGTAGAATTCCATATTGATGTTTCTTGAAAAGCTTACCTTGGATTAACTGGTAGGACGCAGCCTTAAGCCTTATTGTGCATTTTTGTCGGGCAATCAAAACAGGGTCCAAGACGCCATGGGCCAAATATCCCAAAATGTCAGATTACCAAGAAGGGTTTCTCTGCTAAGGTGCACGGTCACTCTGATACATGTCGATTTCCTGTTCCCAACACTCTTCTTCAACCTCGTGTGAGCTTACCACCTCCGCAGGCATTTGGCAGAGTCCTTGTCCTTTGACAGTGTGTGCTGGTTTGAACTCTAGGTCATACTCTTGAAGACATGCCATCCAGTTCCCTCATCTCTCACCCATCTCTTGCTGCACGAAAAGTGAGCGGACAACTGGGTGGGGGACGAAAACTGTGACATGGTTTTTCAAGATGTATGACGTGAAATGCTTGAATGCTTTGTAGACTGCATAGGCCTGATTTTCAATCTCAGGGTAATTCAGCTCAGCTCCCTGCAACCCAGTACTCATGAAGGATATAGGCCATTCATCATTGTTGATGTCTTTCTACGTGAGGAAAGTTGCGAGTGATGAATCTGAAGTGAAGGTATACAAGATGAAGCTTTTGCTAAAATCTAGACTTTAGAGAGATGGTGCTTTAGCTATAGCCTTCTTGATTTTATTGAAAGCCTCCTTCTCTAGCAGATTCCATTTGAAACTCACATTCTTCTTGATCATCCCCTGCAAAGGCCTGACTATTTGGGAAAAATCTGATATGAATTTTCATACAAAATTGATTTTCCCAAGGAAATATTGCATGGCCTTTTTGCTGCTAGGGGGTGGAATATGGGCAATGTATTTTTCCCGCTCGGGATCTACAACAATGCCCTGCTTAGTTATGATGTGGCCTAGCAAATTCCCCTTTGACATGGTGAAAACACTTTTCTTCGGGTTGAGTGAGATCTCGTACTTCCTACACCTTTCGAAATTTTTCTTGAGGTGGAGTAAGTGATCGCCCCGATGTTTCGAAAAAATGGTGACGTCATCCAAATATATTACCACACTTCATCCTATTAGACCAGGGAAAGATATATCCATGGCCCATTGGAAAGTTTCCCTTGCATTTATTAACCCAAAGGGCATGCGCCTGAAAGCGAAGGTTCCCCATTTGGTCCGGAAAGTAGTTTTCAATCTATCTGGCTCAGCTACCAGCACTTGGTTGTAACCAGAGAACCCATCTAATAAGGAGAAAATTTCAGATCCGGACACGACCTGCAATATTTATTCCATAGGGGGCACCGGGTAATTGTCTTTGTCTAAGGCCCAATTTAGATTTCAAAAGTCCACGCACAAACGGATCTCGCCAGATTTTTTCCATACCAGGACCAGATTTGATACCCAAGTGGAGTGTCGAACTTTGAAGATGATGTGTGCATCCAGAAGCTTCTTAAGTTCTTTTTGAATCATCGATTCCAGCGTTGGATGAAATTTTCTAAGCTTTTCCTGGAACGGCTTCGCTCCTTCCTTCATATGTATCACGTGCTGAATAATCTGAGTATCATACGTACGTAAATCATCATACGTCCAAGCAAAGGCATCTCGATACTTCCGAAATAGCTGGGTGAATGCTTGCCTCTCTTGGTCGAAACAATCTTTCCCAAGGTTGATGAACTTCGGATCCTCATCTGATCCTAAGTTCACCTACCGATGTGCCAAGGTGGAACTTTGTATTTTGGTATTTGGGGGCCCTCAGAAATGGCTTTGCAGATCGAAGAGATTTTCTAGTGACACTATCCCTTTGGGCATGCAGTTTTCTTTGCGTTTATCATGTTCTTCCTGCAAAGCTTTATCATGATCTCCCTCTTCTATCACCACGTCCTTGAACACTTCGGTGATGAGCATAAATTCCAGTATCTGTTGGTCATCATCAAAGATGCGTAAATTAGTAATATTATCTAGCACAAAGGGTTTATACATTATTTCAATAGAAAAGCCATCCCTTATAGGGGTAAACCTAGTAGCAGCATTACCCAGAGTATTAGCTGCTACATTATGCATTCCAAGCACAGATTTGATTCCAAACGCATGAAAAGCATAAATAAGATGCCATACCTCTTGTTGATAATCTTTTAAGTGTGGAGACAAGTAATGAATGGTATTGCATACCTGACGAGTGATGATCTCAGAGTCTCTGATAACCTGTAAGCATCTTACCTTTAAGTCCAGTGCCTTCTTAAGTCCGAGGACTAAGGCTTCATATTCGACAGTATTGTTGGTGCACTGGAACTCTAGCCGACACGAAATCAAGAACTTGTTTTTCTAGGGGTCCAGCAGGATGCAGCCCACGCCATCTCCATCATGTGTCTTGGAACCATCATAGTACAAGGTCCACATGTCATTTTCTGGCTCCTCCGGAGTTGTGGGTTGGGGAGGGATTTCGGCTTGGTGTATGACAGGGGTAGCTTGGTTTTCCGTGACGAGTGTTAGTTCTGACTGGACCTATGGGCTCACTAGGGACTAGGGAGAATGGTAACATCCGAAAATGGCCTCTAAGAAACACATGCCAAGCTCTTCTTGGTCAAAGCTGACAGGCTCATTAGTAGCGTCCAAATCAGTCATAGTGTGCTTCATATAAGGTTCACTTTCAACCCTGATTTGGTTTTTCCGGCCCTTGTAGGGAAGCCACAGGTCAGACCAGTCGGTAGAAAAATACCCTTGCAGCTTTCTAGACCAGTCCCTGATAAGTAATAGGCTGTAGGCTTCTGGGACGTCTACAACCACATTGTCTATACACTGGTGGACCCTAGAGTCAGAAGAAAGGCGGATGATGACATTATTCAGCTCTCCTACAGCAGGCACTTGCGATCTGTCAAGTTGAATGATCCTAGCATCAGTTTTCTCTAGGCGAATGTTCAGCTTATTACAAACATATAGGGGCATGAAGTTTATGGATGCGCCAGAGTCAACCAGGCAGTTATGGACATTGAAGTTGAAAATCGCAAATGATTAGAGGAAGCGACGAGTGGATCCCCAAGAATTTTCATTTATGGCGTTCACAATAGACTGGACACTCAGACTAGATTGCACAGATGTATTGCTCACAGGCTTAGTAGTTGAGGTGTTGGCGAAGGCTTTGAGAATAATTTCTCGTTGATTGGTGATGCGGGCAAGCTCGTAAAGGGAGATGTTGGCTCTGGTTTTCTTCATGTCTTCAACAATGTTGTAACTAGAATCAGCATGAGGACTAGGCTCAGTGGTGGATTTGGGCGACCCCACTAGGAGCTTGCTCTTTTGGTTTACTCGGGTGTTGTTGGTAGTGGGCTTCTTAAGAACAGCTTGTTGTTCATTCCCAGGGGGTAGAATTTTCCTTAAGAAGGCCCTCTTCTTCTCTTCAAAGGACTATTCGGGAACCGGTCCTTTTCTTCTAAGGCCATAATTTTGTACAGGTTTGACCTTAGGATTGTCGGCCATGTTGATATCAGTGATGGTATGATTTCTCTCCCTGTAGATTACATCGAACGCAAGAATAGAGGATCCTGGGTCTTCATCAGGGGGGAAATATTCTTCATTGTCAGAAACATCATCCTCCCCCGCGTCCCCTGGGATTTGATCGTCCAGAAGTTGATTTACTACTACAGTCATGCTGCCAATCCATTGTGGGCATGTCTTTTCAAAGTGGGAAGCCTGGTGGAAAGAACAAAAGTTATCCTTTCTGATTTCTTCCACGTTGAGAAGAGTGTTTGAGTTAGACGGAGGTTGGCTGGTGGTGGGGCTATTCTTTCTGAAAAAGGGCTTTTTTGTCTTAGTTCCAGTAGTGGATTCTATGCCCTTTCTCTTCAGATCAGAGACTTCATTGGTCAATAGCTTAAGGGTTTTTTCTATAATCTCGAAGTCAAAAGCATCCCTGTCCTTATCCGCAGTCTTGCGTGTGGAGGACTGACTTTTATTTGTGATGGGTTTGCGGTCATCTCTCCGTTCATGACCCATGGCCCCTATAGAAAGCATGTAATTTTCTACAATAAGGGCGGCCACGTAATTTGCCGCAAGGGTGGCCCTAGTTTCGCGTTTTACGAAGACGGCAATATCCCTTGGGAGAGCCTTTGTATAGTAGTCTATGGTAATGGAGTCATCCAATGGCAAGTTGGGGGGGGAAATTTTGTAATATGGTAGCAAAATGCTGATTGAAATCCCTGAAATTTTCTTTCTTTTGGAATTTAATGGTACTTAACTCTGTGAGGATCATGGACGGGGTTTTTTCCTCTGAAAATTTATGCAAGAAAATGCAACAGAATTGGTCCCATGACATTATGGAGGCACTTAGGAGGGAGCGGTACTAGGTGGCTTCTTTGTTCTCAAGAGTGTGTGGAAAAAGGCGACAAGCAACGTCATTTGTTTGAACTCTCATAATTTGCAGTGAAAGATAGAATTTGCTTATATGATCCTCGGCCAACGTGCCCTTCTTAGGGTCAAACTTGGGGAGATGTTTCTCAGGGTGCGTAGGCATGTCATGGAGGGGGCCCAAAATATCTAATGGGGACTAGGCCATCCAAGCAAGTGGTTTCACCTGCCTGGCATGCTCGTGGTGCCTGATCTTAGATTCAGATTCACTCCCCGTGCTTGATGCAGATGCCTCTCCCCCATGGAGAGAGTGCTCATCCTGATATCCCTCATGATTGGCCATATTTCTGAGATATCCCCAATTGTAGATAAGTGTCCTGTTTTTGTTTTGACAGCGGTGGGCCTCTATCTCCCCTACCTCTATTCCCCTGACATCTATTTCCCTCACCTCCATTTCCTCGGCCTCTATTCCCCTCGCCTTCATTTACTCGGCCTCTATTTCCCTCGCCTCCTGCTGGCAGGTGGCGGACCTGATTTTTGTTAGGTTTGGCTTGGTTGGGCTGAGGGTCAAGATGGGGTTCATTCAAATTTGGTTCCTCCTCTTCAGCCCCTTGGAGTTTAGGAATCGGTTCGTTATTTTGGACAGTGATGGCGAGGTCTTCAACCATCAAATTTATCAATTGAGGTAGTGAATTTAAAAGGGCACTATTGTGAGTGATGTTAGCAGTAGGGGTACTAGTATGGGTCAAGAAACTAATGACTGGGGTGAATTGAAAGTACCTGATGAGATTGGGAGAAACTAGGTGTAGGGCTCTCAACTGCTCTCTAGTGACCTCGTAATAAGGAGCCTCCTCCCCTTGAAAATCTTCCAAAGGGGGAGGAATAGTGTCATCATTTATGACCTCCCCTTGGGGAGTTTGTGATGGAATATTGCTTGTGTGCTTGGAGGATGCCATTAGGCCCTCCTTCTAGCGCCAATTTTGTTGAAGGGAAAGTTTGTCCGGCCAATAGCAAGGGATCTCCCCGGTAAAAATTCCCGTCTAGACTGTAAACCCTTTGGAGTAGGGATCCCGTCCGGGGTGTGGGTCTAGCTACCGCTTAAGTCTCCTTTCCTTAGGTCTCAAAAGAACTCAATGAACCTACGGACACACGCTTATTAAAATGATACAAGATACATGATTGATGAGTTTAAACAAGTATATAACACTATGCGTAGCAAGATGAATAATAAAACATGAAGCCAAAAGAAATATTGTCAACAAAATATCGTAAGGGTCATGTTTGCACATTGTTCTAACCATAGAAGAAACAATTCTTTATGGCAGGGACAAACTTCACTTCCTTAAATGTTTATGATGAAAATATAAATGTCAGTAAATGAATTTATTAACATTCATTGAGGAAGCATAGATAAACTTAACATCATTAACACAAGTATGGAGGACTATAATGCATAAATGATGCCATCAAGGAACGTAGTTTCATTAATCAAAAGATGCTTGAAACTAAAAAAGAAATACTCATAGTATTCACACAGCAAAACACATCAGATCCAAAAGGAGTTAAATAAGTATCTGTATTCATATGCAAAAGAGTGTTATCCTTCTATACAATGCTCTCCAACTCTTTCAGTCCCAAAAAGAAAAAGCTCCTTTACAATCTTCTCGGAGCGAGTTTTATAGACAAAAATTTTCCCTTTGGGCTTCCTAACTTTTCACCTCCCCAGCTGTTGAGCTTCCCTGCGACTCGAATGAGGGCTGTGACCTGCGACCCAGCTGCAAAGTGCGACCTACGACCTATTTCCAAGTGCGACATGTGACCTACTGCCACCTGATCATGAGAATGTGCGTGCGATCGTGAGGTTAGGGGCATCAACTTGTTGTTCTCTGAGGAAGTTTTTCCATGCACGATAGTCTGTCGCTATGGGGGAAATCAAGGGAACCTCTTCTCTTAATCGATGCAGACACTCCAAGGCATTTGGAATTAAAGTCTCTCTTTTTTGTGTGACCAGGTTGGACAAAGAGGCGAGTTTGGTGTAGATCCAGAATGGTGTGACAATGAACTTACCCAAGTTCTTCTGTGATGCTGTAAGATCGGGAGTCGCAGCGGCATGTATAATGGGTTGCAAAAATGTCTGTATCTCTTGGTCCACCTATCCCCACGTCTTCTCCTTGTTTAATGCACCTAGCAATGGAATGTGGTGTAGGGGGTGCATTGAATCGATGCCACTGATTAAATTCTTGTACGTGGCCATTACGTTATCTAGGTCCTTGCATATCTTATTTTTAGACTGCATTTTAATCCGGATCTAGACCTTGGCGTCTTGGGTGTGGATCCAATCTTTCTTAGGCAAGTTTTCCAGAGCCTAGGGGTACCGACCCATCCATTCTATCACTCGATCCAAAGCAGCTGAGGCCTCCTTCAACTGCTCACTCCTTTGCTTAGTCTCTGTTTGGGCTCTCACCAAGGGGGAAACTGTTTGTTTTATAGTGAAAATTTCCCCATAGACCTGCCTCGTGGTGACCTCTAATACATCCAGCTCTCTTCTAACGGTGAGTGGTACTTCGTTGATAGGATTAGTTTTGTCTTGGAGCTGTTAAATCTCTTCCCTTATCGCTACCTTTTCCTGCTCTACCCTTGCCTCCCTCTGCTCTACTTCTTGTAGCTTATTTTGTAGAGAGAGGATCTCTATACTCATTCTGTTTACAATTTCCTCCATGGCCGCGGCGAAAGCTATGCCGGCCGATGCTATCATTACTGGGTTAGTCCTAGTGTCTAGGACTATATCTTTCTCCATCACGGCTGTGGATGAGGTGAAAGGGTTTCGTGCCAGGCATATTCTTTTCTCTTGTCGGATCTTGAAGGAGAACTAATCGTATGTGAGCCTAGTAAGGTTGAATACTTCCTCTTCTTTTCCTTCATAATAACTCACATCGGAGAGTGCAGAACATGTATTGACTACAGGCACTTCGATGGGGGTACATGTCTACTCCATTTGTGATTATCTGACTTAGGGAAGATACTCAATGATCCTCTATCGGACTATCCTCCTCCTCTTTTATTTTCTTTTCTTCATCCTCTTTCTACAACCGCTCTGCTTCTCCATTTTCATGTTCTATTTTTAGCCTACGCTCTGCTTCTGCCGTTGCTTCCTGTTTGGCTTTCCTCTTGTGTTCGGCTCCTGTCGCTGCTTCCTGTTCTGCTTTTCTCTTGCGTTCAGCTTCCGCTGTCACTTCTCCTTCTGCTTTCCTCTTTCATTCAGCTTTCGATGCCGCTTCCTATTCTGCTTTCCTCTAGCGTTCAGCCTCCACTTGATCTAACTCTCTTTTGAGTTGTCGTTCCGCCTCAGCCTCTGCCTCTTGTTCCTCGTCTTTTCTCCTAGCCTCTTCTGCCTGCTTCTTCTTTTTCTTTGACCTTAGGCTCCTTTCGCACTTTTCTTCATCCTCTTTCATCTTATTTTCTGTTTCATGCTGAGCTTTGGCTTCCTACTCTTTCTGTTGGGCAGCAGTGTTGTGCCCTGTACTGGTTCGAGGCTTCTTAGCCTGAGAGGAAGAAGCGCCTCCTAATTCACTTCTTCTTTCCTCCAATGTATGGTCATCTGGGTCTTCTTGATCAGACCACACCCTCGAGGTGAGTTTCCTATCTTCATTATAACAGTTTCTTTTTTCATCCTCGCCCGGGCACTCAGTGTGCTTGTAGTTCCATTTGAGCTTAGCCCACTTACAGTGATCAGGGACTATCCTCTCTGGGTCATATGTCTGGTGGTCCAATGGCCGGAGGCAATAACTTCTCATCTCTTCTACTTCTACCTCTACCTCCCTGAAATATTTGAGCGTTTAGGTACCAATAGTGAGGGGTAGTGTAGGACACGACTTCTTTTTGCCCTTAGTCAAGACCTTAGAAAAACCAGAATTCATCTGGAAATGGACCTCTTGAATGAGCGTTTTATCTGTAATATATCAGGGCATAGCATGGGGAGCCTTGTATGAATGAAAGACTCGAATGAATGTGTATTTGGCAAGTGGGAACCATTGTGCCACCTTTCCTAACGTCCCCATGGCTCGCCAAGACATGCAAGGAGTGTCCTCGCCAAACAATTTTCTGTAGAGAGCCGAGATGAAGACTTGAGAGATCGACTCTATGTCGTTCTTGTACCTGGAATCAAAAAATACCTTCGTCTCTAAGTGGATTGGGCGTGCCTGCTTTGGATCCCAGTTGTGCACCCATCCCTCAAAGTGGCACCTCGAACAAACAACATCCAACAATTAGGAGGCCATGTAGAATTCAGAAGGATATCCATCATCCGGTACCGGTGCCGAGGATATGTTTGTCTGAAGAGAGGCCACCAGTATGCTGGGCCAGTTGAACCAGGTGCCATGCACAGTGACATACTCCATTAGGGTTACCCACGTACCGCTGAAAGTGGTGGCATCAGGACGCCCGTATAATCTGAAAAGCATAGCGGCTACCAGTTTATACACCTTCCTAAGACCTGCCACTACATATTCTTGATCCTTCTTGGCCTTGAATTTTTTGGGCTCCTCCCACCACCCTTTTAGATTGTCTGTTATGGGGACTGTGTGGATGATGGCCCAATATTCTGTGAAGACCTCCTCTTGTTCAAGAAATGTGTAGTAAACTTGAGCATCCAAGCCCTTCAGAGTCACAAAATCTTTGCCATCATAGTCCCTGATTACCCACTTTTTGGGGTCGGTGTTTTGTATAATCCATTCAATGACCTCCGTGCATGGGAATATAGCAGGGTGGGCACCTACCTGATGGAGCCTTGACATTTTAACTTGTATGTATGCTTGTCGGTCAGGGAGGTCCTCTGGGAATTCCTATCGAGAAAATTCCTGGTACACTTGGTACCAACGCATGCTCTCCCCTTTGGAAAATGTGCAGAAGGTGTCTCTGTAGATCGGGGGCGGGGACATCGGTATATCCATCTCTATGTCCTCTGCTTCTGGGCTCTTATTATTTTTTTGGGCCACTAGAGGTCCCATGTTGCTTGAATCTGAGGAGACAGGGACACACTCTAAGTCCACTTCAAATTCACCTGTCATGTTCATGAAAGAGTCCCAGGATAAGAAATATGCCATGATAATACAAGCCTAGCCATAGTTATTAGTTTTTTGCAACTGGAGACACAGGAAGGGTTGAATTGGCGACCTGTGACTGGGTTGCAAAGGTCACGATGTTAAATTCTCAAAGGTTTTGTGACTTTGCGACCTTGCAACCTTGCGACCAGGTTGCGAGGTCGCTGGGTCGCAAAGCCTAGGAAAATTGACGAAACTGTGACTTTACGACCTGCGACTAGGTCACAGGGTCACTAGGTCGTGGGGTCGCGGGAAAGGAGAAAGGAGGGCAGATGCGACCTGGTGACTTAGCGACCGAGGTCGTAGGGTCACAAGGGTAACAAGTCACGTTAGGGCTAGCCGGGGGGTTTTAGCACGCACCATGTTAGGTAGATTTCCCTCTAACTTCAAAATGAAAGGCTAAGTGGGCCAAAATAGAGGAAGGGGGTACTTTCAAGGGAAGAGTACAAATCATAAGAGTTTATATGGGAAGTAGTGGCAATATTATGGAAGGAGGGGAAGTGTTAGGGCAAAAGGGGGGCACCTTAAGTCTTAAGTCATAATAGGAGCAAAGAAAAAGGACAATTTAAAGGCTAGGATAGGGGAAATTAAGGCAACAAAACCATAAAAGGAAACAGCAGGAGAAAACGGCAACTTACCCAGGAAAATTGCGCTCCATTCGACCTGTTAGAAGCGTTTTCTTTCTATCTACCGCATGTACATAATGCAACCTAGCGACCCTTCTATTTATAAAAGGGTCATGCTTGTGAGCCATTAATGAGGTTGCTGGGTCGCACTATTCAGCGGTTTAAGGGAGGCACGACCTCGCAACCTTGCAACCTTGCGACCTCAGAGGTCACGGGGTCGCAAGGTTGCGGGGTCGCGATTTTTAGAAATTCAAGAAATCTGTGACTTAGCGACTCAACGACTTGGGGGGTTGCGGGTCGCTAGGTCGCAAATCTGGGCAAAAGGACCAATTTACGACTCAGCGACTCTTAGCCTTTCTGGACTTTAACTTAGCTCCTTTATACTCAAGGGGCTCCAAATTTTTTTAAAAGGGTGGATTTTTTGGAGGGTGTTCTAGAGGCTACAACATCTTCAAATCAGTGTTAACTATAGTATTAGTTCAATACCTTCTTCCCTTGTTAATTGCACTAGTATTTCTCAGCTCCATCTTGGTAGCAACCAGATATCTGGTGAAATACCTGAAGCAATTGGACAACTCAAGAATATCATGCTGCTATTTGCTTGGCTAAATAAGTTGGAAGGAATAATTCCTGCCAGTATAGCTAACTGCAAAGTACTTCAAGATTTATATTTTATTATTTATCGAAAATATGCTAACTGGAAGCATTCCTTCAAGCATATTCCAATTGAGAAATGTCACAAAGTTGATTGTTCTCTCAATTGATCTCATTGGCTCTATTTCTCCAAATATCAGAAGTTTTAAATCTTTGATTAGGCTTCGGCTGGGTGACAACAAGCTTAGTGGGGAAATCCAAAAAGAGGTTGGGAAACTTGAAAATTTGGACTTCCTTGACATGGAAGATAATTAGTTTACAAGAACCATTTTTCCTAACATTGGATGATGCACTGCACTTCAGATGCTGGATCTTCATGGCAACAGACTTATAGGTAATCTGCTAAGAATGCTTGGTTTTCTAAAAAATATTCATGTATTGGATTTATGAATGCGTATGTTTGTGGATTCATACCCTACACATTGGGAAATCTCATTTCACTGGAAAAATAGGAAATGAATGGAAATGATCTATCCAGAGTGATACCAAGAGAGATTTTGTTATGCCCTAAGTTACAATACCTAGACTTGAATAGCACCAAATTGACTGGTGGCATTCCCTGTGAGATTGGAAGCATAAAAGGATTGGACATTGCAATGAATATCAGTTGGAATTATCTCTTAGAGACCATTCCATTGAAGTTTTCTAGACTCATAAAAATGGATGCGTTGGATATAGTTTTGCAGGATAAAGTAGCACTTTCCAATCAATGCAAAAATTATGAGCACTGATAGTCTGAACATGATAAGAGAAGTTTTATGAGAATAAGTAGTTATATGACTTATGAAAATTTACAATGCTATTCTAACTTGTTCCAAGAATTGTGAGGAATGCCTCCTACCTATGCAGTTGAAAACAATATTGACCTACACTAGGTAGTTGTTCTACTAAACTAGATGTTTAGCATATGCACTGTACTTGATATATCATGATTTTCAATAGGCCTACACTAATCCCCAACATGGTTGATAGGGAAATGACTTATACTAATCAAGCAATTTTCTCTACAGACTTGTACACCTCCATGTTTTCGAGGAAGCACCATGATAACGTCTGATTTGGAAGGTAAAATACTTGATTGTGATAGGAAGTTTTGGCATTAACAATATACTTGAAACACTTCAGACACATTTCTATTGGTGTTCCATGTTACATGATGTTGAAGCTCACACTTTCTCCTATATCCCTTCCAACATTTTCAAGTTGTTGAGCAAGAAATTGGGTATCTCTACACCTCTTCTTATCCTTTCACAACCATGGGGGTCGAAAATTTTGAATTTTCTATTTTGTCTACCTTTAAATAAATACATGTCTATTTCTATGTGGTTTTTTATCACTTTTTAAAGATGTCAATCATGATCCCATGTATTAAGTTTATTACCACATCAGAGGCTTCTAAACTGTTCTTCCTACATGTCTGGTCACACTTTAGATGCCAACATCCATATGTCTAATTGAGACCTTGAATTTAGAAACCATTCTGGAAGTATTTGTAGACCATAGTTTACAATTGTCTCAATATATCCATAATGTGACACCCACAAAGAGATTATTAAATCAAAGTTGCCAATTGAACATGTGTTTAGGTAATTTACATGTATGGCTATGTGCATCCTCGTGCTTAAGATGAAAACCTACCTTTTATTTAGCATGCCTATAATAGGTCTCCTCACAACTCTATAGGTCATAATATGTCTTAAAATTATTTGGGTTTTCAACCTTTCGCACCACTTGACAATTCTTTTCAAGCACAATTGACATTAGTGCCCCAAAATAGACCAAAGAAAAAGACATAGTAGATAAATTTATTTATAAAATTCAGTAGACAAAGTAGTAGGTCTAGGACATATTGATTCAATAAGTACAAGAGGCCACACAACATGCTTTGCAAATCACATCAGTTTAAAGTCAACAATAGTGTCCGGTTGCATTTGCCAAAATATGGTGTTAAAGGAACATATCAGAAGATCAAGCCCACTTTTATATGGAACCAATATAATAATTTGAGCGGCATGAGAAAATGCCTTTGTTCTTGACTTGGCATAATACTGTTACACATACATCTAGTATTGAATTTTCACTTTATTTGGCCTTATACTTCCTTTGGTTGAACCCCCAACTATGTCACAGTTGATAAATATTTATTAAAAGAACCTTGTTACAGTCTTGGTCGTTTCCCTCATCCATTAAAGAATGACAGTGATACATTCTAGATATTAAAGGATGAACAACATCCTCATAATTCTATGTGGTACACAAGGAAGCGTATGAATACATATTTAATGCAACCATACCATGATGAAAAAGGGGGTCCATTGCTCACCAAGGTGGGTGATGAGAAGAACATGAATTGAAGCTACATGTTAGAACTATTTTGTGTTATATTTGACCTGACCAAGGTTGATACCAGGAAATCTACAAAGTGATAATTGACATCAAAGATACAATTATAGACCTCGACAATGACACTATGACATTTGAAAACCAACAAAATTGAGAGTTATACAATCGATTGAGAAGGTGAAGAAACAATTACTACCATTTGATCTAGTGACATCTAATAGTAGTAAACTGTAATCTCCTGTAACTATCTTTCTATGTATAAATACTTGTACTATGATGTAAAATTTTTCTTGGAAAACCTAATGTAGCTCACTTAGCTGATCTTACTAGTTATGTCAGCTCAGACCTTCTTCACAACTCTCAACTGCTTGGGCTAGACATAATTGACAACACACACACACACACACACACTCTATTTGTAGTATTACCTTTACATTGCCAGCACAACTTTTTCCATCACTTTTTCCATGGCTAACTAAACACCCAAGAATAATATGGAATGAAGCAGTCACGGGGTTAGAAGGAGAAGCATTTGGGTTATGTTTCAAGTGATGGATTAGGACTTTGCCATTGTGAATAATTCAGCTATGGTTGTAGGCACTATGGAATCCCCAGGAACAAGCTCACTTGAAAGTCAAGACTGAGGTGCATGAGATATGCAGCCAATATGGCCTAGCCAGACCGCCTCCTAGTTAAATTTGTTGGATTCAATTGATTTCTGGTTTTACTTGTTATTATTGTTGTTTGTAAAGTATATAAAGATGCTTTGGAAAATTCCTTAGGTTGTAGCAGATACATTTGGACTTTCCCAGACAACATAGTGTTGAGCTTTAAAAACTGCTTGAGGCCTGTTTTCCACTTTGACAAGCCCCTGACAGCCATGAATGTAACCATTTTTCTACGATATTAATATGGGAGTATGCTGGATTACAAAAATAAACCCATAAAACTGGAACCCTACTCTCATCTCTGTTAGATACGTTTGTGATATTTGGGTGTAGAAAGAAGCTCTAGCAGACACTTGATCCATAGAAGATGCTATAGTGATGCCAATTTTAAATATCAAGAAAGGAAACTTTACCTACAAAGGGAGACTTCGCTCTTTTCTCAATGAAACGAGCATGAGGTTGGGAACGTATGTCAATTTACCAAAAATCTAGATACTTTTACAAGAACACTGATGGTAACAAAAACTCCCTCAAAAGGATGTTAACGTTGAGAAGTAAAGGTTGTTCTATCTAACAAAAGGAGAATTGACTTTCAGTTTAGTCATCTGGAATTCATCTAAGGACCCCCTCTACCACTAAGTTCTCATAATCAAATGACCCTTGGGTCACCTTCTCACAATATACACAACCATTTATTTTTAAAGGAAATCCATGTTTCTTGAAGGTTCATAGGTTTGGGAGATCATGTCGATATAACTAATAAGGGGCCTTTATTCTCTTTGTTTTATTGGGTCTGCCATTATGGTAGTAAAATATTTCTGTTTCGTAATAGTGTGTTGATTTTTCTGAACTGGTTGCTCTTCTGTCAGCATCGATGAGATATTTCCCTCTGTTACACTCTAATTTGAGGGGGCACCCATGGAATTGAAGCCTAGAGATTATCTTTCTCAACATTTATTGCCTGTAAGAACTGTGTCCTTGTTTTCTTCATGTTTACTCTCAAATGAAAGAAAAACAACAATGCTTCGACTTTCCACTTTTAAATTTAAAGTATATACATGACATATTTTACATATATGGGTGCCACCATTAACCTACCCTTGCTATTATAATGTCACTTACAATTATTAACAATAATTGGAGAGTAAATCAACGAGTGATCTAAAACTGAAATTGATTTTGTAGTAGGATACGAGTCCTATATGGTTCATAGGCTAGCAAAAGAGTGTACATCAAGCAACAAATAGCTCAAAAATGACAATATTCGAAGGTTAATTGGCATGCCCCTTTCTCTAATTTGTTTCCTCATCCTACTAGAAGGATTCCATGTTCAATTTCTATTTTATGCCAGTGCTCTTTATTTTGTAGATCTTGGTTGTGTCATTGCAGGTGGATGAAATTTTATAACTTATAAGCTAACCCATATTTATTTTTTATTTTTTTTAACACGTGTTGTAATTGATATCCTGATTTCATTCTATAAATTGAATCATTGGTTGTTTTTATAGGATCCTTATTATCCTCCAATCATCTACTTTGAGATATATGTGATAACTTCTTTGCATGCTTTCTTGAAACGGATATATAATGACCTTTTCCCAATTTTTTATATTCATTGCAAGTTCACTCAATGTGAAATTTAGTCTCTCTTGTAGAATCGTAGTTAGGATGTCACATCAAACAATTGAATGTTTTAATTTGATAAACCGCAATTAAACAGTCAACATATGTTTGTCTACTAAAAAGTCTAAAACTATGTTTCTTTTTTGGTTATTTTTTTTAATCTTTTTGCTTTTGGTATAAAATAATTTATATTAATGTGGCCTGTATAGCTAAATATATTTACATTTCACATAGGTTCTCAGGCTCTAAAGGGTCACCTCATTCTTAAATTCCAACATCCTTCTTTCTGAAGTGTTTAATTTGAAGCCCATAATATCTGGAGTACTTCTGATATGCCAAAGATTTTACTGTCCAACACAAAATTCTTCTGTTGTAAGGCTACATCTTTGAAAACCATGCCTAAGCTCTTGAATGATTTAACTCTAAGCCCAAATACAAATAAATCATTTGACTTGTAATGTTCACATTTAGGGTGAAACGAGTGACTCTGACTTTGACACGATTGATCTCCCAAATTAAGATAGGTCCATATATATATATATATATATATATATATATATATATATATATATATATATATATATATATATATATATATATATATATATATATGTGTATATATGTGTGTGTATTATTTGTCATGCATTTTTTTGGGAAAACCATCGCGCACTTCCATCTCTCTCTCTCTCTCTCTCTCTCCGTATATATATATATATATATTCTTCATCATGCATTTCCTGGGAAAACCCACCGAGAACTTACCCTCATTCCGGGGATGGTACCTAGGGTAAATTGTATTATTAAAAAATGCATGTTAGTTGTGGGAATTGAACCTGGGTAGTGAGTATAACACTCCTCTCAGCTGCCTGGGCTAGACCTAATTGAAAATACACACACACTCTCTGTTTTTAGTCTTAACTTTACATTTCCAACACCAATGTTTCCATGGCTAACTAAACACCCAACAATAATCTGGAAGCAAGCAGTCATGGGGTTAGAAGGAGAAGCATTTGGGTTCTGTTTCATGTGATGGATTGGGACCCTGCCATTGCGGATAATTCAGTTGTGGTTGCAGGCACTATGGAATCCCTAGGAACAAACTCCAACTCGATCTTTGTAGAAGAAATGGTAGCTAACTTGAAAGTCAAGGCCGAGGTCCATGAGATCTCTAGCCAAGTTGGCCTAGCCAGACCACCTCCTAGTTAACTTTGCTGGCTCTAGTTTCTTTCTGGTTTTACTTGTTAGTATTGTTGTTTGTACAATATAGAGATGATTTTCAAAAGTTCTTAGGTTATATCAGATAAATTTGGAAGATTCTTTGCAAAAGGCCTTAGGTTATAGCGGATACATTTCGACTTTCCTAGATAGCATAGTGTTGAGCTTTAAAAATTTTCTGAGGTCTGGTTTCTACTTTGACAGGACCCTTACAGCCATGAATGTAACCATTTTTCTAAGATATTAATATGGGAGTATACTGGATTCCAAAAAAAACCCAGAAAACTAGAACCCTACTCTTAGCTCTTTTAGACGCGTTTGTGAGATTTGGGTTTAGAAAGAAGCTCTAGCAGACACTTTATCCATAGAAGATGCTACAGTGATGCCAATTTTAACATCAAGAAAGGCAACTTTACCTACAAAGGGAGGTACATTTTTATTCAAGCCAAGATACAAGGGTGTCATAGTGAGCTAACCCCATTGAGTTATTTTTTTATTAAGTTAAAAATAGGGGCTTGAATGATTATATATTTTACAAGGATTATGCCATTATGTGTTGAACATTTTTTGAAAATCAATTCCTATTATACAATTTCAAGGACTGCCATAACTCACATAATTGTTTAAAGGGTGTTAGATCAATGGGAGAGCACCTACCATGCAGGAGGTTGGTGGTTCGATTCCACTATACCCTAACATAAATTATTCAATGATAGTATATTTTTTTAATTAAATATTTTGATATTGATTTATTTTAATGGTGATATATTTTTCTGGATTCACTATTTTATATTGTCTCTAGAGAGACAATAGATAGGATTAGGCATTGTCTCCATAAAGACAATATGTATTTAATTCCAACTATTGTCTTTGGAGAGACAAATGAAATCATAACAGACAATAAATGAAAATTTCTCTAGAGAGACAAAAATGAAACTGTCTTTGGAGAGACAAAAATGAAATTGTCTCTGGAGAGACAAAAATTCTTATGCTATATATTGTCTTTATAGAGACAATATTTTAAGACAAGTTAATTTTAAGATGATTTAATTTGAGACACCCACTTAAAGACAATATTTAAGACAATACACAAGTTTTATTTTCATTCAATTTAAGACAATTTACCCCAAAATTGTCATAAATATTATCTTAAACACCCCCTTTATGTTGTAGTGATAGAATATATCAAACAATGGAGATGAGTCAATTTGGAGCGTAAATTAGCGATGAATTTAATATTGGATTATGATTATTATTGTTATTGGTATATTTAGAGTTTAGAATGATTTGTCAGACTATAATAATAATTATTAAGACACCAAAGCTCATTATATTATTAATGGAGATTTGATCATAAGTAAAGAAAATCATAATCATTCCCTCAACTAGCCAAAATAATTTCAATTGATGTTAGAATTCAAAGCAAGGTTGTGTATAGTTATATACTAAGTTATTTGGTAATCCACATTTATAATAACACATTAAAAAAATAATATAATTAGTGACGAAAATAATAATAATGTTATTAACGATGATAATGGAAAAGGTGGTTTTATTTTTAGCAAAACATTAAAAATATATTATAAATAGTAATTGAGAATATATTTTGATGAACTATAATGATTTGAAACTATTATATTTTCAACAATAATGATCAAGACAATAATTTTACTTTCCATAAAGATAAATTATGATTCATAAAATTTTAACAAAGAAAAAATATTGAAATTTAATACATTAAACATAAAATAATTGAAAATTTTTATTTTTTTAAATTTGTACATATGACTAGGCACTTTTGATTATGACACTAAAATATTATACTGTCCAAAATGTATTTTTGTTCGTTTGCATGAAGAGAAGCTAGACCAGTAGTAGCAAAGATTAAAAATTTTGAGATTGTTGAGACATCTCATGATTAGTTTATCACATAACCAAGAAAAGCATAAGATGCAATTTATTTTTCTAGGCTACAACATATGGCATATTTACAAGATGAAAAACATCACAAAATATAAAGACAAGGAAAAAATAAATATGGATCATAGTTGTCACTGTGGATTTTGTCACCCATCCATGGATGCATCTGGTCCTTGTCATCATCTAACAAGAAGAAATTTTTGCTAATCATCTAGCTAGGATGGTGAGCTTGTGGTCTATGCAATCTAACTCGTGTTTTTTTTTTCACGATTCTAATTTCATTCTCTTGTTGTGTATCATCGGGATCAATCAAGACTCAACCCATAAGGATTTTGGCGTGTGAGTAGACACTGATATCCTACATGTATAATGGGAACCAAAATTCGTAGTAGGATATTGTGTGTGATATCCAAACTCTGGTAACATTCTCTACATGTGGGTCAAGGATGAAACACTTGTTATAATGCACCTAATCTTCTTCAATATTTTTAGTTTCCTTGTGAACTAACTGAAGTATGACTTGCGGGATCACACACAAGCATTGTGAACTTAGGATTGGGCCCTACATTCAGAGGATGATACAATCTTATTATCACAATAAGTTTATGTAGAAAAGGTTCTCAATGCCCACCTCTTCTCCTTGTTCAAAAATGTTCCTGAGGCATATTTACAAATGATGAGGTGTGAAAGGTTGCAAGGTGATTGGATAACACAAGAGAAAGCAACTAAGTTGGACAGGGACTAGATTTGAGAGACACTAGGGGTGATATCATAGTCAATGGAGCTCATAGGAGAGGGATCTATAAAAGGCACAAAGGTACAAGAAAACATGGACAACGTGGAGTCAACAAGGAAGGAACTTATGGTGGCTTACCTATTAACATATTATAAATATGGTGGTATTATAAACATTTTGAATATGAATATAATTCTATTTTTTATATACCTAAAATTTGTTTTAATTTTTTAGGATCATTAAAATAAGGTATACTACAAAATTTCTCCATCATAGACAATTTACTCTACTTTATGTACTAGGGTAGCCATATAAATTAAATGGGTGGAAAATTATGATAAACATCAAACCGCTTACCTCATGATACATCCCACAGTCGAAGATTTTACAAATTTATAAAAATTAACTAAACTATAAATATATTTTAAATTATCATATTAATTAGAAAATGACTTAGCACTAGTTAAATACACACACAAATATATTTTAAAAGAACATGTAACTAGATTTTTAATAGTGGAGATTCAACCCAATTTTACCATTGAGATTCTTAAAGTGTAAATAAGCTTTGTTATAATAACTTGGCCCAATATCATAGCTTATTAATATCACATGCTCAAAAAACCATAACTCATATTTATATGACAATTTTTCAATTAATCAATTTAATTAAAAGCGTGGAAAAACATAATTACTTTTTAAATAAATTTCAACCTTTAATCTACTATTACTAGTAAAATATTCTAAAATATTTTATAAAGATGAATTAAATAATTATTTAAAAAGAAATAAATTATTTAAAGAAAAAACTATTTCATTTTATTCTGTTATTTTTAAAATCCAATAAATTAGAAATAAGATAATTAGAGTGGATTTATATTTTAATTTTAATGAGTTAATAATATAATGTTTTTATAAATGTTTTAAAATAATATGTAATATTAATATTTATAAATTTACGACAAAATGGTTTTTATCCATTTCTAGAACAAAGTTAATGGGATATATATATATATATATATATATTAAATCTTGTTATCATATAATGATTTTCATTTTAATATTATTAATAATTTTAAAAAATCTCCTTTAAATTAAAAAAGGAAAATCTATAATTTTTCATCACTTAAATTTAAGGCTAATTTTAATACTATTGAAATTGAGATAGAAGAACTTCCTTTTTTCGACTACCCAACTTATTGCACTTAGAGAGGCAGACTTTCTAAAACTCCAGATTGTAGCAATGTTCTAAAACATTATCTAAGACCTTATTTAATGTAATGTTTTTTTTTAAGAAAAACACATAATTTTTTTCATCATGAATTTTTTGAATTTTCTCCACATGTTTCCATTTTTTTCTAGGACCTTGTGGTGCCCCAAAGTGAGGAGGGGATTTGGTAATCTCAGCCATATTGACATAGTTGAGACCACCATATTTTTTGCATAAAAATCTTGGAACCATGGGGTGATAAATAGCCCATCTCTACCTAAAAACTAGGGCCCATAATTGAGGACATTCTCAAGACTTTTCTGTGCATCAAATTAATGAATAAAATTATACAATAAAGAATCATTTGGAACATAGATAGATGTCACAATTGGAGTCCACAAAGAAAAGACACACTAGTGTAAAGTGTCATCTCTAGGTAAAAACCCATTGAACTTGCACATTGTCACTTTAGAATATTAACCTACTTGGCTCGTACATGTTCCATTTGTTCTACCATGTAGGGTCCTTGGTTAAATTAGGGTTGATCTACTAAGTTGTGAGCCTTCCCTTTCACTACATCCTTGAATGAGGCAAAACCACTTGGATTTCAGGAACTCGAAGCTCCATCATGTAGCCTCAAAACCACTACTATTTCTGAAAAAGCTCCATCATGTAGCCTCATGCTTAGAATGATGGTAGAGTTCCATGAGATCTAGTAATATTTCATCTTAAAAGAGTCTTGTAGCATCTTCTCTTTGAATAACATACATTGATAATTTGCAGAGATGTCCAACCTCTTTTCAAGGAAATGTTTCAAATTTTCCATCAAGTCAAAGCATTCAATCTAGAAAAAGGTGGACTTTCCATTTATATCTTTTTATGAAGATGTGAAATGCTTTCTTTTCCAAGTTAGCCCATCTTTTGACCATAAAAAATGTGGAAAAATGGTAGGGGATGGGCCAGTTCTTATAAAATAATATCAAACAAATATACTTGACTAGAGTGTTTCATAAGGTCTGGAAATTAGAAATATTTTCCCTTCAGTGTGACATTTTGCACCCATAAAGTGATATTGATGATGTACCCTCACATGTAACACAAGAATATAGTTTCCTTTCACATTCTCCACTCCTTGATACGTTCCTTTGGTGCCATTGCCAATTTTATGGTATGGGGAAATGATTTTTTTCGCTAGTTGATCTATTTATGACATCACTAGCGTTCAAGTTTCTGATGAACATGAGGTAAAAACTATAAAAAATCTGCTAAAAATTAGGTAAACGATTGACTACTTATATTTATCGCTCTTCCTGACTAAATACCTGTTGGAGGATTCTATTAAATGTTGGACTATTTTGGGGCCATCTGCTGGCCCACTTCTGATGACAAAATTGTAAAAAAACATGAAAAATAACATAATCATCATGGAAAAAGCTTAATCATGGATCTGCTATCCTGAAGCCTAAATTCGAAGCCTTCCAACGAATTTTGAAATAACGAAATGAAATCTTTTAAAAAATTGACAGAAGCAACTTCACTTCAACGGACTCGAACATGAGTCACACAATTCTCGGATATTTCAGTACACACTTTCCTATTATCCCGAGGATATCGACTTAGCCACCTCCAGACTTCCAGCGTTGCCATGGACTGAAGGTTCCTCCACTACGAGAGTAGATTTTAGTTTTTTTTGCAGAATTACATTGGAGTTGTCCTAACAGAATAGTTTGGACTAAAAAAATTCAAAAAATCAGGTAGTTGGAGTGTTTGAATTGTATTTTTTTATTTATGGTGGAAATGAATTCAACATCATCAACAATTTTTAAGACACCCAAAATACTGAAGTTTAACAACTATAACCCAAATTTTCAAAAATCTTTCCTAAAAATTTTCATAATCTTATTTAAATTTCTAAATTATTCTGTAATTTTTTTTAGACTACACCAATTACATTAGCTGCTACAACTACCTTCAGGTTTAAGATTGGCTGATCCAGCCAACTTAAGACCCACCTTCAAATTTTCAATGCGTGATTCATAGGTCAAATGTTCCAGATTTTTAAAAATACAACATAACATCGGCACGATCTCAATTCAAATAGAGTTTTCAACTTAGCAGTCGTTAATCATGGCCTCACAAACCTTGTCCAATACTACAACCTCAATTCAAAATAGGGTTTTCAACTGAGAAAAGTCATTAACCATGGTCACAAACCTTGTCCAATAAATCTCCGTATCATCTTCGTTGACGAAAATTTCCACGTTCCATTCGCATTGGACCGCGGTAACGTAATTGTTGCATGTATATTATACTTCTATTTGTTGTCTAGCTATCAGATTTTTTTTTGCATGTTACTATTTTGATGTAATTGTGGCATGTATATAATTACATGGGTTGTCTACTTACTAGATTGTTTTTTCTTTTTCTTCAATTGAATTTGTTGCATGCACGTAGCTGCATTCGATGCATGTACATATTTATATTCGCTGTTTAAATATAGCAGCCGTTTTGAAGTTGTGTCTCTGGTTTTTAATTTCCACGTTCCCTTCGAATTTGACCGTTTTAAAATATTTTTGTTAGAAAAAACTATAAGAATTAATTCAATTATAAATTTTATTTAAAATAATCATTATTTTAATGATAAAAATAACTAATAAATAAGTTAAATTTATACAATTTTTAAAAATTATGTCAAGACATTTTTAACAACAGAAATTAAACTCCAATTTATCATGAAGATTCTTGATTTATAAATAAACTTTATTACAACCACGAATCAATATCTATGATTTATCAATATCACATGTCAAAAACTATAACTCAATTCATATGTCACTTGTTCATATGACATTTTTTCTTGAAAATAAATCATAATCTTTCATCTTCTATATACTATTAAAAATATTATGAAATATTCTATTCAGTTTAAATGAATATCCTCTATCTAATAATTATTGATAATTATATTAAAATTATGAAAATCCTTTTCGAAAATAAACATGCCTTTTCATATAACCAGCCTAGATCCATCTTAACTTCAGATCTATCAAGCATCGAGAGGGATCAAATCTCTCTAGGTGCAAACCTTTGAGTGCAAAACTCGAAGAAAAGTTTGAACCTCGAGAGATTTGACCCCTCTCGATGCTTGATAGATCCGGAGCTAAGCTGGTTTCAGTCATGTGCTGCCAAGGAAAATCTATGGAAGATATGATTAATTTTATCAATAATATGTAAATATATCAAATATTAATAAAATCATTTTAAATATGCTAAATATTTCTGAGATTAACTTGGTCATTTTAATTTTAATCGTTGAGATGATAAATATTGTTAAAAAATATAATGATGAAAAATGATGAAATATTTTTTTTAATGCAAAGTGACAATAATGGTGTTGAAAGATAGAAAATGCGAATAATAAGAATGTACTCATGTTACAAATAGTCTTCATTGTGATCAATCTCAAACTATTTTCTTCTACTATTCTTATTATCACCTTTGTTAGTTTTGTTATCTTTTCATAATGATTATATGAAAAATAAAATTTAAATCATAAACCATTTAAATCTTGTAGTAAACATGATCCCTTGTCTCTCTTTCTCTCCAATATTAATAGGTTAAATTACTATAACACAAAAATCAATGTACATTGTCAATAACTTTTTGTGCTTACACTAAAATAAATGCATATTGTTAATCCAATCACTTTAAAATTATTGTACCGTCATATATCCAATTACATCAAGTCATAAATCAACATATACATTGAAATCAATGCATTTAATCAAAGAAATCAAATAAGATTAGAAAATAACTTCTATATTGAAATCAATGCACCTAATGCAAGCAATCATATAAGATTAGAAACCAACATCTACACTAAAATCAATGCATTTACTCAAAGCAATCAAATAGGATTAGAAATTGCCATCTACACTGAAATCAATGCATTTAGTGCAAACAATCAAATAGGATTAGAAATAATCTACATTGAAATCAAGGCATCTAGTGCAAGCAATCAAATATAATTATAAATCGACGTCTAAATTGAAATCAACACATCTGGCAAGCAATCAAATAGTATTAAAAATCACCACCTACATCAAATCAATGCATCTAGTGCAAGTAATCAAATATCATTAGAAATAAATATCTACACTAAAAATCAATGCATCTAGTGCAAATAATCAAATAGGATTATAAATCACCATCTCCACTTAAATCAATCCATCTAGTGCAAGAAATATTCTTCCCTCTCTCCACCCTCCATCCATATCTATATCCCCCTCCATCTCTTGTTTTTTACTAGTAATGAAAGCAAAGAAGGTTGGAAATATTTTTTTCGGTTAGAAGGAAGAATAGAGTCGAATCATCCTTCTACGATGTACGAAAAATGAGTAATTCTATTCATCTATGGCATCAATGGTTGGGCCATATGAGCGAAAGAGGATTAAAATTTTTATCTGACCGTAAGTTACTTCCTAGTTTAAAATCTTCTAAGTTAGATTTCTGCAAACATTGTATATTTGGGAAACAAAGCAAGAAGAAGTTTAAAACTGAAAAACATAGTAGTAAGGGAATCCTTGATTATATCCATTCTAATTTTTAGGGTCAATCTCCTACAATCTCATATGGAGGATCGTCATATTTTGTATCTTTTATTGATGATTTCTCTAGAAAAGTGTGGGTATATATGTTAAAGAAAAATTCTAATGTATTCACAGTTTTTAAAAAGTTTAGAGCATTAGTTGAAAACATCACTGGAAGAACCATTAAATGTTTAAGAACTGAAAATGGTGGGGAGTTTACTTCTAAGTAATTTGATAATTATTGCAAGGAAGCTGGGATCGAAAGACATAGAATTACTGCTTATACTCCTCAGCAAATGGAGTTGTTGAATGCATGAACATGACTCTCTTAGAGAGAGCAAGAAGTATGCTTAGTAACACCAATTTTCAAAAGGAATTGTGGACATAAGCGGTTTATACGGCTTGTTATTTGATAAATTGATCACCATCAACTGCAATAGGATGAAAAATTCCTCAAGAGGTATGGAAAGGTCATCCTTGTGATTATTCTAAACTGGAAGTTTTTGGTTGTGATGCATATGCTCTAATTCCGAAACATCAGCATTCTAAATTAGATCCTAAATAAAAGAGATACATCTTTGTTGGATATGGTGATGGGACTAAGGGATACAAGTTGTGGGATCCTACTACTCACAAGATCATCATTAACAGAGATGTTAAATTCAATGAATCTTCACTTGATAATCCAGATGTAAATGATAAATTGAAACAGGATAATGTACCTAAGTTTCAACATATTCAGTTTGAAACCAGTTCAAATACTAATGATAGTCTAGATGAACAAGTTTCAGATGCAGATCATGAAGCAGTTCCTACAAATAATAATTAGAAAATTGTGGAAGAACCAGAAATATCTTTAAGGAGGTCCACGAGAATCAGATGTCTTCCTAAAAGGTATGATGATTATGTTACTTCAGTTGCTTTAACCGCTAATGATGATGAACCTTTGTGTTATCGGGAAGTCGTAGAAGGTTCTAACAGTAATAAGTGGAAAGAGGCTATGAGAGACAAGATGAAGGCATTAGACAAGAATGCCACATGGGATCTGATAGAACTTCCTAAAGATAGAAAAAATGTGGGATGTAAATGGGTTTACAAATTGAAAATGGGTGTTGATGATACAGAACACAGGTACAAAGCAAGGCTGGTTGCGAAAGGTTTTTCTGAGAGAGCAGGAATTGACTTTGATGAGATATTTTCATCAGTTGTAAAAAAATTTTCAATTCAGATTGTGTTAGCATTAGTTGCTTTACTTGATTTAGAATTACAACAACTAGATGTTAAAACTACATTTTTACATGGAGATTTAGATGAGGAGATTTACATGGAACAACTGGAAGGGTTTGTTCAAAATCGAAACAAGAAATTTGTCTGTAGGCTCAAGACCTCATTGTATGGTCTGAAGTGGTCGCCTCGACAATGGTACAAGAAATTTGATTCTTTCATGATGAGTCAAAATTATATAAGAAGTGAATATGATCATTTTGTTTACTTTAAGAAATTAAGTAATGGCATGTTCATTATCTTAGTGTTGTATGTTGACGATATGCTTTTAGAAATCAAAAGCATAACAGAGATCAATAGGTTAAAGGCTCAGATGGCTAGGACATTTGATATGAAAGATCTAGGAGCACCAAGACAGATTTTGGGCATGGAGATTTTCAGAGACAGGAGCAATGGTAAGCTGTGGCTATCACAAAAGAAGTATATTGAGAAAATACTCTTGAGGTTTGGTATGAACAATGTGAAGCCTGTTTCAATCCCTTTAGCTTCCCATTTTAAGCTTTCTTCAAGTTTATGTCCTAACACAAATGAAGAAAAGGAATATATGTCTCGAATTCCATATGCCAATGTAGTAGGTTGTTTGATGTATGCGATGGTTTGTACTCGACCAGATATTTCACATGCAGTTGGGGTTGTCAGCAGGTATATGGAAAATCCAAGAAAAGAACATTGGTCAGCAGTGAAATGGGTGCTTCGGTATCTGAGAGGCACAAGTGATTATTGTATCACTTATAACAGGAGTAGTGAATTTGTTTGTGGATATGTTGATTCCGATTTTGCAGGTGATTTGGATAAGAGAAGGTCAACTTCAGGGTATGTCTTTACTCTTGCAGGTGGAGCTATTAGCTGGATGTCAAAGCTACAGAACATTGTTGCTTTATCCACTACTGAAGCAGAATACATAGTTGCTTCACATGCTTGCAAAGAAGCAGTTTGGTTGAAAGGTTTGTTTGGTGAGTTTGGTAGGTTGCAGGACAACATCAAGTTATTTTGTGATAGTCAAAGTGCAATTCACTTGGCTAAAAATCCGGCCTATCATAGTAAATCAAAGCATATACCTATAAAGTACCATTTTGTAAGACAGGTTATCATTGAACGGGGAGTCTCTCTTGAAAAAATGCATACAAAGGAAAACTGTGCAGACATGTTCACGAAACCAGTTTTATTAGAGAAGCTACGATGGTGTCTGGCTTCTCTTGGCTTGCAGAAAAGATAAAAATAATAATGGAACAGGGTATCAGGCTAATTGTTGTCAAGGTGGAGATTGTTGAGATTTCTTAAATTAATTTTGGAGAAAATCTCATGAATGTGACAACAATAGGATTTGTTGCTAAATTGACTCCATCTAATCTTGATGTGGAGTTATTGCATCCTATTTTGTTGTGATTGAATTTATGATTCTGTTTTTACTCCCAAATATAAAATGTAAGCTCGTAGAGGCAAATGAGCATGAGGAATGTGAGGTGAGTGGAAGAGATGTGCAGATGAAAAACTCTGCTGTTGTAATTCTCCTTTTGCTGAATGAGATTGCCGATGCCTCTGTTTGGTGGATGTAGCCCAGATTGGTTGGGTGAACCATGTTAAATCTCTGTCTCTTTATGTTTTTCTGTTGGTTGTCTGTGTGTTTTATTTAAGTTTCCGCTGTGTTTTGCTCAACATTTTTAAAGAGTCATTTTACAAATATTTAATTAAAAGAAATATTAAAAGATTTTGGGTTTTAATTGTTTGTGTTGAATTAACTCTTTTCCTTTGATTTAGGAAATGGTATTGACTTTAGTAAAGAGTAAAGATGTTTAAAATTTTACTTAATTTGGAAATTCAATGTGGTAAATTTTTTTGTTAAAGGTAAATTTATGATCCATTCAAATTCACGTATATAATTTACTATCCATTCAAATTATATAAATAATACATAGTTGTATTTTAATAGTTAATCTCAGCCCATTAATAAGTTAAAAAATTTATATATAATCTAAATATTCAAGTTATATAAAATTCAAAATTAGGTTAATGCTTTGGCAAGTAAAATTTATTATTTTTTGTGAACTTGACATACTCGACATCTGGGCCATACCATCTGGGCCATATTGGGCTATAGATTGCCTCTCGATACAATAAATATAATGTCTTCAAAAACTTATGTATAATAATAATTATACAAATTTCATACTTTAAATTAATAATTTTAACAAATTTCCAAATTAAAAACAACAAATAATCTTTAAAAAAATCTTATAACATAGAAAATTTAAACTACAACTTTAAACAGGTTTAAATTGTTTTTGAATTAAAGGTTGAGAATCAATATTTTACTTTACTGATCGTAGAGATGAAAATTATTTCTCATACCGACCAAGTCACGTAGTACCAATAATTTGAAAATATTGACATATTTCATCAATCCTTCAACAATTTATGAAAACGTTATTTTGTCATCAGACAGCCAAATCAATTGCACTCCCTGTTATTCTTATCGAACTTTGTCTGTGGCCTTTACCATAGAAAAACTGGTAGAGCATTTTTATACTTCCGCCCAAATATAGACATTATCAGACGAAATCTTTATAGTGTTTTGTCATGAGAAAATCAAGTCAGTTGCATTCATTGTTAGCCATAACGATTTTTTGGGGAACTTGTTAACCCTCTATCTATATATGTTTTTTTTTTTCAGAAGGAAAAAAATGCTGTTTTATATATTAAAATATGCAAAACACTACATGATATAGATGATGATACAGTGCATAATAACACTGTACAAATAGTGCAAAATTATAGAGCATAGATAATACAGTCTGATACAACATATTAAGCCCCATATACACCAGCAGAGAGTAAGGGTAGAAACTTAAGCCCCTCAGAGCCCCATATATATACACTAAGGGTAGAAACTAACTGCACGGTTAAAAAAAAAATTGAAGTGTTAAAAAATGTCCGGAAGAACATCCAGGCTCATTGAGAATATCGTCTCTTAAATAAAGAAGTCATTTTTTCTTCGACATTAGAATTGACCTCAATAGAAATTAAAGTTTACATAAACAGTACCAAAGTCTAGGCAGGTCCTCCCACTCATCTACACCTTTGCCAACTTGATCGCCATGAATAGTAAGCATCATCCGTTTCTAACATCATGGACTTATTATTTGTGCGAACGAGTTCATAATTTCAGTTTATTTTATTGTGTCTCTATAGCCTTTGGATTTAGATTATTTATAAATAGACATGGGCTGAAAACAACATATAAATAAATCCTCAAGCAACTGTATTTTTTTATACTGTTTTAATTAGAATATGCATTATGCAATCAACTTACTCTGTAAACACCATCTGACATGGCTAATTATTAAAATGGTTGGAAGTTTTGGCTACTTTGTATGGCTATCCTCTGATATAAAAAAATATGAGATATGTATGGGGTTGATTCCAACCAGAATGGCTTTTTGTTGTGATGCGATTGATTTTAACTACTATTGCTGCATTTTCCTCATTCACAGAGGGAAAGAGGGAATTTGAACTAAAGATTTCCTCGTACATAATACTTCACTTACACTCTCATTGCGAGTTGGGATACCTTCTGGACTTATATATATTTATATCAATTTTTTTTACCATGCAATACAATTATTTTATATATAATGCGTTCAATGGTGTGATAGAATCATGTGTATGTCAAGCTGACGATACACCATCACTGGTGCAAACACATGTCATCATGTGTTCAAAGCCACTTTCATACCAACTAGGGATGAGCAGGTTGGAGATTCTAAAGCGATGATGAATTGGATTGCAGTACAAAACATGACAGAAGGTAGCAGATCAATGGAATGTGTTTGGCTACACCTACATAGATGTCCAATGCCATGTTTAGATTTGTCCAATGCCATGTTTAGATTTTAGTTTTTTACAATGAATCTCTTCACTCTTTGTTATGCCTCTGCATTCAAAGCACTGGACTTTTTTGGATCAAAGTTAGCACCAGATAGTGCAAAGTTTTTTCTCTACTCCTTTGTGACCATCAAGCACCAACTTTTAGCTCTTGATGCTCTAGGTGACAAATTTAAGTGTAGAAGGGCTTACCATTATGATGATTCAATCTACCTCATGGTTAAAAACTTTGTCTCCAACCTACAACTTGAAAAATAAAAACATAACCCTATAAATTGACTAGCATACTCATCTTTGTGTCCCATGAGAATATAAATTTATGGAGCTCAAATAGTGTCATGATAGATGAAAAAGTGAAGTCCCTTGTTGATTATCCTTTTCGATTAGCAATGATGTAAAAATAATCATGATAATGTCATGGCTTTTGAATCTAAATTGTGTAAGGGAATATTCATAGAGGTGTGAATACCTTCCACTTTTTGGTTTTCTTTATTAGGTGATATGGTTTTTCTCTTTAGTATGAATAGTGCTAGTAGCAATTTTTTATTTATTTAATAGTTTAAAATTTTACCCAGAGCTAGTATTGTTTCCATTAAGGTAGGATGATCTTTAAAACTTTTTTCAAGGATTTTCTAATTTTTGTTGATTTACATCTAAGAAGGTCATTAGAGATATTTTTGTTAATTTCTCTCTCCTAAAAATTAACTATAGTTTTAAATAATATATCTTTCATAGAAACTTTGCTGTAAGCGTTTATAGTCCTGGGCCCTACCGCCTAATCCGCATCCTCGCATCCACGTAGAGAGCACGACAAGACTTCGATGAACATCATAGAATATAGGAACAACAGTGCACCTAGTAGGAGCACTAGCTAATGGCGGAACAGCACTTGTAGAAACAACTAGAGATGCTTATAGCAACATATGCTTATATTATAACGCCACATCTTGGAACACTAGCGAATGCCGGATCTTTACTTCTTGGAACACAAAGTCTAGGAACAGCACTACAAAGCCTTACAAGCCTTTGATAAGTCCTAGGAACTAGTACAAATGGCTTCACTGCACCACTTGTAGGAACAAGATAAGAGACCACTATAGTAAAGATCCTAATGTTAGGACTCTGTTAAAAGAGTTAATATGAGAGAGGTAGTCAATAGAGTTCCTACACCATGCATTATATTTCACAAGCGTAAGAAGCAGGGTCTAGTAAGGTAACTCATAGGGTACGGGACTGTGTTCGTGGCAACCGACTAATGCTGTGATTGGGACAGTGAAAGAAGGAAGTGGTCCTTATGGTTGTTGTAGTTGTTGTTGTTCTTGCCTGACCTGAGGAAGCATAATGGAGAGCGCAAAGCATGATAATCTCTCATACCACTGGAAGGGAGTAGTTTCCTTTAAAAAAAAAGAGAGAATGTGACTTTTCCTAACATTATAATTTTAATAAAAAATTATATATTTAAATATTTTTTTCCATGTAAGTGTTAGATAGATAAACATATACTTATTTATCTATTTGTTTATTAGTGTAAAGTAACAATAGTCTATTTTGGTATGTTAGAAGTAATATAAATTTTTTAAAAACATAAAAATCCTTTGAATTGAAAAAAATATTTAGGGATATCTAAATGTTGGCATCTTATAACAATTTCAATAACTTGTGGCATTAAAATTAAACAATTATTTTTATCATATTAAAAACATGTATATATATAGAGGATAAGGTGCACCTTTTTTGGTTTTAAGATAATAAATATTAAAAATGGATTGTTCTAATGTTTTGAGGTCAAGTTCTAGTAATGTAACACATAATTTTATTTAATTTTAATAAGTAAAGAATGAAAAAATTGTGAGAGAAACAAAATTAATTTATATTTATAGTTACAAAGCTATGTCATAAAAAAATAATATTTCTTAAAATAATTATATATTTGTAATATAGAAAGATATGTTTATCAATATTTTTAAGAGAAAAAAACCAATAATTAATATATATATATATATATATATGAATTTGTTATAGTTTAAACATTATATATTACTAATTGTTTTTATACAAGCCTAACCTATAACATGACACATAGGATAATATTTAACACATAATATGTGATGTGTGGTTGTGATAAGTACTTTGAAATGCTATCATGCTATTTTGAAATTCAAATTTTTCTAGATTTGTTCACTTGCCATATAGAATTTAAAGTTCAAATCACAAAACCTATGCATGTTCTAGTGATACAAAAAGTGTGGGCATTGTGGTACATATTGAATATCACACATGGTTTTAAGTCCAAAAGAAAGAACACTTCGAAATTGCGTAATTATCGTGATATAAGACACATTATAAATCTCATTGGGAAAAGCATAATTCGAAACTAACATTTGTGGTAGTAAAGAAACCAACTACACATAAAGTGGTTTTTTTTAGATGTGAGACAAGGTGGAAGGAATAGGGGTCATGTTGGGACTAAGGTAATATTAATGATGACTAGGTAAGTTATTTAAGGTGGTATCTCTGAGGATCATAGTGATGTGTACTAGTAAATGAGAGATGTTTCTAGTGACGAGTGTTATGAAGGAATACATGACAAGGTGTGAGTGCACTAGGTAAGGGAAATTAGGACTATCATTGAAGTGGAAATTCCATTGTGTGTGATGGTGAGAATAATGCTTTCTTCAAGTAAAACTTAGTAAAATTAACAATAAAAAAAAAAAAACAATAATTGAGTTGCATATATATAAAGTGTGAAAAGTTGCTATTGGAATGGGGGTCGGTGTTTCAGTGTACATAGGGGTAGAGGAATAGTGGTTGCTGAAGTAGATGGTATTCAAAACATGGGGAAATGAAAGGCCAATGAAAATGTAGAAAAAATTTAATACAGTTAGTCACTTGAGTGACCATACCTAGTTGGTTGAAAGGATTACCAAAGGGTATCAAATCGACACCTAGATAGATGAAATTTGACTCCTGAAGTAGATGTACTAATGATAAAATTAGTTGATGGAAGAAAAAAAAATTAGTTTCAGGTATGTTAACATTAAACACCTTTGTTATGGAAAAAATGGGAAAATGGAACCTACAATGGATTTTTTTGGTGAAATGGAGGGACCTTGTCATCATGTGCGTATATTAAAATAATCCCATTAGTGTAAATAGTTCAAGAAATGGATTTTCGGGGCTCCCATATAGGATTAAGGTTGTTCATAGTGGATTCGTGTAAAAGTGGGGAGCCCCACAATCACACTTCATTTGTACCTATAGTGATGTGGTTAGTGATTATTGTACATCCACAACTTATACGAGCTTCCAAATTTTTCACTAGAGACTAGATTGTGTAGTGGGGAGAGATAGGTTAGTTTCTATTGTATTTCCTGCCAATTATTCTTGTCATTCTGGCATGTTATAGATCCTATGAGCCCATATGGGCATATTTTACAAGCGGCCGGGATGATTCATGTAGATGATAATTCCTTAACCACATGGACCTGTAAAACTATGGATGTTGTTGGAAAACATTTATACAAGAGAAAAAAATGTTAAAATGAAAGAATAAGAAAACACCAACCATCAAGGAAGCTATGATGAGGAATGATGTTGTAGAAGGAAGCTATTCAAGAGGAATGATTTTTCACAAGGATAATAAATAGTATGATGCATGGTAGAACTCATCATAATGCATAACCATTCAAAGAATTGTATGAAATATATTATAAACCTATCTTATTGTAACTCACCTATGGAAAGATGCTATCTTATTGTAACTGACCTAGAGGAAGACTAGTGCGGTCTGCATGGGGAAAACCTATAAAAAGATGTAAAGGGGGAGGATTAGATTGTAAGTAAGATAGAGATGAGAAATATCATGTTTATTTAGTGAGGGAAACTATTTTAGTTTTATTCTTCCCTCAGTCTTGTGTTTCATGTTGGATGTATTCTTTATATGCTTAGAGTATTGTTTACTATATATTTAAAGAACTTTTATGTGTATGTTTAATATTTGAATGTATGGTTTCATTATTAACCTACCTTATGCTATGTCTAATATTGTGATTGATAGGTTCTATAATTCTTTCAATTGTATCATAGGATACCTTCTCCAACCTCTAGATATTTATATTTTCCATTCTCGCAAGGTGTTGTCACTTGATATATTCTTCGCGTGAGCAAGAGCATGCCAAGAAAATTTTAAACCATTCTTTATACTACGAGTTGGCCTTTCTAGTCAGAGGGGGGTCCCTCAAAGATTACAATTAAACTTTTTGGTCATTGTTACTAAACAACAGGTTGACCCTTTAAATACAATGACCAAGTTAATTGGTAAAAATAAAGTGGAATGGATTGAAAATCAAAATGGTAGGGAGATGGGACAAAAATACTGAAAATATCTTATAATTAAAGGTGAATTCTTTGGGAAAGGAGTCCTAAAGGATAGATCATAGTGGTTTATAGGTGAAGGTGGAAGAAATGAAGAAAATTAATAAATCACAAACACAAACACCAAGTAAGGAAGTCATTGTTTCCTTATGATGGGGAATTTAGGTTCGTTGGCCATTAAATTAATGAATCCAATAAAATATATACCATCAAAGCTATCATAGAGGATGTATTTAGTATAATAGAATACATGTGTGATTCTAAGAACATTTGGGCATATACTCTAGAAGTACATGAAATAAAATTCTTCAATTGTATCCTCATAATGCATAAATACTCCATACATTGACAAAAATAACAAATACATATTTGAGACTTAATATTGTCATTTCTTAACAACAACCACTGTGAAGCTAAAATCTTATAGAATCACAAAAAATGATCTAGAATAGCCATGAAAAATAAGAAAAATTAACACATAAATAATAAATAAACATAAATCTATTTCATCTAAACCACAAAAAAATTAAACAGAAAACTTTTAAATATTAAAAATTTACAAAATATAACATAAAATCCCATCGAGCTTCAGATAGCCTTGTTGTCGCTCCAAAATCCCCCTCCATTCTATTCATTTGGCTTAATATTTTTACAAAGCTAGATCTTTGCATGCTATTATGGAATAGTAAAAAAAAAAATCATTTGGAAAGCACTTTAAGATTGATTTCCAAATTGAATCATAGCCATATTTATTTATTTTGTTTTATTAAATCTATAATTTATTTTGTTTTATTAAATCTATAAAAATTACAATTTTATTAGTAAAATAATTTTTATTAAATTTAACTTTTAATAAAAAAAATTAAGAATACCAATTTAACGCTTAACATTATTCACAATACTAATGCATTAATTTGTGAGAAGTTTTAAGAAATGTATCATATGCAAGGGGTCTTTCCCACGGGCTGTGTGATATTGTAAAACTACCAAGTTTAATTTTTTTCAAGTGACAGGCTCCAAATTGATCACTCCTCCGCCCAAATATGTACCCCATTTGGCGGATTTTCTTTATGGTGTAAGCATGAGTTTTAAGAAATAAAAATGGTGCGCTCCATATAAAGTGGCCGGCCTTGTTTTCTTCATTTGAATTTTCATTTATTTTTTATTAAAATATTTTTTAAATAAATGTTATCAAATTTAATATTTTTTAATTAATCATTATTATAGTTAATATTTATGGGTGTTTTATTGTGTGATTAATTAATAAGATTTAAAGTTGTTTAATCTGTATAATTTAAGTGTTTTATAGTTTTTCATAATATTGAATTTATTTATGCATTTTAAAAATAGAAAAATTGTTTTTTTTGCTAAATTCAAATGAAAAAATCTATTTCAATATAGAAAATAAGACTTAATCTAAAAAATTAATTAGAAGATAAAAAAGTTTTAGCCTAAAATAATTTTGAAATTAATTTAAGTTACAACACACAATTTTGTTGATAAAACAATTAGTGTCTTAGTTCTAATCCCCACACCAACAAATGGTTCTAATGCTAAAACATTAAATATTTTCTAAACACATGAGATGGAAACCATCGCAGGAAGATATTTAGAAGTATGGACAGAAAGCTCGAAAATTTGTGTGACAAGGGACCAGAAACTTGAGGATTAACCTTGAAAAGTAGAAGCAAAGGTATCCCTAGACACATCTTTATGAAATTTTATTTATACAGTTTCCTACTTTTGCAAGAGTGGTTAAAGTAATAGGAATTAATTAATTCCTGAGGAGGGGTTGAAGGATTGGTGGTGTGGAGAAAAGAAATGCTTTTCACGTTAAAAAAACTCGATAAAAAGTGGAATGGAACTATTGATTTAGGGTTTGAGTGGGTAAAAGAAGGCTATGTGGCTGAACAATGGAATGTAAAGAGATCTTTAGTATCAATTAAACAAAGTTTGATACTAGTCTTCGAGTCCCAGTGAAAATTACATTATGCTTTAAGATGCTGATAAGGATTCAACCTAACTGTAAAATCTTGCACAAGGTTACGGGGAAGAAAGCATGGGTAAGTTTAAAAAGAAATAAGAATGATATATTCAAAAAGCAGTTTATTATCCATCTAAAGATAAAAGAATAAGCAGTTTATTATCCATTTAAAGATAAAAGAATTTCATAATACTTATTTAGCTGTAATCACATCATAATATATACTCATCTAAGAATTACTAAGTTAATATTTAGGTTTTAAGGTGTTTCTATTTTAAAACAACTTTCTTAGTTGTTAATGTGTCTATGTTTGAATCATTGGATTAAATGTTAGACAATTAAAATGTTTTAGGCCATTAGATTCACAAGTAAATAGTTTTATATATGTTTTTTATAATGTTAGTATTTTTTATTTTTAATAAGTATTCAGGTTTTGGTGACTTTTAAGTTTAAATGATGTTACTAAAAATTTGTTAGATTTAAATAAAATTTATAACATAAAATTAAACTCCACACAAACCGATTAATTTAAATTAAAGGGATAAAAACACTATAAAAAATGAAAATAACTATTTATGTATTTAAATATTACACTTTTGTGTCACGATGCTCTTCAACAAAGTATGATAGAAATGTTTTTATGTCATGTTTAACATTTTGATTATGTCAAATTACACAAAAATAAAAATAAAAATAAATTGAATAAAAAGATTGACATAATGTAATGAACACTTTAACTACGTCAAAATACAATAAAAAATAAAAATAATGAGATAAAATAATAATAAACTATAAAAACAGCCCATGGTATTGACCTATGGTATTCATGTGGAATAATTTATTTAAAGGGGGGAATTAAGATAAGTATTTAGGTTTTGGTGACTTTTATGTTAAAACGATGTTATTAAAAATTTATTAGGTTTAAATTAAATTTATATCATAAAATTAAACTCCACACAAACCAATTAATTTAAATTGCTTGGATAAAAAACACTATAAAAAAGGAAAATAACTATTATGTATTTAAATATTACATTTTTGTGTCACAATGCTCTCCAACAAAGTATGATAGAAACGTTGTTATGCCATGTTTAACCTTTTGACTATGTCAAATTACACAAAAATAAAAATAAAAGTAAATTAAATAAAAAGATTGACATAATGTAATGAGCACTTTAACTAGGCCAAAATACAATTAAAAAATAAAAATAATAAACTATAAAAACATCGCATGTGTCAATGGCCTATGGTATTCATGGGGAATTTAGTTTATTTAAAGGGGGAAATTAAAATGACCTAGATCAATCTGAAGAGCCAAGAGAGATCAAATGTCTTGATATGCAAAGCTCTTTTAGAGTAAAAAGAGAATTGATCCATCTCATAAATAGTATAGATATAAACTAATTATTTAATAAAATTATTTTAAATGTTTATAACCATTATTCTTTTAAAATTTTACTTGATAGAATGCATCTAAATTTTCATACATCCAAATATACATAGGTTTTCTTGTTCTATATTATTTTTGTTACAACTATTTTACTATGCCAAAAATACATGATCTTTTTTGTTATATATTGTTTATGTTACAATTGTTTTATTATTCATAGGTAGTATTTCTTAATATATAAACTAGTATTTGTAGAAAATGTTGCAAAGGATAGAATAAGAGTGTAGATGAAGGCAGATGTGATATGTAAAGTTATCTAAAGGTGCACAAATTTTTCTCTGAAAAAATATGAACAATATGCCTAGTTGTAAAACACAACAATACTCCTAGCTATGAAGTATATATTTGTGCTCTTATGTGAAATATAAATTTAGTTTGCATGATATGATCAAGTATTTTTTAAGTTTTTGAATTTAATAATACCCTTTTGTACATTTCAACCTAGAAGTATATATATGTGTATGTGTGTGTGGATGCTCTTATTTGAAGCGTCAACAATATCCAAGAGGGGACATGCTTGATAGTAAGCTTTGATATCATCATTACTATCTGTAGACATAGCGTCCCCATAATAAAAGATCATAAAATAGATGAATGAAATTTCTTTAATCTTCCACAACATTTTTCCATCCTGTTGGAAATACCCTTCTTCTTCCACAGAGACCACAACTTCATTGTGAGGCCACGGTGTTCTATGCATAACATCTTTCCCCTTTTTAAGTCCTATAGTTTTACAAAATTTCACAAATATATCTTCCAGAGTCTTCTGAGGAGAGAGTCTATTCTAGTTTATAACCTAATCCACAATTAAAGAAAATGCCAAATTTCCCATTTTATACAACAATAAACTAACAATAACTACTCAATTTACTCTCCATTTTTTGAAACCCCCACCCATGCTGGGGAGACCACACTATAAAATCAAATGTTCCTGTGAAAAATAAAATAATAATAAACTATAAAAAGAAAACCCATGGTATACCCTAAGATTTCTAGATTGGATGTCGAGGTGGGTGGTAGGATGCTTCTTAAAGGGTAAGTGAATTTAGATACTCTATCCTTCCACCAAAGCTATAAAAAGTGAGACTTGTAGGTTATATTTTTAATAAATTGACACTATGTGATTAAGAATAAGTTACAAACATAATTAATAAGAGGACTGTTCATGACGGCCATGATAATTACTGTTATTCTTTGTACTTTTTTTATTTAGAATATTTTAATTTAAAATAGTAATTTGTATTTGTATTTTTTTAAATGAATATGGTTAAATGTGTAATTCAGTAAAATGTATTAAATTGATATTCTAATTTTTAAGATATTTATTTCAAAACATCAAAGTATGGTGAGTTTTGTTTTATTAAGCTTTACTCTAGATGTGTAGAGAATGAATCTATCTCAAGTCTGAAACAAGATTCTTCTTTCTCTTCTTATTCTAGCTTGCACCTTGACACTCCTCCTCTCATCCTCCTTGCACAAATTTAAATTATGAGGCACAAGGTAGTTGTTGCATATAGGAACATTTAGATATGATAAGAAAAATGTGATACTCTATTGTAATTTTCTCTACAAATGTGATGGCAAGTATGCCCTAAATGTTGAAAAATTCATGGTTAATGTAGTATAAGATACATGAAAATTTACATTCTTGTATACAATATCAAGAAATCTATGCCCTATATCCAACACCATAGAGCAAGACATGTTCACCAATTCAACAATTGCTTCCAAATCTCTCTCAGTGCTAGAGTTGTTTTCTCAATAAACTTGTTTGTTCTGCTCTTCATGAAAGCCATCGTTGTTGCATATAGGAGCATTTAGCTCTGATAAGAAAAGTGTGATAATGTGTTATAATTTTCCTACAAACGTGTTGGATTTTTTTTCTCAATAAACTTGTTTTTACTGCTCTTACGTGATGAAATCCATAGTTTTTTCATATACGAGAATTTAGCTCTGATAAGGAAAGTGTGATACTGTGTTATAATTTTATCTACAAATGTGTTGGAGTTTTTTTCCAAATAAACTTGTTTTTACTGCTCTTAAGTGATGAAATCCATCGTTGATGCATATAGGAGCATTTAGCTCTCATAAGAAAAGTCTGTTACTGTGTTATAATTTTCTCTACAAATGTGATGGAAAGCTTGCCATGAATTTTTTCAATTTTATTGTTAATGTAATATAAGCTAAATAGAAATTCATTTCTTCTACACAAGATCAAGAAAGCTGTGTTGAGTAGCCAACACCAAAGAACAAGACATGTTCGCCAATTCCATAAATTCTACCGAATCTTTCTCGATGTTGGAGTTATTTTCTCAATAGCCTTATTTTTACTTCTCTTGAAGTGATGAAAGCCACCTCTCCATACCTTTTTTAATATCTTCACAAAGAACAAAAGAAACCAAATTCATATCAGCGACACTAAAAAAACAAGAACATGGTAGACATGAGGGAGATCACTAGTAAAGAGCAATGTGATCTTTTGAATATTTTCAAAGATCAGGAGGAAACTAATACATAGGTGACTCAATAGGAAGTGGTCAAGATTAAATATGGAGGAACTACACCAAAAATACCTTTGATTTTGAATGTAGAAAATCACAATCTATTTCTTTATTCATGAGGCATTCATGTTGGCATGATCAGACAAGGTCTTTAACTTAACTTCAACATAGGGTTCATGATTTGGAAGGTTCAAGGAAGCAGTATTGTAGTAATATTTCACTATAACATGGTCCTTTCCTTTTCTTGATATAATTATTTGTTAAATTAATAATTATTTATTTAATGTGTTATAATAATTTTTTTTATTTTATTTTTAAATTAAATTAAAATACACACACACACACATATATTCTCTGCAACTATATCTTATGATTTTAATATGTTTTCAATCAAGAAGAGGCTTCAGATTTTAAGAACTATATCTTCGATCTAAGCACATGATTCTATTAAAATTTATGAAAAAATTTTAATTTTTACAACTTGTATGTTTTAATAGAAACAAATTCATTTTTACAAATTGTATGTTTAAATATGTGATTTTGGAAGTGATGATGGCTTCTTTAGACACTTGATTAGTATTGTGAAAGAAATTTGAGTATTAATATCATTAAGGACTATGAATAGTTCGTGTAGTAGTTTCATTACTTATAACAAAATTTAATATCCTTTCTTGCTGATACATACCACCTAATCCTTGAAAAACGGTAACGATGTTTGGAATGATATATATGCTAATCATTTCAGTTTATGTTGATGCCAACATACATGAAGATGATTCTAATTTTCAATGAAGTAGTCTTCAAAAATTCCTAGCTCTATTTTAATTACATAAATGCATTGAAAACCATATGATATTATTTTCTTCAGTTGTTTTATTTAGACGTGTTGTAGGCTGACATATTGTGCCAAGAACTTTGCTATATCTTATCAGTTTACTATTTTTTTAATCAAGAAGAGGCTTCGGAGTTTAAGAACTATATCTTTCTCGTTGATAACTCTTATCATCAATATCTTTGAAACCTCCATGACGTGCTTCCATGGAAGAAAAATTTTCCTTTCATTCCTTCACGACGACTCCTTCTCGACAACATCTTATTTCATTTAGGCTACTCTTTCCTATTCTATTTCCTTAAGGCATTTCTTTTGCAACATGTGTTGCAATTGTTAGTTTAAAAATTTCTTGTAAGATAGTAGGAAACCTATTATAGTTAAGTATTCAAACAAACAACCAGGATATTCATCATTAGTTTTTATTTGTGAATAACATCATTATTCAAGAAAAATCATATCACATGGAATTACAATTTGGTCTATAAGTGGTTAGGATTTCACTCATGTGAGATGTTGAGTCATGGACCATTAGCATGTTTCCTTACTTTCAAACAAGATGAACTCTTAACTAAACATAAGCAGTTTTAGAACATTTAAAATTGTTTATTCTATATATGTGGTAGTTTTTTTGTTTTTTTTAACATTTAATCAATTTAAGACATCAAAAGAATTCATTTCCACCAATTTTTAGGTGGTTTGGGATGAACATGAGATTATAGTTATGAAGACTCTGCTAAGACGTTACTTAAATAATTGACTAGTTCTATTTATCAAATTTTTAGGCTAAATTTGTGTTGTCAAATTACATGCAATGTTGGACCATTTTGGGATCATATTGTAGCTCACTAGTAAGAGAAAATATTATTCTTCCATATTTATTTTATTTAACCTATATATACTAACCATTGTAAAATTTCCATATCATTGTTCATATTTACTTTACCCCATATATATGTATATGCGAGCGTATAAAAATAAAAAATGTTAGTGATCCTACCCCACAACTGTAAAAGTTCAAAATGAAACTCAAAGATAACAACATAATGTCTTTATAATTATAATATTCCAAGGCCAATATAAAATGGTTCATAATGGGACTTTGGACTTGTATTAACCCTATCTCACATCATGCAATCATGCTTGGTGACTTTGGACGTGTATTAACCTTCTCTCACATAATGCAATCATGCTTGGCGCTCAATTGAACATAAACCTTAAACATTGAAGCCTAATTCTTGAACAATAAGACTCACGGGGCATGTCCACAACCATTGGGCATGTGTATGCTATATAAGACTCTATCTTCAGAAAGGTGAATTTTCGATAAAATACTAAATGTGAATTTTGTTTTATGTATGCAATATAAAACACTAATTTCATTCGGTAGAAAAATCAAATTCAAGGGTTTTTAGATAAAATAATAAAAGTGAATTTTCATTCTTATATAGATGAAATAATAGTCTCTCATTTTCTTTTGAGTTTGAGATCTTCTATGTAGTTTCTTTAGTATTTTTACAAAATTGATAGATCTATGTTTCTATAAAACAGATCAATTTATTAGTTTGATTAGGAAATAGATCTATTTCATGTTTTTCTACATAATCTCAAATGTGTGGTTACGAAGGCTATGATGTCCTTGAATATGAGCCTTTTATGTGTGAGGATGTTAAGATGCCAATGGGAGTGTCTTCCTACTTATTGATATATAATACTTCTTTCCAAAATGCATGACCCATATATTATTATTGCTTTAAATATCAGAATTCTCCCAAATTCCCATTTAATAGTAGGTTCAGACTTATTTTGTTATTTAAAATCAGTCTTCAGCCTAAATCACCTTTTCAAAATAATGTGATAGCTAATGGATTTTGCTTCAAATTTTTTCAAAAATAATTCAACAAAAAAAAAATCAAACTTACATAAATAGTAGATAATTACATCAAATTATTAGTTAATATATTTGATTACTACTACATAATTACATAATAGTGATCGTACATAATTATCAAACAGTAATAGTAGTTACAAAATAGTGATCATACATCATTACACCAAATTTTCAATGCGTGATTCATAGGTCAACTCTTCTACTTTTTCAATAATAGAACATAACATGATCGGTACAACCTCTATTCAAATGGGGTTTTCAACATAGCAGTCGTTAATCATGGCCTCAAAAACCTTTTCCAATGAAGTCCGTAAAGTTTAATCATATTATAAATAACTATATCACATTGAAGTCGATACAGTTTCATCATATTATAAATCTCACGAGTCCAATATTCTCATCTTTAAATAATAAAACATAACATCAGTACAACCCCAATTCAAAATAGTGTTTTCAACTTACCAGAGTCATTAATCATGGCCTCACAAAACTTCTCCAATAGTACGCCCTCAATCAAAACTAGATTTTTCAACTAACCAGTCATTAATCATGGCCTCACAAACCTTGTCCGATAAGTCCATGCGATATAACGATGATAAGAATCTCTGTATCATCTTGCATGACTAAAATTTCCACGTTGCCTTCATATTTGACCCGTTACATGTAATTGTTGCAGGTGTATACTTAGAATTGTGGTCAAAATATTATATTTTTTTATAGAAAAAAAATAAAAATAAAAATAAAAAAATCCAATAACTTTAAATCAAGACTATATTTGTTTTTAATGAAAAAAGAGTTGAGATTCAAGAGCGTCGACTTTCATATGAAAATTAAATCGCATACTGACCAAGTCACGTACTATCCAATAAGTTCGAAATATTACACTTTATTTCATCAACCCTATATGTGAAAACTCTATTTTATCATCTGCATTCCGTGCTATTCTTAACGAACTTTGTCTATCGCCTATAGACTACCAAGACCGCTTCGTCTAAATATGCTTGTAAAATTGTTGGGAATTTTTGAAAATGTTATTATGGTCGTTTAGAATTTTCAGTCATAAAAATTGTTGGCAATACTGAATTTATTTCCATGATAAAAAAATTAAAAAGAAATTAGAGATTCTCACAATTAAATTTATTTTAAAAAAAATATCCAAATTCCGAGAAATTCACAATGTCCACTAAATTGTGACCTCTCCTCAAACTAAAACGGATAGCATATACATCTTTTTAATTGCCTCAAATCGTATTCTTTTCCAGTTTTAAGAAATATTATTTTCCCATTTTAAAATTAATTGGGTTTCAGTAATGATGTTATTGATAATAAATTCTTTTGAAATGGCTAAATTTATAATTGTATTTGTATTTTATTGAATTATAAAGTAATTTATTTAAAGTTTATATAAATTAGTTTTCGTTCAGAATCTAAAACTGGTCTTCAATAAAATTTAAATTTTATAAATTCATACAGCATTCTCATAACAAACATCCTCGCCATATATAATCCTCATAACGTCTTTGGTTTAATAATTTTTTTTCCATATAACATTGAAATTAATTTCAAATGAAATTCAACTTATATATATATATATATATATAAACAACCAACTTACTTTATTCCAATTTTTGGGTCTATATTTTTATATATACACGCCCTTACTTATTTTAACCAAACTCTATGGGTGTTAGTACCAATACCCAATTAATCTCAATTGAAGTTCAACTTTTATATATATATAAACAACCAACTTACTTGATCCCAAATCTGGGTCTAAAACTGGGTCTATATTTTTAGTTATACACGTCCTTACTTATTTTAACCAAACTCTATGGGTGTTAGGACCAATACCCTCCGAGTTTGCGACATTAAAACTAATTATTTGGACGAACGATTATATATATATATAGGTGTTAGGATTAATACCCTCCTCTTTTGGTGACTTTTAAGTAATTATTTGTACAATTGAGTTTATAATTTCTAAGTTATCATTATTCCCTTTTACCACGTATGTTGTCCAATGGATCTGATTCCATTTCTTGTGCATAGAGGATTCATAATTGATTATGGTGTCACTCTTACTGAAGGATAGAGAGGTTTTAGTGTTGCAACAATAGAGAGCAGGCTTTGACCCATTCACAGAGATGTCAAGGAGAAATATTGTCTAGTGAAAATTTCCTAGGATGCCCCTCGAGCTATGTAATGAGTTGGCTATAGGGGATCTAGAAAATCGTATTGGAAAGTTTTACTATTGGATGGGGTAGCTTCAGACATCTAGACAAGCGATGGCTTCAGTCCTGGTCGAAATGGATTTTGGGAGGGGTTTTCTCGCATAATTAGAGATGAGATGGGGAAAATCTGCTATCAAAATATCCAATGATTACCGGGGGATTCCCTTTCGCTGCGTCATATGCCACAACACAGGGCATTTAAAACACATTTGCCCTTGAATATTATATGTGGAAGGAAATTGCAACTCGAGGACACAAGTGAATGTTGAAGATTTTGGCATAGAAGGCTCATCCCTAGTCCGCCATGAGGAGTCATTTGTCTCGAAAACCTATAACCCTATACATCTAAAGAAATGTGAACCGAATAATAATATTAATCTTGAATCATTTTACAATTTGTCTCTTACAGCTGGGATAAAATATGTTTCATTGGGGATTCTGTTCTTCCTGGGTTTATTAATGTTCACGTAGAAACTTGTTAACTAAATGTGCCAGTCAATGGGACGACTACCCGACCTGTGGGGGTGGAGATTATTTGGAACCCCACACACCATTGGAATCTGTCTAAAATGAGGGTCCCAACATTAATGGGCTAAAAGAATTTTATAAAGGTCATAATCTTTGGAACACCATTGTCCATTCTATGGGTGCCTCCATCTCTCCAGATAATGATGTTGAGGTGATATCACAATCCTAGAGTTATGGTATGGAACCCCTTGAAATTTGCATGTCCTTCTTCTAGTCTGGGAAGAGGAAGGATGTGGAAACACACCCTGGGCCATCTGCAAACAAGAAAAAGAGGGCTATAAAATACAATAAAATATCTACTTGCGACTATTATGTTCCCTTGCTTTTGAAATCGGGTGATTATTTGGTGGGAGGATCTTTAGGTGAGTCTCAATTTTTTGTTGGGAAGTATCTGAATGAAGAGTCTCCTGATATCTAAGTCCTTAAAGGGGATACACTAGTCACACAGGTGCCCCCGTTATCATTATGACACTGTACATTTGGGGCTTGGTTGCCGCTCATAAAGCTCGAGCACTCATAGCATTGGTCTAGGTATACAATCCCTCAGTCATTTTTTTACAACAAACCATGTGCATGGGAGAGATTTCATGGGATTATATGTTTTATGTCCATCCCGACTGTTTTTTTTGCGGATAGACTGCAAAGGGCCACTCTATTGGCTTGGGAGCGATGTGTAACCCCAAGAAATTTCCCTTACATGATTTATGTATTGAGACATGAATTATCTTGACCAGGAATCTGTCGGGAACCTCTCATAGAATCTGTCTCATCAATATATATATGCTATGTATTTTGGCAGATGTTCATTATCGGAGAAAATTTGAGCTTTTTCTATATTGGGTTTACAGTCTATCATTATGTCTAGTGACGTCAACTTTACTATAGGAAGACATGAAATATGGGGGTCAAAAGCCCTAGTGGATCCACTATCAAGTTCTTTTTTAGATATGATGGACTGTTATGCTCTGTGTGGCATCATCCCAGAGACCATTTCCCCAACTTGGCGGAGCACTCGAACAGGGCTAGAGGGTGACTTGAAGCGACTCGATCGCTTTCTCATCATTCATTATTTGGTTGGGCTACTAAAGGGGGTCAATTTTATGGTAATCCCCTCATTTATTTCTGACCACTAGCCGATCACTCTGCCATGGGAGGGATGGAAACATTATAGAAAATTCCCATTCAAATTTAACTCCTGCTAGCTACAAAAAGAGGATTTCAAAATAATGGTGAATTAAGTGGAGGCAGCTAGTCCTCCCTTCAACACGTGGGGAGATGGGGAATATTGTCTCAATGCTTCAGTGTCTAAAAAAGGATGTACGAATATGGAACAAAAGGATAAAAGAAAAATTATTTAAGTCCCTTATGGATATCACACGACATTACAGTATTATAAGGACCCTGAAGATCCATTATTTTTCTTCGATCTATACAAGAGTAAAATCATTTAGCTAAAAGGGGAAAAGAATAAGATTCTTCTAGCACAGGAATCAAAAAGGTGTTTACAGTTTCGGGAACTTTGGCTTGAGACAAGAGTAAAAACTCCCATTTTTTTCACGCATGTGAAAATATCGGGAAATAGAGAAGCACTATAAGGGGATCAGAGGTGCATATTTGCAACAATTATATGATCAAAATGAAATAGAAGAGGAGGCACTCAGGAATTTCAAAAGTAAATATGAAGCAAGGGAATATAACTATGTTGCAGAGTGAGAAATCATAGAAAATTTTCCCCACATGTTTAAACAAGAGGAGAATGAGATGTTGGGAAGACCAATACAGAAAGAAGAGGTCATGGAATTAATGCAGGATAGTGCAAAAGAAAAAATCTGAGGGTCAGATAGATGGGGAGTGGAATAGTTTCCCCATTTTTAGGAATTAATTATTCCATATATTCTTGCAGCTGGAGAAGAATATGGAACCAACAGATAAATTTCAGGGGCTTTAAATTCTATGTTGATTGGTTTAATTCCTAAGAAGGAACACCCGACACTTATCAGACTACAGGCCAATTTCTCTATGCAATGAAATTTACAAGTTTATCTCAAAATTGATAGCAATGAGGATGAATAAGACCCTATCCACTTACACCTCACCTGAACAATTTGGATTTTTGGATGGAAGACAAACACGAGATGCAATTGGCATAGCACAATAATTCATACACTCAATGAAGGTCAGAAAAAGGAGGGCAAGCATGATCAAGGTGGAATTGATCAAAGCACACGACTGCATTGACTAGGAGTTTTTTAGAATGGTATTATATATGGTGGGAATTTCTACAAGTAACATTGGATGGATCATGGCATGTATAAAGACAACTAACTTTGCGATTATTATAAATGGTTTCATGACCTGTTTCTCCAGGGCTCACTAAGTACTCTGTCAAGGATTGGAATTATCACCACTTATATTTCTACTGGTTATGGAATGCCTAAGGAGAAAGTGAAGAGAGGAAAAATACAATGGTATCATTAAGGAAATGAAGGTATCAAAGTACATGTATGTCACACATCTAATGTTTTTTGACGACCTTCTCTTTGGAGGCATGGAAAATAATGAGGATTGGGAGGTAATCCCATATAGACTTACATCATTTAGTGAGGCATTATGCCTATACATAAACAAAACCGAATTAATATGGATCACGGATAATAAGGAAGATCTTTGGTAGAGGGAAATTTGAAATTTATTTGGGGTCTCTGCAACTAATATGGAAGAGGGAATAAAATACCTAGGATTCCAGCAAAAGGAAAAAAAGTACAAGAAAAAAGATTGGGAATGGTTGTTGCAAATATTTAACAGGAAATTCATTAGCTGGGTACATAAATGGCTCACTATAGAAGGGAGATTGACTCTAGTTAGATCTGTCCTTCAGAACATATCGGTGTTCTAGATGAATTTATTTCTACCTCCTATGGAGGTTCGTCACAAAATTGATGAGATTATGATGCGATTCATCTAGTCATGAACTGATTTGAAAGGCAATATCCACCTGGTAAGATGGAAGGCTATAGCTAGATACAATGAAGTGGGGGGATGGTGCATTCTGAACACACATTTTTTTAATTGTGCCTTAATCATAAAAATTTTGTGGAGAGCAATAAATGATAATGGTATTTGGGGTCAAATCATAAGAGACAAATAGATGAAAGGACAAAAAATCTTGAAATGGTCTAGGATGGGAGCTAGAAGGACCACGAGATAATCATATGTCTGTAGGATTATGAATAAAAACCATCAATGGATTTTTTGGGTTTATGTGATGGGAACTAGGAGATGGAAGATAGGTTAGGTTGGATGCAATGTAGGGCTTTGCCAGCAAACCCTCCCTTTCAGTTTCCCTCCTCAAAATGCTCCAAAATAAGGGCATAATTAACTGAGATCATATCATTTGCAAGAATGACTGATTAAACTCCCAACAAACATGGATGAGGGCTACAAAAATTGGTTTGACTAGAAACTTGGCTATTGAGTAACAACATTTTCTTAGAAACCTATATGTATGATCTTTCTAAGATCTTAATATAAAATTTGCTTGAGGGTTTGTAAATTACAAGTGTTAAAATTTATTTTTAGAGAGATTTTATGCCAATTTTCAAACACATAAAGCATGAAAACAAACTCAGAAATATGTAGAAAAAATAGATAAATACACCATAAAAAGAACTAGAACACAGTAAATGATGAAGGAGATCACTCCTACTGGGCTACGTTTCCTTGGTCCAACTTCCAATGGCTTTTCCCTCTTTTATTATTCTCAAAATGGTGATTACAGACATTTATAATGCTGAAACAGCTTCAAAACTTGTTCCATCAGATTCAGAATACCCAAAAAATGCCTGTCTAACCTCTTTATGATCTGAAATTGGTCATATTGAAGAAGTTATGAGCCTCCCTAGTTTTGCTGCTAACCGCACCATAATTTCCCCAAAATACGGACTGATCCTACAATTTCACCCCATAATCTGCTAATTGAGTGCTAGTTTCGTAGAAATCTAGGTGAAATTTTCAGATACTTAATTTACCTAATGCAGCCTTAAATCTGCATTTTTAACCGTAACCCCATTCTTAATTAAAAAAAATTAATAATAAAAGTTTGTTGGTTATACTAACCATCGTTTGTTAATGTCTAGCAGTCACATAGGTCAGTTTCATGGCAGGTTGGGCGGAGGTTACAACTCCATGCCCCTCGTCTCGATGGAATGGTCGTATGGCATATGTTATATGGGGGGGCTAAGTCCTGGCCCCTACCCCCAAACTTCCGACAAATATTTTTTTATATAAGATTTTTTGCCTATAGATTAATGAGAAATATCGTGACCCAACTGTTTGGCGATGCATTCTTTGATGCGAGTTACATTCCCAAAACCCTTAGGTGGTGCATTTCAACCTTAAACCAATTTTGGTGGCCCTCGTGCTGCCACATGGCAGCATCCGATTGGTCCACATGGCAGCACATGATTAGCCACCAACCAGCCAATAAATATTTTCCCACGAAGAACCAATAACATTGTGCTAAGTGGCAAGGCCAGATTTCCCTAAAAAAATCACCTTTCAACCAACGAAAAGAGGCCATGTTGCATCCTGCTACTAACCCAAATTTTTTCCCTGTCGCTTGTTTTTTTTTTTTCGTGTTTGGGAAAACGAACATAACATTTTTTTGGGAGCATATAGTGTTGGTTTTCTATGAAATGACTTGTTCCCGATTCAAAACGACAAGATATACGTGTTTATTTAGTTTCCACACCATTCTGACAACTTTAATTTTTTAGCATAATTTTGAGCACCTGATCAAACCTCCCACTAGAAGCTTTTGAACCCAAAAATGTCCTTCATTACTAAAAATTTTGATGAGGGTACAACCCCCTCACCCTTCTAGTCCCAATCCATTGGAATTCAATTGAGTTCAACAATTTGAGCTTTTCATGAAAACTTATCTTTTTCCTTGATTCTAGAGACTGTGTCTTGATGTTGTAGATACCACCTTGCTACAATTTCTGAGAATTTGCAGAAAAAAAAACTTTCCTTGAAGAAACAAACATGTTCCCTCATTAGTCTTCAATCAAAGGAAACTTAATCAACATGAAATTCTTCTCACCTCAAACATTGTCGACATGAAAATGTTTAACTTGTCTTGCCTTGTACTCAGCTCCGTCCTTGACCAGGTGTGATCGCCATCACCATGTAGCATCCCATTTCAAAGACAACTCATTGTGAACCCACAAGAACAAATTTTGAATCCAATGCCCTATTTCTAAAATTTCTTTGGCACTTTATCTTTGAAATTTGCACTCTCTTGCATCGACATCTTGTTCACATCGCTGCTCAATAATGATGCATGCTTCTAAAAATTTACCACATCTTGCTGACCCCTTTTGGAAGGCAACATGTTAGACTCCTGAAACATCTTATCACAACCATTAGAAACCTCAATGAAATCATGATTTTCATTCAATGCATCTCCTTTAAAGGACTTATTCAAAAAATCTTCATGCTTGAACATTAATAAAGAAAATTTTTGACTAGCATTCACAATTATCTTCATTTGTCTAGCATGCCTAAGAGACAAAATCGTCTTCTTACTATGATCTCTAACAATATACTCAATCCCATTCTTGAAAAAGTGATACTTATTATCATGGAGATGAAATATTTCTCTCCTATCATAAATATGTGGGCTACCCAAAAAAATACCAAAAATATCAAGCAGAACAAGTTCAACTTCATCACGAAAGTTTGCAGTGATTGCAAACCTAAGTATGAAAATTTTCGGCACCTGCAAATTTTGATTCTTACATATCCAACCTAAAGGATAAGGTCTTGGATGACGAATGGCTTCTAAATTCAACTTCTTGACTAAGTCTTATGAAATACGGTTTTCTTGTGAAACACTATCAAATAGGGTGTCAATATTGGTCTTCTTTGAGATAAATCTAACATGGAAAAGTTCAATTCCCGTTTCATCATCTCGAGCACTATTTCTAAAATTTGAAGAATCCGTACATGCAATGTCCTTAACTTACAAACCCATTGCAATGATATTTGTTTCATCCCTAGAATAAGAACCTAAATCATGTGTTATTGTAGCAATAGTCTTCTCCTTCTCCTCATTTTTAAGATTTTTGGGTCTCATCTCTGGATGAAGTTTCCATCAATGATTTTCGTCATGTACATATTTGGAATAATTTTTCCATGTGATTTTTTCTTTCTCCATGTTGATGGAAGAATTCCTCTTACCTTTACCCTTGAACTTACCCTTTCATTTCTCTTCAGACTTAAAGGCATCCTCACTTGTCTCCTATGAAACATGTTTCCCTCTTGCCTCTAGATGTGTGGCCTATACACTTATTCATCTAAATTTGAAGGATTAAACATGAGAATTGTATTTCTTATGTGACTATGCAAACCTCCAATGTAATTTAAAAAATTTTCTTGAGATGTTAAAACTACACCCAAAATTAGTGCTCTTGTCCTAAATTATTGAGTATAGCTTTGCACACTTTGTCCTTTACCTTGCATAAATTTTTTCCAGTCCATTATAGCCTTTTGTATGTATGATAATGTATAAAATTTTCTCCATAAGGAAGCAAAAAAATAATTTTAGGAGGTTAAGACCTTACCATGTTTCTTCATGTCCTCTTGAGTTTTTTCATTGCACCAAATAAGAGCTGCACTTTCTAATCTTAGTGAAGGAAGGTGAATCTTGGTGTCATCATCCTTGATTCTTTGTATCCTACAATACTCTTCAAGTTAATGTACCCAATTTTCTAATCTTTTAGCATCTACCTCTACATCATACATAGGCAAATCAAACTTAATGTCAAGATTTAAAAAATGAATTTTACCATGAATTTTTGGAGATTGTGGAGGTGTTTTATGAAGGAATTTTTGTGGAAGAAGATGATGGTGAATATGGTGGTGAGGATGGTGGTAGGGATAATGCTAGTGTAAAAGGTGGTTTTTCACCATTCCCATTACCTGTTGGAGGATTTCCTCCATCTCCTTCATCTCCTTTTGAATAATTATCTCCCTTTGGAATATTGGAGATTTCACCTTGCATCCTTGTGCTTCTCTCCTCATAGAGAACTTTCACCATTATCATTATATAAAATAACTCTTTCTTGAAGGATTTTACATCCTCTGACATATTGTCAGGCTTTCATTCATGTGACATACTTTCTGAAGCTTCATCTGCAATTCAAGGAAGAATTTGTGGTGGAGATTGTGACAAAATTTCTCTCTTTATGCTTAACCTAACTTGAGGACTTGCAACCACAAGATTTCCTTATCTTCTTTTGAGGTTCAACCTTATAAAAATAACTTACACTTGAAAATAATTAAATCCTCACAGCACCAAAAAAAACCACAACTCTGGTACCAAACTTGATCTGTATGAGATCTTAATGTAAAATGTGTTTGAGGGCTTGTAAATTACAAGTGTTAAAATTGAGTTTTAGAGAGATTTTATGCTAATTTTTAAACACATAAAGCATGAAAATAAAATCTGAAATATACATAAACAATAGACAAATACACTATAAAAATAACCACGACATACAAAATGATGAAGGAGTTCACCGCTCTTGGGCTACGTCTCTTTGGTCCAGCTTCCAATCGCTTGGAACTCTTTCATTATGCTATAAATGACGATTAAATGCAATTACAGTGGTCAAATGGTGTCAGAACATGTTTCATTAGCTTCAAAATATCCCAAAAATGTCTGTCTCGCCTCTTTTTGATACGAAATTGGTCAAAAGCTGAACAAGTTATGAGCCTCCCTACTTGTGCTCCTAACTGCACCACAATTTCCCCAAAATTTGGACAGGTCCTACAATTTCGCCCCATAATCTGCTAACTGAGGGCTAATTTCGTGGAGATCCAAGATAAATTGTCAGATAATTAATTTTCCTAATGTGGCCTTACATCCACATTTTTAACCATAACCTCGCGGTTAATTTAAAGAAAATAATAAAAAAAGTCCACCAGTTATACTAACCGTAAGGGGTTAGTGTCTGGCGGTCATATATGTAGGTTTCGTGGCAGGTTTGGCAGTGGTTAGGACTCTGTGCCCCCGATCTCAGTGGACTGGTCATATGGCATATTTTATATGGGGGAGGAGGGGGTGGAGTCTAAGCCCTGGCCCCTACCCGCAAACCTCTGGCACATATTCTTTATGTAAGGTTTTTGGCCTATAGTTTAATGAGAAATGTTGTGGCCCAATGGTTGGTATTGTGTTGTTTGACACGAAGTTCAAATTTCAAATCCATCCGATGGTGTAGTTAGACTTAAACCAATTTTGGTGGCCCCCATGATGCCATGTGGTAGCCTGCAGTTGGGCCACGTGGAAGCATGCAGTTTCCCACCAACTGACTAATAAAAATTTACCCACACAGAACTAATGGAATTCAGGCAAGTGGTGAGGCCAGATTGGTCTAAAAAAAAAAAAAATCCTTTCAATCAATCGAAAGATACCACGTGGCATCCTGCCACTGGCCCAAATATTTTCCTCGTCAGCTGTCATTTTTGAAAAAAATTCAAGTTTGGAAAAGAGAACATAACACGTTTCTTGGAGAATATGGTGTCGGTTTTTGCGAAATGAGTTGCGCCAGATTCAGAATGACGAGATCTATGTAGTCGTTCAACTTCGATACAATTTCGAAAAGTTTCATTTTTTAGCATAATTTTGAGCACCTCATCAATGAATCGGGTGCATGCATTGGTGAAGGTGAAGACATAATCAAGTGGGAAGGACCAATTGATAAAGGATAACCAAAATTCAATCACATATACAATAGTCTTCAAATGGCTGAGAATACATTTCTATTCAATTCATGGTTCAAGGTCGCGTGCGTGTGCGAGATACCGAAAAAACTAATTTTTTTTGGTTGGCTATTTGCTCAAAAAAACTACTTATATGGGATAGATTACAAGGAAGAGGCTTTCAGGGCCCAGTTATATGCTCCATGTACAGGAAACAAGAAAAGGATACAAACCACCTATTTATTGGATGTCCATTTTCTAGGGAGGTATGGGTAGGGGCGATGAACTAGTTAAAACTTGATGGCTAGGGATCACTACAAACACTAAAAATTGTTTCTACTTTTGGTTCAAGTTCTGACAAGAGCACCACACTTGCTCCTTATATGTCATTTGGGTGATATGGCGCAGCCGAAATGCATGGATTTTAAAAAAACAGAGATATGTGGTTACATCAGTGTTATTGAATATTATGAAATATTTTTTTGAGATTGGCCCCAAGAAAGGAGTACACAAAAATCAAAAATAATATACAATGGCATAAAGGGGGAATATATTACAGTAAATTTTTATGGGGCTAGTCAACAAAGGTGTGGATGTGGAGTTCTTATCATTCTAGAGTAGGGTCTATACTACCATTTCTCATGGGAAGGAGGTCGGGGGACAAATAGTAAAACTCAAATCATTTCACTTTGAGGTGTCCTCAACTTTGCTAAATAAATAGATTTGGAAAAAACCTTCATTCATGGATATGCCACGAGCATCACTGAATGGGTCAAAGACTACAATCAATTCAATCCACACATATTGTCCAACTAGATGAGACATATCAGAATCTTGGCAAACAACTTTAAGAGCATTTCGGTGACCCATATATACAGAGAGAATAACCAGCTAGTTGATCTGCTATCTAAGAGGGGTATTGACTCGGATAAAGCAAAATATCATTTCGAGGCTTACGTACACGGCAACCTTATGAATGTTGGGTGTATCAATTTCATATAGCGAATTCAATTTCAAAATTTTGATGGATATATGTTGTTTATGCTCTTAAAAAGAAAGAATTTATAGATGGGGAACAAATTTCTCTTTTGTAAGTAAGAATAGATAGAATACTAAAGCAATGATAGGGTGTGTATGAATACTAAGAAAATGTATCAGAAAACAAAGTGCATAATTTTTTCTCTGAAAACGGTAGGAAAAATTACTGCTACACACAAGAAAGCTCAATAGAAAATGTATAGAACGGATAAATAAATCCCCAAGCATGTATATTTCTAATCTAATGTTTTAATTAGAATATATATGATTCAACCAATTCACCATGTGAACACGATACGACAGTGTTAATTATAAAAAAAGATTTGAAGTGCTGGGTACTCTGTATCGGTCTTCTAGATCATGTGAGGGATATGTGAATATATTTATTTTCTTATATATATCCAAACTTTTTTAATATGTTATTTTTTTCCCATATTGTGGGAGATACTATGAGGGACATGAGATAGCGTTACTAGAAAACGTGCTGCCATAGCTCGTATAAGGTTCGGAACGCCACATTCATACCGGGTCGTCGTGGAAGATAGTGCTATCAATTCACTAAAAAAAATGGAACTGTTCAATTCCACCCCCATCATTATCCCCCCCATCACTACAAGTGGAAGATCTCTCCCTCTCTTCCCCGCTATCTACACTATCTAGATGCTTATTTTTTCCATTTCAGCTCTCCGCATTGAACCTCCCCGTTCGTTCATTGCCTTATCGCTATGGTCACTATCTACACTAGTTTCCATTTCAGCTCTCCACATTTAATCACCCCGTTCGTTCTTTGCCTTATGGCCTGTCATTCCTCCGCGATCTAACGACAATGGGAAGGCGATGGTTCATTTGACCAAAGTGCAGCTGAAATGTCTTTGCTCCTTCTTCGCCTTGTCCTTTTGGTTATTGTGGAAAGCGATGGTTCATTTGACCAATGTGGAGCTGGTAGTAAGAGACGCTGCAAAGGTTTTACACTGCTCCCTATAAGTGAACATCAAGCACGAGCTTTGAGCTCTAAATGATAAGGGTAAGCGAGAAAGGTCTTACCATTCTGATGAGTAAATTCTCTTGAATAGGACCTGGAGCTTTATTGGCATTACGCATGTCATTTTTGTCAAATGTTCTCCTCTCACAAGAACGTGTTGGAGCATTTTGTTTTTAGTCTTTACTAGTTTATAGCTTAATTTAGATTCACCTGGGCACCCCCTTCTCGACTTTTCTAGTTCCTAATTTCCCTCTAGCTAGGTTTCAAGTTCCTTCTTTTCTATTTATTTATTTTATTTTTTTTAAACATTACTTTTTATTTATTATTATTATTATTTTTTTCAAACATTAATTTTTAGTAAAAACATTATCTTTGTTATTAATGATATATTTTTCATTATAACTTTAGTAGCTAATATATATATATATATATATATATATATATATATATATATATATATATAATTTTGACCAAAAAATAGGATGGGTATTTTATTTGCAAAGGAAAAAAGAAAACAACTAGATGTAATCTATTTTTGCAATGTAAGAACTTGATTTCATATTTAAATATTTAATTAAACTTAATGTTTCGTAGTTTTAGGTTAAGGTAAATGTATGCTAGTTTATAAATATATTTTTATTTATTTATTTGTGAGTAAAACATAATAATAGTTTCTTTTGATATGCTAGACATAATAGAAGTTTAAAAAAAAATATCACTAGTTTTAATTGGCAAGAAGATTATGTAATACTTTAATGTTGGTATTTTACATTAATTTTATATTTAAATAGGGGTAGTATTAAAATTAAATATTTATTATTATTATAATAAAAATTGATATATATGTAGAGTATTATAATACTCATATTTTTTTAGGATGCCAATATATGTAAAATGTTGATATTAGGCTAGTAATTTTTTCAAGCATGCATGCCTATGCATGTGTGTATATAAGTTTTGGGGTCAGTGTGTCGAGGCATATATGTCGATTTTGGCTAAGTTCTCGAAAGGCTAAGATTGTAAATAATTTGTGAATATTTTACAAATTCTTATATTAATAAAATAACGATTGAGTGCAATCCCACTCCATGGAAAATAATATGGGGGTGGTGCAACTACATGGTGAAAGGTAATTGGTGTTTTATTTGGTGTTGGGGAAGAGGGCACCTAGGAGCCCATGTGGCTTCAAGAAGGTGCCACATGGAAGAGAGGGGATGATGCATTAAAAAAGGGTATGGAGAGGACCATTATTCATCATCACCCATTATGATAATCAATATTTTCTCATCATTACTCATCATCATCATTTAATTAGATCACCATATTCAGTATTCGTCTTCTATTCTACGGTAAGAGGAAAACATTGGATTTTGGTTATGATCCCGACAATGAACTTGGTGTGGGATTGTAGAACTAACTAGGGTTGTTTTTGTTCTGATGACTAGTTGGTGAATCTTAGGCATGGATTTTGGAGTTGACTGGGAATCAAGTTAGTTATGGCCTGGAAGGGCACTTGGAAGGCCTGGAAGAAACACAACCTCCTATATCCTTATTTTTATAAGTTCCTCACTTGTCATAAGGCGGTCTTGAAGGTGGGCACCGTAGAGGGTCTAGGAGGACCCTAAGAAGGGTGTGCCACTTGGGCATAGGTTCAAGGAAAACAAGGAATAGTGTTTGGAGTAAGTTCATGGGTAACAATAAGGCATTTTGCAAGATGGGCACTACTTAGCATCTCCCAGGGCCTGAAGAATTATGTGCCACTTAGCTACAAGTTTGGGGAAGAAAAGTGTTGTGGTTGGAGCTGTGATTTTTGGGTTGAACGCTTCACTATGGACATATTTTTATTGTAAGGTTCTCACCATTGCCTGTGAAATTGCAACCATATCTCGACAACGATGCATGGTTGTGAGTTATGAAATAAGAGGTATATGGAACGGTGGGACGTGGAGAAACCATTGTCAGTTTCTTATTTTATATAGATAAGTTATCATGTTTATTATTTTATTGATTTATAAATTTATGAAGTTCATATTTGGCATTGTAAATGTTTATGAATTTATGGGTAGAACCCTACTTTGAGGTTTTTGTGTTATAATGTTTGTAACTCTCTATATTCGGTTCTTAGTGTTTATTTGGTGTGCATAAAATCATAATTGTTAGTTAATGTGATTTACCTATGTTATTTTGTTGAAATAACAAAGGTTATTTAATTTTTGCTTCCACTGTGCAATGTTGTAATTATGATTGGTATGCGTTAAAATTATTGCATTTTGGGCATTTGTACGTCATGCATGTAAATTGAAAAAATGTTTGGCTTACAAACTGGCATGGCAGGGTCATGGTTTGTTTTCTTCCACGGCTAAATTATATCGTTATACATGGTGTGATTGCAATAGCACTCCCTAGAAGGTGGTATGAAAGCCCAATTGACAACTTTGGGCTTGATTAGGCTTAAAACATGGAAAAATGTGAAATTGCAGTTTGTTCACCAACTATTTAACAAAATTCAAAGTGGTCAAAGTGGTTAAAAAATTATGGATAAATAACATAGGAAGGAATTAGACAGTAAAATCATTGCGATTGGAGGAAAATTTTCAAAGATAACTGGTTAATTTGAGGCTTAGATCGCTAGGGTTATGCACAATACATTACTCTCATAGATTTGGACTTTTTTATATTTTTTCCTATTTTAAATTATATATATATATATATATATATATATGGGGAAGGGTTTCAAGGGTGGAAATCTTTCTTGCTCGTCGAATGTGAGTTCAAAGGTGATAAGGGCCCTGCATGTAACGACTTGTGGGTGAGTTTGAATTAGCGTATGTGCCATACAAGGAGGTGTATTATGGGATAGTTAATAATGATCCATTGACTGCAGAGAAGGAGGTGGGACACATGCCACACAGAAGGCATGGACCCCACCAAGGAACTAACAAGGGCCATGAGGGTCAAATGGTGGTGGATTATAGCCTAGAAATAAAGAACCCCATTGAGAACCTTGTTTTTTAGAATGATCAATCTGGCTTAGAGGATTGATGGTCGGTGACACATATCAAGTTATATGATGAAATTTGGTTAATATAGGTACAACGATTCAATGGGTAGATTCTTACGACACTTCCAAGTAAGTGTGGCATCACTCCATTTTGTATCGTCCCCATAAGAATGCCCCAAAAACTCCTCTTCAAGCAATCCAATCCTACCTAATGAAAACTGGGCGACAGAGGATGGTTTGCTCCAAAAATTAGTCATCCATTAACTTCATATGTACATGTGTTAACAGTGGATCTGGTGGATGGAGGGACCCACTACCTTGTAGGGCCAGGCATGGATTTATCATATACGTTTATATATAATTCTTCATGAACTCGTATATATTAGCATATATGGTTATATAACGTCATAGAGGCATGTGTGTGTGTGTGGGGGGGGGTGGGGGGTATGGCTATATAATGTCATATATATATATATATATATATATATATATATATATATATATATATATATATATATATATTCTCAATAAAACTTATATATATTTTTTCCTTCAAACTTATGAGTGTGTGAGTGTGTGGTGGGTCCCAGAGTCTAGTTGAAAGTGTGGCACATGGATGTTGGGAAGGAAAAGCTTATATAATGAGGATGGAACGAACTATTGCATGTTTTTCAGGTTCAATATCAAATGATATATTTCTCGATAAGGATGAAGTGGGCATGTTGTTAAATATTAAATTTAATTTTGGTGTAAAATTCTTCCTATGTGTCATAATTTGCAAGAAAATAATGTATGGAGATAAACAAGTGAGTATAATAAGTTGGTTGCCACAAAATTTTCAATTGAGTAAAATTTTCAGAGAAAAAAATGGGAAAATGTATAGGTCTGAAAGACAAGAGACATTGTGAGAATTGAAGAAATAGAAGATATGTGAGGCTTTAACAACCGAGAAGAAGAATTAAAGGTATTATATAATAGTGTGGGAAAAGTGAGGATTGAACCAAATAGTCATGGAGTGAGTAGGTCAAAGAATAGAGAATTGGAGGAGACCATGAGAAGTCTAGAGGTGGAGGTTCTCAATTTCAAATCTAACAAGCTGGTGAGAGAAAAGTAATAGCTCAATGTCTAGATATTGCAATGTTTGAATAGAATTCAACATGAATTTGACTAGAAATCATAATCCAAATGAGCTCAGGAGATGAAAATTAGTTTTGGTGGAAGGGGTGCTAGTAGTTCAAGGTGAGCTACAAGTGATGGCCAATATCATTTGTATGTCAAAAGAGGGACACACAAGAGGGATCAAAATACCTCATAATCATATAATAGTGCTATTTTGTCACAAAATAGAAGGTCCAGTAAGAGGAAGTATGAAATGAAAAACCTTCAAGGAGAATTACAAAAAATTAAGCCTCCCACTTTCAACAAAGAAGATAAATGGGTGAAGAAGATAAGGCTTAGCTATTGGAAATGTGAAATTACATGCAACTATTTAATTAATCATCCAATCTAGAATATTGAATTTTTGTTTACCAACTTAATGGAAAATATAAGCTTTGGGGGGAACAATTTTCAGGGAGTAGAGCCTTTGGATGATCAGAGGTTGGCATGATAGAAGTTTAAGGAGTATTTTCATTGGAAATATTTCTCTCAAAATTATTATGAGAAGAATATGTAGGAGTGTTTTAAACTTAAGTTGGGAAAGATGTTTGTGGCGGAATATGGCCAGAAGCTCACGGAATTTCTAAGGTATGTGGGCTTCATTAAGGATGAAAACTTCAAAATCCATAGGTATATTAATTTATTACAATTAATTCTATGTAGACATTATGAATGTTGATGAACCCAAGACTCTAGATGCCGCTATGAGAAAGGTCGAACAATTATATGAGTAGAGTATGAATAAATTAGTAATTAAAAATACATGGGTCAATAAAAAGAAGAGATTCATAGAAAAAAGGAATAAGAGGTTTAAACTATCGCCTTTCAAAAATGGGTTTGAGCTAAAGCAGCAATGAACGAAAAATTTTTGTATGTCCTTAGGAAGTAATTTCTGGAACAAGAAACCTTAGTTCTAACCTCTAACATGTTGGGGTTGTGAGGAAATCCATGGATACAAGGATTTACCTCACAAAAATGGAAGATAGAGTATTATGTATAATCTACAGGTAGATAATATAATAAAGGATGTGTGTTGAAACATGCCCATGATTTACATTGCGCTGGGTAACATTTAGGTTGAGCACCATGCACATATGATCAAAGTTGAAAGTAAGTTAAATAATCATCCTACTACTATTTTAATCGACTCGGGATCTAGTCATAGTTTTATTAATCCAAAACTGGCATAAGATTTTAATTTGACGAAATATAAGCACCATAAGTTGTGGTTGGCTCAGTTAGCCCTTAGGGTAAAAGTGAAAGTTACAAAATTGGTGAATGGATGTTTAATTCATATGAATGGGTTGAATAATAAGGTTGATTTGAACATAATTTCATTTGGATCTTATGATTGTTTGGTGACCATGGATTAGTTGGAGAGGCACCATTCAATTTTGTACTATTATAATAAGTTATTTTTGGGTCCAGGGAGTTCCTAGATTGATATCTATCAAAGAGATATCAACTCTACTTCTAAGGAAGAATTTTAGGAAAGGTTGCGAGATTATGGAAGTCCATTTGGAAGAAACCAATAGGGATAAAAAACTATCTTGGAGGATTATAATGTAGAATATATATATTTTTTTGGGTGGAGATTCTTGTATTATGTCCAAGAAGGGATATTGATTTATCCATTGACCTGGTGCCTGGAGCTACTCTAGTATCCAAAGCACAGTATTGGAGGAGCACTCAAGACCTTAGAGATTGGTAGATGAATTTTTAGGACTTTATAAAGAAGGGGCACATATGACAAAGTGTATCACCCTATCATTCTCCATTTTTCTTTGTTAAGAAAAAGGATGGAACATTGCGGTTGTGTGTGGATTTTTGGAAGCTGAGGAAAATCATTATTAAGAATAAATATCCATCACCAAGGATAAACGATCTATTCAATTAACTTTGGGGAGCTAAGGTACTTTCCAAGATTGGCTCGAGGTCACGATATCACCATTTGTGGATTAAGGAACAATAAATTAATGAGAAATATTTCCAACCTCATTATGGAAATTACGATCTCGTGGTGGTTCCTTTTGGATTAACTAATGCACTAGTTTTTTATTTTATTTCATTAATGAATGGCGTCTCCAAAAAATATTTTTATGAGTTTTTTATTGTCTTTCTAGATGATATTTTTCTATATTCTAAGTTAGAGAAGGAGAAAAAGCAACGTCTAAGCTTAATTGTGCATGTTGTCAAAGAGATTTAGTTATATTCTAAAATATGAAATTCCTCTTTTTATCAAAAGAAGATTAATTATTTAGGCCATATTATTTTAAGTTATGGGATAGTTATGGACCCATTAAATATTATTGCTATCATGGAATGGCTAGCCCCAAATAATGTTACACAATTTACATCTTCTATGGGGCTACGTAGTTATTATAAAAGATCCATTGAATTATTTTCTAGTATTTCCCATCCCAACACTTCATGATAGAGGAAGGGTGTTAAAATCAAGTAGAACTTTGAGTGTCAGCGAGCCTTTCAATGCTTAAAAGTTTTGCTAACAAGTTCTCAAGTATTCAATATTACATACTCAAATCAAGATTTTTTAATATGCACTGATGCATGTAAATAAGTTTTTGGGGAGTTCTTATGTAGAATGGGAACATAGTGTGTTATGAGTCTAGAGATTGAAAGAACATGAAAATAATTATGTTTCACATTACTTTCAATTGGGAGATATAATTCATGCTCTTAATATGTGGATACATTATCTCATGGACAAAATATTTGAGTTGAAAACTAATCATTATGGATTTCCATATTTTTTTGAGAAATCAAATTTGAATGCTTACCAAATCAAGGGGCTAGAATTGTTAGCTAAATATGACTTTGAGATTAACTATATATTAAAGGAAAGGAGAATAGGTCAGTAGATGCTCTTAGATGGAGAATGCACTTGATGCATTCTTCTATATTAAGTGTGTATAAGATGGACACAATGACTAGAATATTGAAAGATAGGAACTTAGATAAAAAAAAAATGGATATCAAGAATAACATGCAGTAGGAGGAAAAGAAACCAAAATATCTGGATTATGACATTAGAGAAGATGGAGTTATTCTATATCAAGTTGTGTATATGTGTGAAATGTTTCATAGTTGAAAGAGTTAATTCTAAACAAGATGCACAAGGTGCATTATGTTCGACACCGTGGTTATCAAAAAACTATTACAACAATAAAAAAGCAATTTTTTTTGCTTAGGTTAAATAAGGATGTAGAAAATTACATAGTAGGATGTTTAAAATTTTAGAGAGTCAAGGCTTAACACGAGCACCCAATGGGCTTGCTACAACCCATACCTGTTCAAGAATGGAACTGGGATGTGGGTTTGATGTACTTTATTACTAAATTTACCAAGACAACAAAAGGGCATGATGTGATTATGCTGGTGGTAGATAATCTTACCAAATTGGCTCATTTTATTCTAGTGAAATTAACGTATAAAAAAACTAGCATAGTTGATACTTTCATGACGGGATTTTCCAAGATACATGGTGTGCCTATGGCAATTATTTCAGACAGAGATCTAAAGTTTACGTCTATTTTTTAAATTGGATTATTTAATGGATTAGGTACTAATTTTAATTTTAGTATTGTATATAACCCAAAGTCTAATGGACAGGCAGAGTGCGTTAATGAAGTAATTGAAAATATGTTGTAAATGTATGTGATGGATAAACCATCGATATTGGAGGATTTTATACATTAGGTGGAGTTTTTGTATAATAAAATATATCAATAATTGTTAAAAATGAGTTCATTTGAACAATTGTATGGAAAAAAATGCCATATTCCTGTTAGTTCAAGAAATATGATCAGTTGTGTCATTGTTTGTCAAGAATTGCTCAAAGATATGGAAAACTTTGGAAAATCCTAAAAGTAGCCTAGGATAGAGAAGGAAATTTATATGGATAGGTATAAAATTCATCGGGAATTTAAAATTGAGGATCATGTGTTTTTTAAGGTTAAATCACATAAGAGCTTAGTAAATTCAGGTAGTTGTGCTAAGTCAATAGCATACCATTATTGATCATTTGAGATCCTTGAGATGACTGGATCAATTGCATATAGAATTGCATTGCTTTCATCCATGGATATTCATGATGTATTCCATCTGTCTCTTCTTAAAAAATATATTCCTGCTACTCATTACTTGATTGATTGGCGTATGATTCAGGTGGAAGCAAAAGGAGATTTTCAAGTCCAATTAGTACAAATTTTAGATATGATGGTCAAACTACTTTGGAATCGAGTTGTAAGCATAGTAAAGGTACAATAGTGCAATGACACTGGTGAAAATTTAATGTAATAAAATTTAATAAAGGAAAAATAATAACCATACCTGATGGGACACTTATTCCAAGATGAATGTTGGGAAAAAATCCTAGTGATGGTGTTCATTGGTTTATTAAGGCTAAGGAAATTGGAAAAGGAAATGGAAAAGGCTTTGGAAAGACAAACTGAATATTTTGAAACATTTATTTATGAAAATAATGGAAAATAGGAGAGAAGGAAGGTGAAATGTTGGGCCAGAATTGTAATCTATGGATAAATTACGCTTCCCTAGATAGGTGTTAGTCTAGAACAACAGGTGAAAGAATATAGTACCATTTCTCCTAACTCATAACAAATACACAGAGAATATTGGATGCTTACTTGTTTCAGTCACCTCCAAATGACTCCTTCTATCGCTTCTGCTACAACTTCAAATTGAAGCGGTTCGTTGGATGAATGCTTCCTGCAAGAAAGAACACTGAAATAGCATAAGATGCAATAATATAGATATCTATTCAAGCTAGTTATCTAAGTTAGTTAAGCATAAACTACATTCATCAACCAAGATCTTACAATATGGAAAATCAAAGTAGACATTGACGCATGTAGGGAAAAACAAGAAGTACTCTTTATTGATGATAGAAGGAGAGGTTACAACCTAGTGACAAATTTGGAGTGACCTTCCAGCATAGTTCCCAAGTCTCATCACAGCATAAATCTCTCTAGTAGCAGCTCCAAAAATCAAACTCTCAATTGAAAATTCTCCAGCATTTCTCTACTCAAATTCTTCATTTTCAAACACTTACATCTGTGTTCAATTTATAGATGAACTATTGGTTGTTTTGTAATCAATAGCTTTCGAAAAATAGTCAAGACATGTTTCCATTCATGTAGATGTCAAATGGACACTTGGATCGGAAGCTTGACACATGTGAACTCTTCTAGAAGGCATTGTCCAAGTGGAGATTTAGGAACAATGATAATTTCACTCCCAATGTGACCAAAGCACCTTTGAATCTTGGAGTAATGTTCCCACTTAGCCTTAGCTAAGAGGAACATCCAATTTTGTTTTAATTTTTGTTTCATGAATAAATGAATAAAGGAGGACATGTAAAACTCCTAAAAAGTCTGAATAAATCAATGCCCGTGTGAACAAAGACAAATTAGGGCTATGTAAATAATCACTTGTAGGTGTGAAAGAGGTTTGAGCTAAAGAGTGGGTCAACCTTGACCAAATCAACAACGTTGTCTAGGTTCATTACATCTCGAAAATGGACAGCACAGTTCTAAAAGGGAGCCTCTAATGTGAAAAGGGCTAACTCATCAAGATGGTTTAGGGTTTGCAAGAGCTTTCTCATCTTATAAAAGGAAAAGGAGGGTAGAAAGAGAATGTTGTTGATTGATCATATTTCCAAGTATTTTTCTACTTAGAAAAATACCATTCTCCGCTGTTTAGTGGAGGATTGGATCCAGAATTCCTATGCAGGGATTTCACCTCTTCCTTTGAGGATTCAAGGAGGAAAGTTTGTTGAATTGAACCACTATCAGGCTTGATTCCAAGCTCCATCTTACATTACAGTGATTCTCATCTTGAGGGCTGAGCTGTCTTGTGAGCTGCAGCAAGTGGGAGTCTAGATATGTAGATATCTAGTGTATTTTTGGGAGCCTCTTCTCATGGAAGGTGTTCTTTAACTTCCTGAAAGAGTGTCTCTACTTCTTATACTTCAGATCTACAATTTTATAGTATTTTTCTATGTCATTTGAGCTGCAGTGTTGTCCCATTGAGTAAACTGCGTTATTTCTGTATAAAGGTTTGCAGGGTGTCTTGCGCATAGTTTAGATCAAAGATCTCTTGTGCTGGGCTTTGCCTTCCACTTGGTGATCCATGGATTAGCTTACTGATCTATGTTATTTTTATATCTAATCCATTGTAATGAAATTTTATATTCAGAAATTTACGGCAGCAGTTTCCAGATTTGCAACTTGTTTCTCAGATCTACTCGTATTCATCCATGCTTTTGACAAAATTCCAAGTGGATATTCAAGAGAAAACTATATAGTTTCCAGATCTGATATAGATCTGATGTTTCATCCACAAATATTTCCTAGATCTGAGTTGTAACTTACAGCTGTTGAAGCTCCTCAAAAATAATGTTGTTGAAGCATTTTTGCAAATATACATGTGTTCCTGCTCTCTTTTATGAAGATTTATTGTTGTATTGACTCATGCATTCTACTGTATAATGAAAGGGATTTATCATAATGTTGATTTGAAGCTGTATAACTGAAATATAAGTCTCCTTTCTGATCTCATCTGAACATCTACTAAAACTGCGAATTCTTGAAGCAGTGCTTGCATTTTGCTGCAACCTTCCTCTTTGGGTGCTTTTTAGCTAGTCAAGGTTTTGGGAGATCTGTTTAATGAGTCTAAACTAATTTTTTTTCAATGAAAATCCACATATAGGTCTCATACATCATAAATAAGGGGAAAAAAGTCCTGATCTACGTTATTTTTGCACATTTTTACTTATACAACGTTTCTGTTGAGCACCTTGTTGAATTTCCAAAAAAATGATCATTACAGTTGGGAATTTCATTCTAGAGCAGCCTTGCATGGGGCTACATGCATATGAAATGCACTTAGGCCACTTATATCCTTCGTTCGTGAGCTCTCATATGCTAAATAATAAGCTTCAAACCATGGAAACCTTTGCTTGATGAAAGTATTGCTTGATTTGTCTTATTTTATGTCTTAGAGCATATAGAAACTAAGATGATAGGGAATGATAGACCCTTGATCATCGATCCTGGAGATGATGCCCAGTTAAATAGGTCATTGGCAATGGTGCCCAAATTGACCTATAACCATTGCCCCCCTAAAGCATGAGATCCAAATAATAAGAACATTTGATTGAGATGCTTTATGCTGTGATGAGCCTGGAAACGAAGCGGAATGGTTACCTGCATCAATATTACAATACATTAAATCATGATATATCCTCTATTGATCATAATTGATGAGGGTATGCATTCCCATAGTCAGCACATAAAACAATCTAATAGCATGTACATAATTCAGAAAGTTGTCTACATTGGAATGTTGCCCAGATGCAGACAGGCCTACAGATATAGGCCCATGTTTGGATGAAAATATATATGTAAGGTCATCGTATAGATGATGTGCACAAAAATCCTAAAATCACAGCTCGGATGGATGAAACTAGATCCAGGGTCTTCTTATCTTGTTCACACGATCATTCAGGTACAAGTCTAGCCATGCGAATATATGATTTGTCATCAAACATGGAAAGACATTGTTTGATTACCAGCCAATGATATGAGCTTTTAACAAATGTGAGAGAACCACAATTAATGAGAATGGCCCTTAAGGTACTGCAGTACATTTCGTAAGGCATGAATATATGATTTGATGTCGAATCCCAAACAAAATCTTTCGGTCAAAGGTCCAGAAGCGAGGATCATGTCGATGCTGTAACAAGCCTCATGGTAAAGGAATCTTATGTTTCTAAGTGAACTTCCTAGATATTGATTTGTTGTCGACAGGAAGTCACCTTATTGCAGAATAGGAGTTACTGATTTCGGAGACAGGGGTATGACTTGATATAGCAATTTTCAGGGATGACGGTCATGAAAATGAAGGTTTACGAGTATTGCAGATGTATGAGTTTTTAATCACTGGATGACTTCTCTTGAACATATCGGCGACATTGTGATGAGTTGGAAGCATTGACCCAAAACCGAAGTGAAGGTATGATGAACCATATGTGTGAATGAACCGTCAAGATGATTACCCAACCCAAATAGTCACGAACATGGAGTGAAATAAGTGTCATGTTCAAGAGCGACTTGCTACCAAAAAGAAACTTTTCTTGCTTTTCCCAAATTTTCCTCGGTCATTTGTCAACCAGTACCTCTTTATTTTTTAACAAGCTTGAGGAGGATAACGTTTCCTTGATCTATAATTCAACCCTTTGGGTGAATAAAGTATCGATATTTAATAATTTAACGAGTCTAATGATGAATGAAACTCGATTCTTTCCATGATCAACAAGCCCATCCCTATTTTATGTTTTAACAACCTTAACGATAGTGATAGCCCGGTTCTTTTTCATATTTAGAGAGTCTGAAAAAGAGGACGAAAGAGAACTCCAAATGTTCTTTTTCGTAAATTTTTCACTCAGATCCGAAAAAGTGTAAAATAATATCTGAGAGAACCTCTGTGGTCATGTTTAAAAAAGGTATTCATTTTTCGTAAATAATCCATCTCAGTCCAGAAAAGGGTTAAACTTATACTGAGTAGATATCAATTCATTTACTTTAACAAGCTCAAAATGACAAGTGCTTGGCAATATTTTCACATTATCGAATTCTGAAAAGAGCTGAAAGAAGATTCCAGGGGTTCCTTTCTTTTTGTTATCTAAGCTCAAAAAAGAGATAAAAGTTCACTTCAAATCCTTTTTCATTTTTAACAAAGATAGAAAAATAAGGAGAAAAAGTATGCTTTGTGGTCAAGTCTTTCTTTGAAATATATTTGCACGACTAATATGTTCGTCAGTTGTATTTCCTATTCAGAACAACATGAAATGGATTAAAAATACATGTTTCATGATAAAAACATAATAAAACTATAGTCATAGCAATAAATTTAATTGCAATCAATTAAATGACTCTATAAAGTAGTTTCACTATTCATTTGTACCATTCCATAGTTACCATTTGCATTTTGGAGCTCTGAACCTGATTTTGCCGTCGAACTTCAGTTGTTGATTATGGTCATTTCTATAGATGGATTTCATCGCCGTTTGATCCAAGTTAGTAGCATGAACCTCCTCTTTCTTTTAGTATTCATTTCATTCCCATTCCTTGCAAATTTTTAGGGTTTTAAGGCCCCTAGGGTAAATTCTGCCCAAATTGAGGGAAACACACCCCTGAATGTCAAAACCTATGCTACATAACAGGTATAGTGAAGTGTAATTGCATGTGCAATGCATTGTCTAAGCCCAAGGAGTGCATTGGGAGTAGTTCAAGATTTTTATTTTCATGATGTGTCCAAAATTTGCCTAGTTTTTTGCAATGAATGGTATCTAATGGATCTTGTGGTTGATTTTCAGGTTTCCATTGGATTATAATGATGATTACATGGAGAGAAAGAGAACATGAAGAACAAGATATGATTGCCTTGAATGATCTGGGTACTATAAGAGCTTTAAGAGATTGCGGGCTACTTAAGTACTTCAAATTGTCGAGAATGAGGCAACAAATAGAACTCCTATAATTCCTTGTTCGAGCATGGGATTCGGTGATAGAGGCATTTCACATAAAAAATAAAGTGTTTTCCATAATAGTTGAGGATGTGTATTTTCTCACAGGTTTGTCGAGGAGAGGTTTGCCCATTTCTCTCACAACGTCTACTATTGGAGGAGAGACAGTGAGGGATTATGTTATGCAGTATTGATATCCAGGGTCAAAACCTAGCAAAGATGGAAAATTAAACATCTAGGATGTCAAGGATTTTCCTTTGAGAACCATCCTTTTCATGATTGCTAAACTAGCTAGCACCGTTACACTCCATGTAGTGAACAAATAGTATATGCAGTATGCGCTAGAGTGCTTAGAGCCAACAGTTTTCAATTGGTCTGAAGCTGTTCTATCTCAGATAAAGGAACAACTGAATAAAGCAAAGGGAGGAAGGAAGAAAAATTTCAGTTATGGTTCCATCCTTATCTCCTTCGCTTTGGGACAGATTCCACTGATGCACCCACAACATGTAACATTGGATATATCTAGTCCTAAAGATTCTCGAATGCAGAGATGGGTAGAACTCATGTGTTGGCATGCAGGCCAATCGACTATTGTGTTCTTGACTACATTCTTCGCCTAGTTTCAGCAACAGATCATCACCATCGATGAGTATGCATATGCAGACATCGACTTCTGAGGAGATCCAGATCTAGTTTTACCAGAAGGCGCTCAGTGGGGTGCAATAGGTAAGAATGATTTGAACATGTTTTCTGATTTTTATAAGGTTTATACAATGTTTTTTTGTTTTGATTTCTTTCCAAGACTAAGCTAAATGTTTAATGTAATGTAGATATTGGTCGCGTTCAACCAGTAGAGGAACCAGAGCGTGAAGCGGATGCACCAGCAGAGAGGGCTATCGAGAGAGCGTCCCTTTAGGACCTTGATATGGATGAGACTCTTGCTGAGCTCCAGCAACACATATATGGGTTGGCCTTCAAGATTATGGATTTTCAGATCGAACAGCTTCCCATGCGACTACAGTGACACACAATTAGGGTTCCTAGCCGTTGATCATGATTGCTCCATAAGATTGCTAGATCTATAGTGTGCTATCATGATCACCACTAGTTTACTTATGAATTTTTGCATACATTTTGAGGTCATATGACCAACTTTTCTTGAGCACAAATTTTGTAAAAAACCTATAACTATCTATCTATATGTTTTAAGATTTTTTCCTATGTTTAATGCACAATCCTATTCAATTATGTGAATGTTTTCTTTACCTATGTCACAAATGTCTATCTAAAACTTGATTGGCGAATGAATCAGTTAAAGTGTTTAGATTTATGGAAATGTGTTGATATTGAATGAAATCAAAATGTCTCTCCAAAAGTCAAACTCTTAGGAACAATCTAAGAAGTGTTGGACTTCTAACAGAATAAATACTAGTAAATTGTGGTACCACAAGCTGTGAGTCTAACCTTATGATTATGCGGTTAATACCAAATGAAATGGCATCAGAGAGAAGTTCGATCAATGCATTATACTCAGTGATATTATTCATCCATCTACAGATAGAAATCCCTTGAAAACTCACTAACTCACCGTTTGGAGTGAAAATGGCCCACAGTGCAGAGGATAGATTTTGTGTACTATGACTACCACCATTAGCATATCTGACAAATGGTTCTAAAGATTCAGTCATCTGCAATGAAATTTAAAGTGGATTACTAATGTCAAGAAAACTCTAAAAAACAAATTAAGATAGTGAATGCAAATCAATAGCATATAAACAATATAGTACAAAAAATTACTACACTCATGATTAAGCATAGGAACATTTCAAATACAACCCATTTCTAGGTTGTGCCAATGGAATTCCATCGTAATCAACTAACTCGTAGGCACCCTTAGCAAGAACTCTTTTGAAAATATAGGGGCCATGCCATAATTGCTCGAATTTCCCTGTACCTATTACATCAGCTTCTTGGTCATAAAGAAGCACCAAGTTTCCCTCTGAGAAGATGCGAGGCTGGACATTTTTGTCATATTTCACCTGTATATGTCTCTTATGCAGTTCATTGGCCAATTGGGCTTCATGAATCGTTTCATCTATATGGATGAGGTTAAGGAGACACGCTTCTTCTTCTCAGGTGTCAGGTAACAAGTCTATCGCGAGTTTTAATGATGATATTTTGCATTGGATTGGTAAGATAGCTTCCAGACCATATACCAATTGAAAAGGAGTAAATCCAGTTTCATTTCTCACCGAGGTTTGATATGCCCATAAGGCAGAGTACAGGATCAAGTGCGAGTTCCTTTTATGGACTCCTATCATTCGTTGAAGCATTCATTTAAGAATTTTGTTAATAGCCTCAACTTGTCCATTTGATTGTGGATAATAAGGAGTATAATTATCATGTGACAATCCTAACTTGGTTGTCAATTCAGACATCACATGGTTGCGAAAATGCTTCCCATGATCCGTAACTATAGCTTGTGGGACCCCAAGTCATGCAATAACATGGTTGAAGAAAAACAATGTAGTTGTTTGTCCTGTGTTGTTGAATGTAGGCATCACTTCGGCCCATTTGGAAAAATAGTTTACTGCGAAAATAATATAACAATGCCCCCCAGACGAAGGAGGGTTACAGGTCATGAAGTTAATATCCCATTTCGCAAATGGTCTAGCAGAGACAACAGGATGCATTGGCGCTGGTGGTTTGCGGATTTTACGATAAAAAATCTAGCATGCATGACAACTTCTGACTACGAGGATACAATCTTGAAAAATAGTAGGCCAAAAGTAACCGATGTGGAGTATCTTTTACGTGGTAGCATATCCAGATAAATTTCCACCACAAGCCCCAGCATGGAAATCATTTAACACTTTTTCGGCCTCCTCATGAGTGAGGCACCTCCTTAAAATGGTATCGACACCACGACTATAACATATATCACCGACAATCAGATAATATTTGGCCTGGTATCTAATACATTACTGATCAGAGAAAGAGGTACTAGGTCGAAAATTTTGGGTTTGGAGATAAATGATGAAATCTCCATACCAAGGATCAGATGATCCGATCAGAAACAGAGACTCATCTAGAATAGATGGTTCTGACGTAGTTGCATTACTATCAGAGGGAAGGTCACAGATAAGCTTAGCCAAAACTAAAGACTTATTTGACTTGGATTTGATGAATTCCAAATCAAATTCCTACAAAATGACGATCCATTTTGAATATTTTCCCCCCAGCAATTGATGTGATAAGATGTAAGTTGTTGGGTTGCAATATGAAACTATTGTTGTTTTTCAGAGAAGGATATAATGGTGAAATATTTGGACAGCTTGAATAGCTACCAAGGAAACATTTTCCACTTATGAGTACTTAACCTCCGTATCATTGATATTACAACTCAAATTATAGATCAGATGTTCAATTCCATCTTTTACTTGGACCAAAACCACAACGATGGTCATTTCAGCTGCGGCGATATATAGGAAATAATCATTTTGATAATTTGGAGGATACATTAATGAGGCTAAGAAAAGATGGTCCTTGGCAGCATCAAAAGAAGCTTGCGCAACCTGGTCCCAATGGAAGGGAACCCCCTTTTTCAATAATCGAGTAAATCCGTTAGCCATTTCGGCGTAGTTTGGAATGAACCTTCTCAGGAAGTTAGCCTTTCCTTGAATTTTCTGTATATGAAGTAAGTTTGATGGTGCAGGAAAATCAAGAATGGCCTAAACCTTCATTGGGTCTATTCAAATTCATTATTTTTAGACTATGAATCCGAGCAATCGACCAAAACCAACAAAAAACACACATTTGTGCACATTGAGGCATATCTTGTAGTGTTGACAGCATAAGAAAATGGCTCTCAAATGCATCGGGTGATCAGTGCGATTTCTTGAATGCGCTGGTAAATCATCTAGATATGGTTGAAAAATGTGCTTGATTTCATTGAAAGTATAATCCATTTCTCTCTAAAAAGTTGCCCCAGCATTCTTTAAACAAAATGGGAGTTTGCTATATGTGAATGTGCCCCAGGGACAGAAGAATGATGTCTTATGTTGGTCATCTGGGTGGATATTGATTTGATTGTAGCCGAAAAATCCATCCATGAACTAAAAAATTTCGGATCCAGCACAGTCGTAAATAATCTGTTCGATAAAGGGAGTAGGATAGTTGTCTTTTGGACAAGCATGATTAACATCCCGATAATCGATGGACACTCTAATTGTTCCTTGTTTTTTCATAAAAAGAATGATATTGGAAACCCACTTAGTCAGTGGAATGAGGTAAATGAAGCCAGCACGCAAAAGTTTTTCAACTTCTACTTTGATGGCAGCGACTTTCTTTGGATGAATAGCACGAAGCTGTTGATGCACCGGTTTGACATCAGGATACATATTAATAGTGTGTTCAACTACACTAGTATCTATGCATGGCATTTCCTCGTAATACAAAGAGAATACGACACAAAATTCATGAAAAAGAGAGTGATATGAATCAAGTTTTGATGGAGAACAAGATACACCGACATGAATATTTTCTACAACACTAGGTTTAGTCGAAATATGGATAGAAATCATTTCTTTGATATTAGATAAATTTCTCTCAGATTCAATTGCATTAATCAGAAAAGAATTGGAAAAGAAAGTTTGAATGGATGGGTGATATAGTTCACTAAGATTATTTTATTCATAATTAGGAAGATGGGAATGATGATTATAATCTTCCCATGGTTCTCCTTCTGCCATCATTACTTCCAAAATATTTTCATCTGTCAAAATTTTTGAAGAAAATGGATCGGATGGAGTTCCAAAATCTAATGAATGATCAACCCATACACTCGGTGACGTTGATTTCTGATTTTCCGCCAAAGAAAAATAGATTGATTGCTATTGTAGCTCAATAGGGCTGAGCGGTAAAACATCATCCAATGTACAAATATCAGAATCACTCGTACTCTTCCTTAATCCAGATAGAGTGGAAGAGATTATGTAGCAAGTCTCTATGCTTGCAATTTCTACCGACGTCGCAGGCGGTGGTAATGCAAAGGTTCCCATAAGAGTGGAATCCTTTAACAGTCCTACACCAATGTTTTGAATTTCTAGTTGGGGTAAGTGAATATGTGGAACGCTTCTAGTTACCTGCGAAGCGGAGGCAAAAAAGGATAATTGATTAATGACTGTGATTGTACCTTTATGTGGAAAGGCGATCATTCTAAAATATGTAGAAACAATAGCAGTCATCGCATATACCCATGGTCTTTCGAGTACAATATTATAGTCAAGGGGTCCATCAACAACCTCAACATCAATACTTACTTTTTTCCCCTTAATTCAACTTCCAAGTTATTGATAATACCAAAAGGTTTATATGTTCTTCCATAAAAATCCTTCAACGTCATTGATGATTGTGATAATCGTGGTGAACCAAGTGACTTCCAACAGTTTAGAGACATAATGCACGTAGATGCTCCCTCATCAATAATAGTGTGTTGAACAAGGTGATTGAGAACATTTACTTGGATGGAGAATGCCAATTCTGTTGGTAATTGCGACACATAGCTCGTATTATTAAATATTACAATATTAGAATTAGTTGGATCAATTCCACCAATGGCAGACAATAAAGCCTGCTTCTGGGAGGGACAATTTTGTAATACCTCAAGGGCAGACATAGCTGAAGGGGATTGAGCCAAATATTCAACTATATTATAATTTTTTGCAGCTCTCGCTCGAGGATTATATGTCGATTTATTAATTACTTCCTTCAGTGGCTTAATCGTCAATTTAGGAGTAACAGGAGGTGGTACCGATTTATTAGATGGATTCGTTGTCGAGGTAGTAGGTTGATCAGTGGCTAGACTACCATAGTCTTTATTTCGCGTCGAAAACAAAATATCTTGTGAAGGTTTTGTAGTGGATAACATTAACACTTGGGAACTAGGAGCTAGATCCGTAGCAACCAAATTTGTGTCTGGATTTGGAAATGGGTTTGTCAACACAGCTGATGCACGAGAAGTCTTGATGATTTTTGAGACTTCAGCACAGTGAGGACAATCCCTAAAAAAGTGTTCCTCATTACAGATTATGCATGGATAAAAAGATTTATGTGCTCTAGACGGTTTATGAGATGATCTTTCCCACGTGTTAGAAGTTTTCTTTTTGTTTTATTTCCCCTTTTTCTTACCTCCTGGTTGCTTATCACTTTTTCATTTATCAAATGAAATGATATTAATTTCGTAAGTAGGAACAGAATTAGATGCAGTACTGTTGTGTGTGTTCTCAGTGCTTATCAAGCTATATCTGGCATGAGAGTCCTTGATTTGAGGAGGAACATTGAAATTAGATCGCAGCGCATTTGGTAATTTTTCATAGAGCATGCCAGACTAAGTATAAATCAAGTCTAAATATTGTGCACGAGCGATAACTTGCTCTTCTATGAGAACGCCACCTTTAGCCACATCCTTAATTATAAATGGTAACAGGGACTTAATGAACCATTCAACAAGGAGCCGATCAGGAACAAATGTCTTAACCATTCGTCGATAGTGACGCCACTCATGAATATGATCTGAAATTTCAGTAGCATTACTCTATTTGAATTTGGTCAAGAGTTCCATTCCAGTTTCGTATCTGATCGGTAACTGGAAATGGGTCAAAAAGATAATAGCTAAGGCTGTGAAATTGTCGAAAGAAGCTCTAGGTAATTCAATGTGCCATTTAGCTGCCAGACCTGTGAGCATTCACTGGAAAAGACGTAATCGAGCAAAATCATCGTTTAGGGAATTTGATGAACACCATAAATGATAAGTAATAACATGAGTTGATGGATCTTCTCCAGGGTTTCCATTGAATTTAGGAATTTTGTAGGGCAATTTGTGTCTTATCACCAGCCACCAAGGAGAATAATTAATAGGATCATTGGTTAACCAGTTTAAATCTAGTAATTCCAAGGTTGCAACAAAGGGAAATTGTATATTAAGGTCAGGTTGAGCATAGCCAGGATATGATGGAATTGCTTGGGCAACAAGTCTTTGAGCACCGGCATATGGGATTGGATGTTGGTAACCCAGATAGGGGTTGTCTTGCATAGCAAACATTTGATAATTTTGTTGACCAAAACCTGGATATGATACCTGTTTAAATGAGGTTTGAGGCATTTGCACCTGTGGCTGCCAAGGGGTCTTTCCACCAATGTTATAACCCAAATTAGTGTAAGTTGGATTCAGTTGATATGTATATCCTGATTGCATTTGTGACACCCCATAAAATGGTACACCAGCTTGTGAATAAATGATCCCTGATACAGGTTGTTGTAAATTAACCAAAGGTTTTTAAGTCTGTGGACCCAATATTTGATGATATTGAGTTCAAGAGCTCGCCTGATAAGGTTGATGTACAATATTTTGATTCTGTAATAGGGTTATAGATGTATTAATAGGTGGTATTGAAGTGGGTGTAACAGGTTAAATTGGTTGATACGATTGGACAACCGTTTGTGGTTGGATAGGTAAAGTGGGCTGCCATTGACAAACATTCATGTCAACATTAGTTTGAGAAAAATGTGACTGAGTGTTGTCATATTGGGTGACCATAGGTTGACCCCCAGAATAATGAGGATAATAAGATGGAAAATATTGTTCCCCAAATGCTGGGAGTCCAGTTGATATGGTACTTAAATGAATTGACCCATAAGGACCGACTTGATATTTCCTTGATGATGGATGTAATGATTCAGGTCGTTCAATACTAACTATAGGACTACCAGTTAAAACACCAGATGATGTAATTGGTAAAGACCATGGTCTTGAAGACTGACCAGAGAAAGTTCCAAAAAATGATCTGTAGCCTGTTGGGACCTAAGGGCCACTGTGAAAATATGACTCTGGTGAGGTTGTGAACATCAACATATTAGCGAGGGTAGGAGCTAACATAATTGGAATAGCAGACCTAACAAAAGATGTTGGTTCTAACATGGTTGTATGACCAAATATATACTCTTTGAAATAAATGGGATATTGAATGGCAATAGGATCAACCAAAGTAGATGGAAATGATTGAGGAAAAGACTGGTACAGGTAAAGGTCTCCCCCAAAATGGGTTTGACTTAAAGGTGTATCAGGTTGTGGGATTTCTTCAATCACGATTAAACCAGGAGGAAGAACTTCACCGTCAGGCCCAAAATATATTTTAGATGGTTGACTATGTGATATAGGAGTTTCAGTGGCTACAAATATTTGTGGAGTGACCAAGGTAGGAACAACTTCCAGTTGTTCAGGATTTTGATTTGCTGACAAAGAAGAGACAAGATCTGGATCAATTTGTGATTGAACAAATTCAGGTCCAGGAGGTATGGTCTCAGCGATTGAATGGATCGTGACCATGGGTAGCTATGAAGATTCTATTTTGATGGCAGTAAACAAACCAGGATGTCTGGAAAAAAATTGAGCTAACTCTGGTTCAAATGATAATGTTTCGCCAGAGGTACGAATTGTACTTGATTCGACAGATCGTGATCACCTTCGCCTACCAGAAGTAACTTCAGGCGGTAAAGGTGGTTTTAAAGATAATCTACGTGAATGACAGGGGGTAGGATTGTGTTCTTCCACGATTACTGATCTATTTTATTCAAAAAAAAATAAAAAAAAGAGGGTAATGCTAGGCAAAAAGGGTTTATCAGGAAATTGTGAACTGCAGAATATCTCCTGGCGAACCAAGAAGTACGGGTAGGTAATCTCCCTGAATGTTGTGTTCGGTGTATCACATTTTTAGGGTAGCCGACTCGGTTCACTATGGATGGATAGCACCTAAAATTTTTCCTCCCAGATATACCCAAAGGTACGTGGAGGCCCAAGTCTGTATTAGCACTGTATGATGCAAAACTGCACAGTGAGAGCACCCCTTTATACTTATCGTAATGTAACACCGCCCGATACGCCTGAGATTACGTGGAAGAGCTATGATATAATTACATACATGGAGTGAGGTATCACACTCAGAATGTATCGCAGACAAGTTAACAACAACTACTATGTTTTACTACGCCAGAACACGTCTCTAGCCTAGACCTTATAAATGTTATCATTAATATTCCAACGCATTGTTAAGTAAATTAAGATTTATTTTATGTTTATCTTGCTTAACAATTTTCCTTTCAGGTTCACCGCGATGATGTATACAAAATTCCTAAAATTCAAGATAAGAATGATAAAAAAACTTTCACTTTCAGCTTTTTCAATGAAGAACCTAGCTACTAAGGGAAGAGAATGCCATTTTTTTGGAAAGAGAGAAAATAATTTGTGAGCAAAAAAATCAATGAAAAAAAACAAAATCAATGAATCAAAAAATAAATGCATATTTCCTAATGTTCCTTTTGCAAAAAACACACAATCCTACATGTAAATGCAAGTTTTTCTTTTCAGTTTCCTTAATGTTATGAATGCAGAAAAGAAACTAGGTGCACTAGATCGATAATTGAAATGCTTTTTACTTTCAAGAAATAAAGAAAACAAACAACAATGTCTCTTTTGAAGGAAAAACGAGGATTTCAACAACAATTTCTCCTATCAAAGAAATGAAGATTTTATGACAATTTCCTATTTCGAAAGCAAACAATTCTTAATGCGACCATAAAAAATATTTTGAAATCAACTTTTCAATGATAAAGAAAAACTTTTCTAAACAAACATTGAACAAATTTTCAGCAAAAGGAGGAAGAGATATATAGAGTCACTGGTCAAGTAAGCATCAAAATTTTTAGAACATAGCAGAAAAACAAAACTAAAGCAAGTTGCAAAGTCAGATTCAAGGGAATTTGGTCCCTTTCAGGAGCCAACGCAATCTCCAAAGGGAGACAGTGCTCTGCAATGTAGGCTGGGAAGGGAGACAGTACTCTGCAAAGCATTGTGCCCCGAATAAGGGTGCACTAGGTGCAGTAAACAAAGAAAAAGCCACTGTTTACCTCATTGTATTTGCAAATTAAGGTCTCAAAAAGTCTAATCTTTATGTGTAACAGTTATTAGGTGGATTTAGAAAGAAAATCAAAGACTAAAATACTAAAACTAAGAGAAATTCTCCCCAGTGGATTCGCTAGTTTGTTGGGCGAGAATTGTAATCTATGGATAAATTACACTTCCCTAGACAGGTGTTAGTCTAGAACAATAGGTGAAAGACTATACTACCATTTCTCCTAACTTAGAACAGATACACAGAGAGTATTGGATGCTTATTTGTTTCAGTCACTTCCAAATGACTCCTTTTGTTGCTTCTGCTATAGCTTCAAATTCAAGTGGTTCATTGGTTGAATGCTTCCTGCAAGAAAGAACACTAAAACAATAGAATATGCAATAATATAGATATCTATTCAAGCTAGTTAGCTAAATTAGTTAAACATAAACTACATTCATCAACCAAGATCTTACAATATGGAAAATCAAAGTAGACATTGACGCATGTAGGGAAAAACAAGAAGTACTCTTTATTGATGATAGAAGGAGAGGTTACAACCTAGTGACAAATTTGGAGTGACCTTCCAGCATAGTTCCCAAGTCTCATCACAGCATAAATCTCTCCAGTAGTAGCTCCAAAAATCAAACTCTCAATTGAAAATTCTCCAGCATTTCTCTACTCAAATTCTTCATTTTCAAACACTTACATCTGTGTTCAATTTATAGATGAACTATAGGTTGTTTTTCAATCAATAGCTTTTGAAAAATAGTCAAGACATGTTTCCATTCATGTAGGTGTCAAATGGACACTTGGATCCGAAGTTTGACACATGTGAACTCTTGTAGAAGGCACTGGCCAAGTGGAGATTCTAGAACAATGAGAATTTCGCTCCCAATGTGACCAATGCACCTTTGAATGTCGGGAAGTGCTTTACAGAGCAGCCTTGCATGGGGCTACCTACATATGCAATGCACTTAGGCCCCTTAGATCCTGCATTGGTGACATCTCATATGCTAAATAATAAGCTTCAAACCATGGAAACCTTTTCTTGATGAAAGTCTTGCTTGATTTGTCTTATTTTCTGTCTTAGAGCATATAGCAACTGAGATGATAGGGAATGATAGACGCTTGATCATCAGTCCTAGAGATTATGCCCAGTTAACTAGGTCATTGGGAATGGTGCCCAAATTTACCTATAACATGGAAGGTCACAGTTTGCGTGTGAGGAGGAAAAACAAGGAAAATAATTGAAAATAAAGAAAGTAGAGGCTTAATGGGTAAAAAGGCTTATGAGGATCAGTTGGTACCATTTTTCAGTTAATTTTTGGATCTATCTCAGTATTCTCTCTCTCTCTCTTGGACACTAAGAGTTTTCTTGGAGAACTTTGGCATTGGATCAAGAAATGAAAATAATGAAATAGGAAGGACATAAGAAGAAAGGAAGACCATGATAGAGCAACTATAGCATGATTCTTTGCAGGTATCGATTTACATTTGTGATTTCCTTGCTAGACTTGGAATGCATGGTATTTCATGTGGTTATTTGTTGCCATGGCATGGGATTTTCCAGGTGTGACAGTGTTTTTAGCCTAGCCTTTCCATTTCCAAATATCCATGGTGTAATCAGGTCCACATGTTTTGGTTGGGTTGGATTTGAAAATGGATTTATAGCTGAGTGAGGTGGATCTCTGAAAGAAAGAACACATGGCCTAGTGATACATTGATAGTACTCTGGATTGAAGTAAAGGCACTAGCATAGTGACCCCTGAACAATGTATTGTGTGCCTTGGTGGGACTTGGAATACTCGACCCGTTAATGGTGAGATATATGGTAAATCCTAGAGGTTGTTTCCCTGATTAGGCCTAGGAATCCTTGATGCTAAATGGAAGGATATACAATAAAGAGTAGAAGGTGGAGTCTCAGTTTAGGGCCTAGTGATCCGATGGATTTCATTAAATATTGAGAGACGAGGATACATAAAAATTCCTCACAGTGTAGGTGGAGAATATGGTGAAATTCATGCTTGTTTTATGGCCTAGTGATCTGGGATGGATTATGGTAAAACTTGAATTCTATTGATGAGGGTGAGATGCTTTAGCCTCAGGATAACTTTGTTGGTTCTTTTGGTTTGAGTCCTACATTCATGCTTGGAATATGGCATGGGGGTGATTTGTTGAATAGAGGTTTGGCTTAGACAATATATGGGCGATTGGAATGTGTTAGTCTCATCGTGTGTTAGATTTTTCATTCATTAATAATTGTTTCTTTCCTTGACATCTTATGTGTAAATGTACTAGTTTATATGTGGATTCTATGGTTGATGTATCCTTGTTTTTTTTTGTCATTATGCTTGTTATTATCATGTATTATTACATAGATGATGTATGGCTCTCCTCATGCTTTGATTTGTAAATGAATGAACAATGTATCTATGACCTAATAGATGATAATGCATTTAATGATATAAGGGAAAAATTCTTCTTAGAGATTCTTAGATAAGTATGAGACCCCTATGCTCAGATCTATTTTTTAAACCTATATGTTACATACTTTTGACATGTTTGAAGAAATTCTTGTCATGGGTATTTGGGGTCCATTCTAGACCTTGTCAATTTTTTTGCAAACATATCATTTTTCTATTGTTAAAATTAATTTATGAACATGTCATTAAGTTCTGGGAGTGACCTCGGCTCTTGGCCTGAAAAATTGGCTCAAATCCCTGAAACACTGGCATAGGTCTAAGGAAAAAATTACATTGACGCATGCATACACATGTTGTGGGAGCATATAGGGCCCCCGAGATGCACCCTTTCCCATATCAAGGGATTTTTCAAGGAATTAATGGCCTCAAAAACCAGTGGGACTGAGGGGTTGGTTACTGAGTGATTAGGATGGCTCCTAAGAGTTTTGTTGTTGATGTGAAAGATTTGTTTGATGTTTTTCCATCGATTTTGATTCCTTAAGGTCACCTAGGAGGTTGAATCATTTCATAATAAATATTTGTCACATGTTTACCCAATTTGGTTGGTTATTTGGGTATATGTGGGATGAGTGTGTTACAAAGTGGTATTAGAGCATGCTTCACCCCTTGGACTGGATGGGCGGTGTGTGTTGGTCATGCATTCATGTTAGTTGCATGCATGTTAATCATCCTTGTGTTCTATATGCTTGTTTCATATGCATTGTTTCAGTCATGGTTGTAGTGATGTCTCCATGTGAAAGGGGATGTTGTTGTTGTGAAGTGTGGCATCATGAGTGCATGATTGGTTATGCACTGTTATGTGTGCCAATGCTTATATGTTTTCAAATGTGCATTTGTATGGTTATTTTTATCATGCATGAGGTCATGGTATGTGTAATTGATATGGTCTTGCATTGATGACTAGACTCTAGCTAGAATGATGTTTATGTCTTGGTACACTTATTTTTTATATGTATATATTTTGTTATAATTATTATTGTACATGTATTATGCTAATTTGGATGATCTTGTAGATGATATATCCTCCCCTAATTATGCTAAGGTACGTTGTTTTATTGTGATTTGGTTTAGATGACATAGTATGCCTCGCAGGAAAGAGATCAAAATGACTAGAACGATGCTAGACTATATAAATTATCACTATGAATCAGGTGAACAACATGGGGTTGGGCACTCTTATGATTTTTCACACACACTGAGAAGTTTGAGGGAACAAAATAAGGAGTTGCGAGGTAGAAAATGACAGAATCATACGGGAACAAGAGAAACAAGCAGAGGTTAATGCAATACTCCTTCAAAGCCTTTTATAATTGCAGTTATAGGGGCCACTTCGGATCAACCATGGGTAGGAGGACATAACTAATGGGTCATATGGTAGTAGGTCTCCTGGTGGACACAGGTCAGATAGAAATGACACGATTAAACATGGCGCACATTTGGATACTCCAGATAGGAGAGGTGATGGACACTAGAGCTACTCTAGTTTTGGTTATAATAGGAATTGTGATCATCATCATTATCATCCTTTTGATGAATTTAATAAAGAAATCCACCTACTTTTGATGGAAAATTTAAGAAACTAGAAGATGTAGAGGCTTGGATTCTTGGGATGAACAATTTCTTTGAGTTGCATTAGCACACATAAAACATGAAGGCCAAAATTTCTATCTTCAGCTTAAAAGTTATAGAAGATATTTGGTTGGAATATGTGAAGTGGGTCAGAGACATCAGGATGGAGTACTTCAGTTGGCATGAGTTCTAGAGGATTTTCACGAAGAAGAGCTTGTCAGAAAGGTACTACGATGGTAAGGCCAAACAATTATATGAGATAAATATGGAATCAATGAAAGATGAGGAGTATACGACCAAGTTCCTAGAGATATTAAGGTATGTACCATATCTTAAATATGACAAGGATAAAGTTCAACAATTTTTTAGTTGTTTTTCATTAGCATTTAGAGATCGGATTGAGTATGATGAGCCTTGGTCACTTGAGGAAGTTATTGGGAAATTGAAGCATTGACATAAACATTAAAAGCATAAGAATGAATATTAGAAAGGATGGAAAGGGAAATATAAAGGTTAAGGGTAAATGGAAGATGAAAATAACAAGACCTCAGAATGCAGAAGAGAAATAAAATGTGGCACCACAAAATAAGTTCAATCCAACTAGACAGAGTCATGGATCACAACAACAACATAGAGGTGATGGTAATAAACTTTTGGAGTGTTGGGCATGTGGTAAGGGAAGACTTAATAAATATTTTCCATAGAATCATGGTGGTAGGTCTCAGATATATAGTGCACAGGAGGCACAAACTATTGGGGATGTTGGTTAGAGCGTTCCTCATATCTATGCAACAATGGATAATAGGAAGGAATACCATCAAGAATATATCATCGAGATGGATTGTAATATTTGTGATCAATTTGTTTCAATTTTGATTGACCCTCTATATAATCATAGTTATGTTAGTCCTGACTTGCTGGATAAGTGTGGTTTGAATAAAGAAGTGCATGCAGAATCCTGGTTAGTGTAGTTGGCCACAAGTGAAAAGAAAAGAGTTCGTCATTGGGTAAGAGCTTCTGCATTTGAGTTGAATGCCATGTCCAGAATAGTGTACTTGAACATATTTCCATTTGGATCATATAGTATGATATTGGATATGGATTGGATATATGTTCAAAGGACCAAGCTAGATTGTTATGTAAAATCCATTGAGTGGTTGGATGACAATGGGGAACCAAGATTATTACAGGGAAAGAGGAAAGCCACATCAGTTAGGATGGTGATAGCTATGCAGGCCAAGCATAGTCGCCACAAAGGGTGTGTGTTATTTTCAGTACACATCTCTAGTGAAAAAGGTAAGGAAGTTGAGGATGCAGATGTTTTGAGAAGGTACTCAGTTCTACAATAGTTTCATGATGTGTTTCCTGTATATATTTTAGAGTTTCCACCTCACAGGAAAGCATAATTTTTTATTGATTTAGTACCAAGGGAAGCACCAAAAGCATAAGCACCTTAAAAGGTGAGAACGCATGAGTTGGTAGAGTTAAAGTTGCAACTGAAATAGATGGTTAATAAAGGATATATTAGGCCAAGAGTGTCATGATGGGGCACACCGATATCTTTTTTAAAGAAGAAGGATGATACTTTAAGATTGTGCATTGAATATAGGTGTTTGAACAAAGTGACCATCAATAATATATATCATTTGTCGATGATTGATGACTTGTTTGATCAACTGAAAGGAAGAGAAGTATTATCGAATATCTATTTGAGATACATATATCATTAGCTACACATTAAGTAAGAGGACATTTGCAAGACGACTTTCCAGACCAGGTATGGGCATTAAGAGTTTGTTGTAGTTCCATTCTGCTTGACTAATTCTCCAAATTCTTTTATGTGCTTGATGAATAGTGTGGTGTGTCCTTATTTGGAGAATTCTTTTATTATTTTCAGTGATTAAATATTCTTATATTCTAAAAATAATGAAGAGCATGTCAAGTATATGGAAACATTGTTGATATTGTTGAGAGAGCATTAGTTTTATGCTAAGCTCAACAAGTGCAGTTTCTTTCAGACTGAGTTACATTACTTGGGACATGTTGTCTCCGAGGAGGGAATATCACTGGATCTAGAAAATTTAATGGCTATCATGGAGTGGAAGATCCTAGAAATTTAGATCAGGTGAGATCCTTCATGGGATTGGTAAGTTATTACAGGAGTTTCATCAGGAACTTCTCACAGATTGCTTAATATAATACATCATTACAGAGGAAAGCTAATAAGCTTGAATGTGTTAGGTCCCTATATTACTAGTGTAGTCCCTTATTGTTGTTAGTGTAGTTGCCTGATTGTTATTCATGTTGTACCCTTGTAACCCAAATATATTTATTATTGTGCCTTTACATTATTATTGTTAGGTCGGATAGGATTGTATTGTGACCCCATGGACTCCTATATATAGAATGAGGTTTTTCCATTTGTATCATCCAATATTTTTTCATTTATGTAATGTAAATGAGGTTTCCCCCTCAAAGTGGCTTATTTCTATGGCGTTGATCTCTCTTTTCTCCCATTTTTGGAACTTGCTTCATAACATTTGGTATCAGAGCTTTCGATTCTAGGGTTTCAATGCTCCAAACAATTCATCATGGAATTTTCGATTAAAAAAAAAATATATACAAAGTTTCAGAAGCTAAAATTTTTAGCACCCGCAACCAAAATACCTATGAAAATCATGTAAAAATTCCATATCTTGGTTCATAATATTTTTGTAGATATGATCTGTGGACGTTAGTTTTTTTGCAAGCTCCTAAATTTCATACAAAAGAGGTTATCGTGGGAAAATTGTCATAAATATCTCTCTGGGCATCGGATTTGAATTATGTAAAAGTGGCCGCAAGTAAAAATACTTTAGTTTTCTATGCATCAATTTCAAAGCCGAAGGACAAAACAGTGACATGTGGCATGCCGTATAAATTCTCTCTACTAAACCAATCCATAATTTCATCATTGTGGGAGATTAGGCCTAACTTTGCCTTGATGAATCCAAAGCAGGTCATACCTATGGCATTGGAAAGAAGATTCGAAGGGCTACTATAGGGCCGAATTTCAGATATTGAAGATCCGAAAGCACAGAGATAATTCAATTTCAATATCAAGCTCCTCAAAAGCAAGAACAAGTTTTGTATTTGTTCTCAAATTGCATAAGTCTTGTTTGAATAATAAGTTTGAAGTGATTCCACAAGCATATTGAAGCATAGATACCAGTGTTGGGTTCTAAAATTCCCCCTAAAAATAATTCAACACCCATTAAGCGCTCAAAATACTATACTATGACTCATGAAGATGAAGAAGTGCAACATGATACATAAAAAATATAAGAGCAAGTGCACCAAATTGCGCTCTCACAAAGAGAAAAGAAATGAAATGGATGTTTTGAGGAAAGGGGTGGAAGCTAATATGGATGTTTTGATGAAAGGTGTGGAACCTAAGATGGATGGTTTGAAGAATGTCATGGAAGACATGGAAGAAAAAATGGAAAACATGAAGAATGAAATAAAGGTAGAGATTGAAAGCTTGACAAAGTTTATACAAGAAATTATTCATAATGTCAAAAATATAGTAGAGGAAACTCATGATGAGAACAAAATAAATGTTAATCGTGATTTCATCAACTAAAATGTTGGAAGGAAGACCCACCATATTCCAAAGATCGATATAAGGAAGTTTGATGGAAAGGATCCCGTAACATGGATACTACAAATGGAGCAATATTTTGATCTCAATAATTTGCAAAACAAGCAAAAGGTATGCATTGAAACTTTATATTTAGAAGAAAACACATTTTTATGGTATCGATGGCTTTGCTCCCATAAAATAATTGTCACTTGGTCAATTTTTACAGAGGAAATGATAGCACATTATGAGGATACAATGAGAAACACCTTTTTTAGCCAATTGATAAATCTCAAACAAAAGGCTTTAGTGGTGGAGCATATTTAGGACTTCCAAAAATTGAATATAAGGGTAACTGATATTCCAGAGGAACACATGATTGATATCTTCATAGGGACTTTAAAGGATAACATCCAACATGAGGCTCGCGTTTGGGAACCTGATCCGTTGGAGAAGGCATTCAGGTTGGCAAGAAAAATTGAATGTTAAGCTATGGCAGCAAGCAAGCCTACCACTCACATATATAAAGATGGGATTGTTGCTACTTCTAGACTTCCACAACCTACATGGTTGACACCACAACAATTGGAAGAGAAAAGAGAAAAATGGATTTGCTACAGTTGTGATAGAAAATACAATAAAGGTCAAAAGTCTGCTGAGAAGAAATTATTTTACATACATTGTGAAGAAGAGGAAGAAAATCAATAAGAACCTTCAAAAGAAGAGGATATACCTTCAAAATAAGAGGATATACACTAGGAACCAACCCTAGAGGAAGAAGAAATGAGTCCGACCATATCACGTAATGCATTGGCTGGAATTACCACTCCTCAAACTCTTAAGATAGAAGGACGTATCAAGAAGAAGAAGGTAATAGTGTTGATTGATTCGGTAAGTACCCATAATTTTATTCATTGTAAGGTAGCCAAGGAATTGTATTCTTTCCTATACCCATCACCAGAATTTCAAGTGATGGTTGCAAATGGACGAACTATAAATTTCTCTGGAAAATTCCATAATATCAAGCTAACCATGCAGGAATATGTATTCAATATTCCAATGCATTTGGGGATGGTAGCTTTTAATTTTCAAGGAATTTTCTTGAAAAAAAAATTGGAAGGAAAGAAAGTTGAATTACGAGGTATCGCAGGGAATTTAGGAAAGTTAATAAGCTCTAATGTCATGACAAATATTCTGAATAAAGAACAACGAGGCTTAATTTCACAATTATGCTCACTAGAAGTTCCAACATTAAAATCATCTATTTCTCTAGATCTCCAAAAATTCTTGGACAATCATTTCAAGGTGTTTGATAATACAAAAGGACTCCCACCTATTCGTGATCATGATAATGCTATTCATTTGATTCTAGGAAGTGTTACTCCAAACATCAGGCCTTATAGATATCTGTATGTCCAAAAGAGAGAAATTGAACGTATGATTGTAGGAATGTTAGAGGCTAGTATAATTCAACCTAGTCGTTCTTTCTCTACTCCAGTAGTATGTTGGAAATTGGGTTCAATGCTCCCCATGAGTTTCATGACATGGGTTAACTGCCTCTCGTGGATCCTAACTCTGGAAATTTTAGCGGAGACTAAAGCCGGCAGGTTTTGGTCTAACAGCAATCGTGATTCCAACAAGTGGTATCAGAGCGATAGGTCCCGAGTTCGAAACTCACTCAGATCGCATTGGGGGGGGGGGAGATTGTTGGACATTGGGTTGAATTATCCCCATGCGTTTCACGACATGGACTAATCTCCTCTTTTGGATCCTAACTTTGGAAATTGTAGCGAAGACTAAAGACTATGAGTTTTGGTCATGGCGCATGTGTCTAGATTATAGGGAGATAAATAATCTCACTATTAAAGATAAATTTCCCATTCCTATGATTGATGAGTTACATGGAGAAATTTATTTTACCAAGTTGGATCTTCATTCAGGATATCATCAAATTAGAATGAATACTGAAGATATTCCGAAAACAACATTTCAAATTCATGCGGGTCATTATGAATTTTTGGTCATGCCTTTTGGCCTTATGAATGCACCTTCTACATTTCAAGGGTTGATGAATTGAATTTTCAAACCCTTCATTAGAAAATTTGTGCTAGTATTTTTTTATGATATACTAATATACAATAGGTATTGGAAGGATCATGTTAAACATGTTGACAGGGTGATCAAACTATTGGAGGAAAAACAATTATATGCAAAAACATCCAAATGTTTCTTTGGAGTACAAGAGGTAGAATATCTGGGTCATATTTTATCTCACAAGGGTGTTAAGGTATACCCTAACAAAATTAAAGCCATTAAGGAATGGAAAGTCCCCACAACCATAAAGCAGTTGCGAGGATTTCTCGGGTTTACAAAGTATTATCGCAAGTTTGTTAAGAATTATGGGAGAATAGCGGCACCTCTAACAACATTATTGAAGAAATATGAATTTTCATGAACTCTAAAGCAACTAAGGCCTTTGAACATCTTAAAGAGGAAATGTGCCTAGCACCAGTCTTACCTACGCTAGACTTCACAAAAAACTTTATTGTGGAATGTGATGCCTGAGGATATGGAATTGGTGTTTTTTTCACGTAAGAAGGAAGACACATTTCTTTTAGAAGTTTCCTAATCAAAGGAAAGTATTTACAAAAAGTTATTTATGAGAAGTAAATGTTAGCAATACTACATGCATTAAAGAAATGGTGACCTTACCTAATGGGAAGACACTTCAAGGTAAAAAATGATCATGATAGTCTTAAACACTTTTTGGAACAAAGACTATCATGAGAAGAGCAACAAAAATGGGCAAAGATGTTGGGTTATGGCTTTGAGAAAATCTACAAAAAAGGGAGTTTCTAAATGTTGTTGCAGATCCACTCTCAAGAAAGAATGAAGAGGTGGAAACATTTCTTTGTGTCATTTTTATTATCCAAGAATATTGGATAACCGAAGCAAGGGATGAATGGAAGAAGGACGAAGAAGTGTGGACACTCATTCAAAATTTGCAGCAAGATCCTATTCAATCTAATAAATTTAGTTGAAAAAATGATTACTTATGGTACAAATATCGATTATATCTTTGTAAGAATTCCCAACTAAAGCAAAATATTCTTTTGGAATTGCACACTTCTCCTTTAGGAGGACACTCAAGATTTTTAAAAACTTACTACATGGTGAAAAAATATATTTTTTGGGATGGCCTTCAATATTATATTCAAAATTTTATGGTAGAATTTTTGGTTAGCCAGCAAAATAAAGTTGAGGAAGCCTTTACCCATTCCATGTCAACATTGGGAGGAGTTCGATGGATTTTATCGCAGTTTTACCTAAGTCTGATGGAAAGAGTGTCATGATGGTGGTAGTTGATAGACTTACCAAGTATGAACACTTTGTGCATTATCTCATCTATTTAAAGAAACTAAAGGTGCTATTGTATTTATGGAAAAAATTCAAAATCTACATGGAAACCCAAATATTATTGTGAGTGACAGAGATCCCATTTTTACTAGAAGTTTTTGGATGGAATTATTTTCTTGTTTGGGTACTCAACTAGCTCATAGCTCATCTTATCATCCTCAACCCGATGGTCAAACTCCGATATTGAATACATGTTTGGAAGGATATATTTGTTGTTTTGTATCTGATAAACAAACATAATGGGTCGAGTGGTTACCTCTCGCTGAATGGTGGTATAACACTTCCTTCCATACTAAAGAAAAAATGACCCCATTTATGGCACTTTATGGATACATCCATCATCCATCACCTCATCTTTAAGAGAAAATGCTAAGGTTCAAGAAATGGAAGATCACATTGATCATCAACAAGAATTTCTTCAACTCTGAAAGGGTAGCCTAAATTTGGCACAAAATCAAATGAAACAACACGCAGATCAACATCGCAGTGAGAGAAGTTTTGATGTAGGAGACTGGGTATTTTTATGGTTGCAACCATACAAACAAATGTCCCTCAAGCAAGCTAAGAAGGATATTAAATTTATCGCTAAAGTACTATGGTCCTTACAAGGTGTTGCAAAATATTGGTACTATGGCATACAAATTGGAGCTTCCTACTTCTTTGTGAGCGCATCTAGCTTTCCATGTTTCATGCTTAAATAAGGTTATAGGTGAAAATTTTCCAGTTCAAACAATATTGCTAGAACTTGATGAGGGAGGAAAAATCATTTCAGAACATGAAGCAGTGACGAAAACAAGAACTCGATAGCTACGAAATCAATCAATTTTAGAGTATCTTATCAAGTGGAAGAACTTACCTACTAAAGATTCTACTTGGGAGGATGAAAATTTTATACATAAGCACCTAGAGCTACTCAAACGTCGAGGAAAACACTTTTTTTGAAGGAGAGGAGGATGTTAGGTCCCTATATTACTAGTGTAGTCCCTTATTACTGTTAGTGTAGCCCCCTTATTTTTCTTCATGGTGTACCCCTATATCCCGAATATTGTTATTATTGTGCCTTTACATTATTATTGTTAGGTCGGCGAGGATTATATTATGACCCCATGGACTCCTATATATAGAAGGAGGTTTTGTCATTTGTATTATCCAATAATTGTTCATTTATGTAATGTAAAGAAGGTTTCCCTCTTGAAGTGGCTTATTTATAAGGCGTTGATCTCTCTTTCCTTCCATTTTTGGAGCTGGTTTCATAATAGAATGGACAAAGGAGTGTGAGGCCATTTTTGAGCAACTTAAGAAGTTGTTCACACATGTTATAGTGTTAAAGATCGCAGATCCAGAAAAAGAGTTTGTGGTATGTACATATGCTTACAAGAGAGGACTTGGTGGAGTCTTTATGCAGGAAGGATATATGGTATGTTATGACTCACGAAAATTAAATGAACATGAGTAAAAAAATCTCACACATGATCTTGAGCTAGCAATGCTCATCCATGCATTAAAGATGTGGAGGAATGATATTCTTAGCAGGAGATTTGTATAGATGAGTGATCATAATGGGTTGATATAGTTGTTGGACCAAATCAATTTGAATGCCAAGTAAGCTATATGGTTGAACACAATCAATGACTATGAGTTCAAGATCAGGTACATCAAAGGAAAGGAGAACAGGGTTGCAGATTCTCTTAGCGGGCATATATAAGTAAATCAAATAGAAACTATGAGATCCTATGGGATAGATTTATAGGATAGGATGTTGCAGTCAGGTCAGCAAGATGACAACTATATGGAGATTTTGCATGTCTTATAGCTGATTAAAGGTACATCTACATTTAGTGGTAAAGGTACATGTACATGTGTAGGTGTACAAGATGCGGACTATCATCTCATGATAGATGGATTGGTTAGGCTTAGAGATAGGATATATGTGTCAGACAATAGTGAGCTCAAGAAGGTGATATTGAAGGTGTTTCATGCGAAACCATATTCAGGTCACCCAACATGTCATAATACATTGACTGCAGTGGATAGGTTTTATTATTGGTCAAATATGAAGAAAGATGTGGTAGATTTTGTACCCAGATGCTTGGATTGTAAGCAAGTGAAGGCAAAGTGTAAGCATCCAGGTGGACTCCTACAACCAATTGTAATTCTAGAGTGGAAATGTGAGGTCATTTCCATTGATTTCATCAGAAGTTTTTGTTGTGTAGGTAAATCCCCTTTGCAGACAGAGGTGATCCCTTTATCCCTAGGGTGGGTCTAGAAGCAAGAGGACATGCTAATGCATTGATTCCTAGTTAATGAATGAAACTAAGTCAAGAGAGATCGTGCTACCTTTGATCCAATGCAGTTGTCATATTTTTGGTGGAAGTCTCTCGTTCTTCGTTCCGACACGTCGCAAACTTTCAGCTATGGTACTCAGGTGCCTGCACAAAGATCAGAGAACAAAAGAAGCATATGAAACGATGTTTACATTCATAAATATCTAACTAGTGAAGGAGAAATTAACGTATTGAGTAAGATCAATCACATAAACACAAGACAGGAGCCAAAACATCAGTCTATTGTATATTAAGAGGAAGAAAGAGATTACAACCAAATGAGCCTTGACATCGTAGCCTCCCTTAGCAGGTCTAGTCAAAACACGTTTTGAGCATTTTTTAAGGAATTTGGATATGGTGTGGCAATAAGTCTAAGCTATCTCTCGGAAGGGGTGTCTCTCTTCTCTATCTCACACTAGCTATATTATACTGTTTCAGCAAAATGTTCAGCAATTCCTATTCAGCTAGCTACATCTATGTGAGAGAGATGTATTTATAGAAGGAGAGGAGGAGGTTGGGATCCCTCATATGTTGTAACAGAGGTCTTATCCTTTGGAAGGTTTCCCGAAAAGGAGGAAACAAGAAGAAAAAGGAAGGTTCTTGATGTTATTCAGTCAAACAACCTAATCTGACTCACTCACGAAGTAGTTAGCATGGAAAATTTTCTTATATATTTAAAAGAAATTCCAAAAATAGCTCGGCATGAGTAGATCACTGAGATAGAGCGCCAATGGGTGTGGGGCCTAGTGTTAATTTCCTTTATTTGAGTGAGGCCATAACTTCCTACCAACGCCAACCCAAAATCATATCTTTTTGATGTTTTGTTCCATGAAAATTCAACAGAGTAAATGTTCTTCTCATGGCGAGGGATACAATGAAACTTTTTGCAAGGCATGACACTTCATATAAGTCATAGAAATGGTCCTCCAATGTGTGGGATTGGGATTCTAGGGACGATGACAAAATGCTGTGTAACATATGCCCCCTAAAGCATGATGTTTGAGAGAGAGGGAGTGAAATTCTTTATGAGAATGTGTTCGAATGAAACACCGTTGTCAGAAGAGTTGCAAGTAAAAATACAACCGATATCTCTAATACATGAACCTGTGGCATGGGTGCAACCATCCATAATAGAGTACATAAAAATTGAAATCTGAGGTATGGACATAGCCATCCAACAATAAGGATCAACAAATAGACTCAGGTATGGTCGCAACCATCCAATAAAAAGGGTCATGCATATAGTCATGATAAACCAAAATATCATGCATCCTGGATCTCATCAGAGAAAACCTAGGGTCTTGCACTCCATCTCGACCTGAACAAGTACAAATTCAAGCGTGCGAATATGTGACGTGAAGTTGAACATGCAAGAAAGTGGCATGATTACCATCCAATGATGAAATATGTTAATAGCCATGAGAGAAAAAACTAATAATGATAATGTCTCTCAAGTTACAGCTAGTACAATCCACAAAATGTGAACATTGATCTATCGTCGAACACCTGCAGAATTACTCGATCAAAGGCCAATCATGTGGACCTATTGTTCTATGATAAAAACTTGCCATTGAGGCATGCAAGCTCCAAGATACCGGAAGGGAGTCTCTAGATCAACTTCTTGGATAATAAGCTGAAGTCAACAGAAAGTGACCTGGTTGAAGGAGGGCCATAATTTTTCCCACATCATCGACACAAGATAGAGGAAAATGATGATATTGAATCAGGACCAAAAAGAGGATCAGAGGGAGGTTGAAAAATGCAAACGCAAGCTTCTCTTGAACATATCAATGACATGACTCTGGATTTGACAGTATTTGACATCAATGGATCTAAGGTCATGATGATATGGAAAAGAATATATCAGAGTTCAAAATAGATTACCCAAACCCATGGAAGCAAAAATGAAAAAATGAGATGTCCCCAACCCGACACAAATGCAAATGAGTGTCATGTTCAAGAGCAACATACTTTCGACACGATTGATAACTCGTTCCAATTTCCCCCACCATTACTGGCGAGTACCCCAATTATTTTTGGAAAAAAAACTTGAAGGGGATAGCATGTGCTTTTCATGTAAGTTTGTCCTTCGGAAAAATCCATCTTATTACATTTTACGAGCCCTAGGAAGGAGGAACTCGATGACGTCCTGGTGACAGTTTCTGATGTCATTTAGGGTTTAACGAGTCCGCCAAAGGAAGAACTCAACATATTTTCATGTTTAGAGAGTTTTAAAAGAAGCAGAAAAGAAAATTTCAATAGTCCCTTTTCATAGGTAGTCTCATAGATCCGAAAAGGTAGAAAATTGTGTTTGATATAACCTCTTAGTCGTTATATGCTAAGGTATTTATTTTTTGTAAATACTCTATCCCAGCCCAAAAAAGGGGTAAATTTATATTGGGTAGATATCATTTCACAACCTTTAACAATTTCAAAATGACAAGAGTCTCGGCAATCTTTTCGACTTTTAAGAGTCAGAAAAGAGTTGAAAGTTGACTCCTCCTATGAAAACGAGTGGTATTAAGGGTAGCAATTGGTTTCGATAATGGTGGAACTACTTATAACAAGTAAAGGTCAAGAGGTTGGCTAACAAGACCATTCATTTCAGCAGTTTCTCAGGAATGGGTAAAACAACCATGTGAAGGCGTATGATCGGCCAAGAAGATGGTGACAATGGAATGAGAACACCAAGGCTCATGTGGCATAACGAGCTGACAAAATGTCAATAACAAGAGGTAAAATGACAATGGTTTCATTTTTACACAATATTGAAATCAAGAAACTCTACTTGAAGTTGGTTTCATTTTTACACAAGCTTGAAACAAAGATAAAATATGCTTGAAAAATATTTGCATGCCCCTAGCATGGTGACTTAATTTGAGGTACATGCCCCCAAAGCTTAAGTCCATTTACTTGAGTAGATTACTGGTTACTAACAGGTGGATGGAATGAAGGTGGAGTTACGAGATCAGATGAAAGACTCGACTTGGATTTCACGAGACCTAATCAAAGACTCGAATTGAAAAGGTAACCCGTTTCATTTTTAAATGAGGTTGACACAGTAAAAGAACTATCCTCAATACCTAATTCATTTTTTTAATGAGGTTGACATAGTAACTGAACTATCCTAAAAAGAGCTTCTTTCATTTTCTAAGGAGCTTGACACAATAAAACGAACTATGCTCTGATGACCTTGTTTCATTTTTTAAGGAGCTTGACACAAGAAAACGAACTTTGCTTTGAAGACCTTGTTTCATTTTTTAGGGGGCTTGACACAAGAAAATGACTCATGCTCTAGAGGACCATTCATCATGAAAAATAAGAGGTCATGGCTTCCAAGAGGTTCACATCTGATGGGAAAACACCATCTTTGAAATCGTGATCAAATTCCCCCAGTAGATGGTACTTGATGGCACTATCACTGGATGAGGGCAGCGAAAAAGTGGCCACATAATTAAGCTGTGGCAGGGAAGATACAACCAGTGGATAAAAATTTAGTAGAGACGATGGTGGGCCAGCTACCACATCAAGAACAAATAATGAAAGCTGATCAATGGTCATGATCCAACCTTTATATGGAAAATAGATCACACGAAAGAGGGAAGACAAAAGTGCACCCATGGGATAAGCATAGATGCACCCCAAGAGTAAATTTAAATCCAAGGGGCCTAGAAAAACCATCACAACTATATATATGGTTTTCCCTCCCAAATTAATCATCAACCTTGAAAGGATCCCTAATAGTTGACTAGTTCCTCTGTTAAATGTCAACAGATTCTGCGTAACAGGCACAAGCGGTGGAGAACCAAAATATTTCCAAGTAGTCAAAGACAGAATACTAACAGATGAGCCTTCATCTATAATCCTACTAGGTATGACCATATCGAAGGCCTGTACCATGATCTCAAAAGGCACATAAGAAGGAAGGCGACATCCTACAAATTGACTCCAATCGAAGGAAGTGACAAAACTACTTCAAGGGGGTACCATAGAAATGAGATTGTCATCCCCTGGTGTTACGGGAGAAAGAGGAGCATCCTCCTGGACCACAGACATGGGAGCAGGGAGAGAAACTTCTTGAGTCAGAGGGACGGGAGGATCTTTCTCCAAGTCCAAGGAATCTGAAGAAACAAGAAGAATGCGAGGGGGATGAGATCCACTCTTGACGGAAAAGACCTGATGAACCATAGACGGGATCAGATCAACTGATTCCATGACCAATGGTTGGTTGGAAATGGATTCGTGAATTTGAATTTCTAGGGGAACGAGATCAACCAAAGATAAATCTTGACCGATCATTGAATCAACTAGTGGAGGAATCGAAGAAAGCTTCTGGTAACCAACTGGTAGGTAGGGTGCAGAAACAGTAGGTTTTTCCAACACTCTCATGGCTTCATCCATGTATGGAAAAAGGTGAATGGGATAATGCCCTTCACACAAATTATAGGGATTCATAATCTTACCCTGTTTCTTATGATTCTTATCATTGCTAGTCGAATATGTGCCACCAATATGAATTCTAGAAGGCAAAGGCAATGGCGGACGACCATCAGACCATACATCAAGTACCTTGGGAATGCTAGGGCAGTATCGAAGAAGGTCTTCACCTTTGCACAACATTCAAGGGAATTTGACTTTCCGTGGAAGGTTGGATGGTTTATGAAGGGAAGGTGTTTGAGGTGTAATGGCCACAAAGTTGGCCTCTCTCTTATCTGACTTCTTCTTTTTTATATTCTTCTTCTTCTTCTTAACCACCTTGTTACTAGAATCCATAATTTCACCAGGCGAAGTAGAAGAGGCAGACAAAGAAATAGGCGAAGAAGGGGAGAGGTCCACCTTAGAATCAACATGATGTTGTTTAGGTGGAGGAGATGGTTGTATAGAGGGTAGAATACTTGAGACCATCCAGGTTGAGAATAACCATACAGGAAAACCAACAATTAACCTAGGAAGGGACAATGTTTCCATATAAGGAGCGCCAACATTCCCAAAAGTAGGAAAAGGACCAAGATTCCCCTTAGAGGGGATTCCTTGGTTGGTAAACTCTGGAAACGTTGCCATTGGAAACAACCCTCAAAAAATCACTAAGGAATATAACTTAAACCAGGAATATTTCATAAGAAGTTTAATTTTAAGACACTAAAACAAAATTCTTCCTTTTCATATTTTAAGAGTCAAGAAAATGACAAAAGGTGACTCTAGTCGCTTTCAATTTTAACGAGCGTGAAAGGACAAGTGCTCAATGAAATTTTAACTTTTAGAGAGTCACAAAAATACCAAAATGACTACTCAGTTAATCTAAGCAAGAGGGTGTACCAAGTTTCCGTCAACTCTAATATACACCTTAGTGATCAAATAAAAGAGAAATGACCAAGGACTTAATGTATGTACAGGTAGTATCCCTAAATGTTGTGTTCGGTGTATCACGGTTACAGGGTGGAAAACTTGGCTTCCTATGGATAAAGGATTGCAACCTACGTGGGTCTCCCTTTATATACGCGACAGTATGGGGAGCACAATTCTGTACTAGTGTTCTCGAATGCTAGGTGGCAAACGACAGCTACTAGGTTTAACGACGCCGAAACACGTCACTAGCCTAGACCTCTAAAATATGTGCATTAGGTTTCAATGCTTCCTTAGGTTGATTGAATTTATTTTAAGGTTGATCTCGAGATAATGTTTCGATTTCAAGGCCTTACCAAATGTGATCTTGAATTCCTAAATGCACACTACATGAAAAAGAACATCATTTCCGTTCAATGAATGCTAGCTAAGAGAAGGATAGGAATATTTAATAATGCTGCAATCAATTGAAACTGAAGAATAATTTTTCTAATGCATCTAATGCAACCAAACAAGAAAATTAAAACTCTTTCCTAGTTCACTAAGAGCTAGTAATGCAAAAGAACATTTTCATTTTCAAGCTAAGCGAAAGAATGCAATTTTTTTTTGTTTTTTAGATGAATGAAGCACACAATGCACTATTACACTAAAAACCAAAACAAAGACTAGTTTCGAGCACTACGATGTAGAGATATAAAATAGATAAATCAAATGCAATACAAACATAAAACGCACTCAAAAAAAGGATACACGCTTTCAAGTAATGAAATCTATGCTCTAAGTGATAAAATGGAGAGTCAAATGAAAACAAAAGTGATCATCCAATGAACCGAAGACACAAATAATTGAGAGAAATGCCAACACAATCAGTCAGGGAATTGAAATGACAAAAATCAAGGTGAATCGAACTTAACTTAGAAGGCTCAGTGAGGAGAGGGCTAAACAAACAACACAATATACCTAGAAACCCTAGGGCTACAAAATCCACTCATAAGATGATGGACAAACAATTGAGAAGACCAAGAATACAGAGTCAAAAAAATCTCAATAGACCAATTGCAAGGTAAAAAACCAATCCAGAGCCAAGATCTACTAACAAAAACTCAGCGAAGAGGTTAAATCAATTCCTACAGGATTCGACGCAATTGTTAGGTTTTAATCCATGCCTAATAGGGTGTTCCACACCTGTGACAAAAGCAACATGCACCAATCAACGCGCTTGTTCAAGGAAGAACCACGTCAATCTAGAAAACCATGGGAAAAATATGAAACCACTGAGAAGAGGTCACACTTGAAACTCTGTAACTGAACATGATGGTTTAAAATAGTCGAGCAAGTTAATAAAAGAAAAAAAATGATTAAACAACCAAAGTCGACTCAACAAGTGAAACACTCAAAAAATAATGAGACAACAAACACACATTGATTCCGTAGCAGAGTGGTCAACTTGTTGTGGAGGTAAATCCCCTCTACGGACATAAGTTATCCCTCTAGCCCTAGGGTGGGTCTAGTAGCAAGAGGACATGCTAATGCATCGATTCCTAGTTAATGAATGAAACTAAGTAGGGATAGATTGTCCTACCTTTGATCCAACATAATTGTCATAGCTGTGGCTGTAGTCGCCCGTTCTCCATCCCTACATGTCACGATCCTTCACCTATGGTACTCAAGTGCCTGTACAAATATTAGAGAACGAAAGCAGCATATGAAACAATGTTTGCATTCATAACTATCTAACTGGTCAAGGAGAATTAAACCTATTGCGTAAGATCAACCACATCAACACAAGACGGGAACCAAAACATCAGTCATGTATATATTAAGAGAAAGAAAGAGATTACAACCAAATGAGCCTTGACGTCGCAGCCTCCTTCACCGAGTCAAGTAAAAATGCATCTTGAGCATTCGTCGGGGAATTTGGATGCGGCGAGGCAATAAGCCTAAGCTATCTCTCGAAAGGGGTCTCTCTCTGCTCTATCTCACACTAGCTATATCAGACTGTTTGAGAAAAATTTCTAGCAATTCCCATTCAGCTAGCTGCATATATGTGAGAGAGATGTATTTATAGAAGGAGAGGAGGAAGTTGGGATCCCTCATATGGTCAAAGGGAGGCCTTATCCTTTGGGAGGTTGCCCCAAAAGGAGTAAAAAAGAAGCCAAAGGAAGGTGCTCGATGTTATTCAGTCATACAACCCAAGCTAATTCACTCACGAAGTAGTTAGCATGGAAATTTCTCTTGTATATTTAAAAAAATTTCTAAAAACAACTTGGCGTGGGTAGATCACAGAGACAGAGAACCGATGGGTGTGGGGCGTAGTGTTAATTTCCTTTATTGGCACGAGGCCATAACTGCCTGTGAGCGGCAACCCAAAATCATTTTTTTCTTATGGTATTTTCCAGGGAAAGTGAACAAAGGAAATGTTATTCTCATGGAAAGGGATATAATGACGCTTTTTGCAAGTCATGACACTTCATATAAGTCATAGAAATGGTCCTCTAATGTGTAGGAAGGGGATTGCAGGGACGGTTAAAAAATGTTTTGTAACAGTTTTCCAAATACATCTAGACAAAATGATTCCATCATGGTTGTGGTGGATGTAGGTTTTAACCCTGTACAGAAATTCGTGCAAAAAAATCTTAAAAGTAGAAAATAAACAATAGCAAGAGCATAAAACATAAAATAGATATACACAAAGATTTTCCCCTGGATCCCAGATCGAGACGACCAGCTTGATTTTTCATTATATTCCTTTTAGTGTTACAATACATATATATACACACTAAAGCATACATAAACCCCAATCCATTAACCCTAGATTAGAACATAACCGTAGTTCCCTTGACGGGATCTACAAAATACCAGGGGCCAAAAACCATCACGCCCCAAAACCATGTGCAAACCCATGCACAAAACCATGGGCGGGTCCACCCACTAGAAAATAACGACCAAAAAAAATTTCTGGGGCACTGCCACGGACCCTTATAGGGGGGAAAACCTCCCCCCCCTGTGACCCCCCCCATACGTTGCACCCAGCGCAATGTACAGGAGGGGCTATCACCCCCCCTGTTACCCTCCCCCCGCATGTGACTAATCGTGGAAAGAATATAACACAAACCCAACATTCTCCCACTTGTTGTTTTATTTGTGCGGGGGCCACAGGAGAGCTGAGTCATTAGCCCAGCTTTGCAACACCCATTGTTTCTCTTCACCAAGAGAACTTTTGTGTGCTCATAGACTTTTTGAATGCATCTCCAAAATTCTTCAAAGTGTCCACCTTTACCAGCAACACCCTTTTAGCCTCAACCATATATCTGACAAAGTGATATTAAACATCAATGTGCTTTGTCTTTAAACGATAAGCAGGGTTCTTAGCCATGAAAATTTCACTTTGGCTATCATAGTCTATCCTTATTTCTTGTTGTACCAGCCCCATACTTAAACACAATCTCTACAACCAAACTTCTTCCTTGCTTGCATGAGTGGCTGCCATGTATTCTGCCTCTATAGTTGAAATAGCCACTATAGAATATCTTTTACTCATCCAACTGAATGCACCTCCAAATAGGCTAAACACATACCCACTTGTAAATCTTCTTTGGTCTAGATCTCTAGCCTAGACAGCATAAAAAAAAACATGAATGTCCAACACTCTTTCCAATCCTGGTCTTCCCTGGTACCACAAGCCATAATCACTAGTGCCACGCAAATATCTAAAAACCCGCTTCACTACTGTCTAATGCTCCTTCCATGGGTTTGACATAAACCTTCTCAATACTCCCACTACATGTGCAATGTCTGGTCTAGTACAGACCATTTCATACATCAGGCTACCCACTGCACTTGCATATGGAACATGGGACATATCCTCCTCTTCTTCTTGTGTCTTGGGACATTGTTCAACAGACAAATTTGTACCTATAGGAATTGGAACATTCACCGGTTTACTATCCTGCATATTGAACCTCTGCAATATAGTCTTGAAATAATTCCTCTCGTTTAACCAAAGCTTCCTCTTTTCCCGATCTCTCTTAATTTCCATGCCCAGAATATAGTTTGCGGCACCGAGATCCTTCATGTCGAATTTGGAGAAAAACTAGTCTTCAAATCTTAGATAATTCTTTGTCATTTCCAATCAACAACATATCATCCACATACAAGACGAAATAAATAACACAGTCACCAATTAATTTAAAATAAACACAACGATCCTCCTTGCTTCTAGTGAAGCCAAGTCCCCATATATAGGTATCAAATTTATGATACCACATCCTTGGTCACTCTTTTAACCCATACGAAGACTTCTTTAACCTGCATACCAGCTCTTTATTCCCCTTCACCATAAAGCCTTCATGTTGTTTCATGTAGATCACCTCTTCCAAATCCTAGTGAAGAAATGTTGTCTTCACATCCATCTATTCTACCTCAAAATAAAATGCAGCAGCAACAGATAAAATTAATCTAATAGAACTAACTTTGGTAACAGGAGAAAAAATATCACCTAAATCAATTCTCGACACCTGGGAATAACCTTTTGCTACCAACCAAGATTTTTATTTCTCCACCTTGCCTTATACATTCATCTTCTTCTTAAACACCCATTTTCTCCTGATGGGCTTCCTTCCAGCCAGCAACTCCACTAGATCCCATGCCTCATTTTTATGAAAGGATGCCATTTCATCAACCATGGCCTCCTTCCAGAGTTTTCCATCCTCTGAATCTATTTCCTCCCTGACGGTTCCGGGATCATCATCAGTTATAGTTAAAGAAAAATTTGAATAGAAATTAGATGGACTATACCTTTCTGGTTGTCTTATTTCCCGAACTGATCTTCTCACAGCTGGAGTTTTTGGGTCTTCCTCTTCTGATTCTTCTTCTGTTGTAGAGTCTGATTTATCCTCCTTTAGCTCAAAATCTATCTTCTCAGGTTCCTTTCGTAGGTCTTCATGTTTAAAAACATATTTCGCCTCTCTAAACACTACATCTCGGCTGTACACAACGTTCCTTATTTCTGGGTTCCAAAGCTTGTGACCCTTTAAACCATCCTTATACCCAATAAAGATGAACCTTTCAGATTTATTATCCAACTTTCTCCTTTTCTCCTTTGGAACATGTACATATGTGTCACATCCAAATACCCTTAGATGTGAAGTAGAGGGTTTATTACCAGTCCATACCTCATGTGGAGTCTTATCATCCAACGTTGTTGAAGGTGATTTGTTAACTAAGTAACATGCAGTCTCCACTGCCTCTGCCCAGAATTCTTGTCCTAACCTAGTAGCACTAATCATGCTTCTCGCCTTTTCCATCAATGTTCTGTTCATTCTTTCTACAACTCCATTTTGCTGAGGTGTGTATGGAGTAGTCTTTTGCCATGCTATACCACACTTAGAACTCTTCAAATTCCTTCTTGCATAACTCCCCACCATTATCTGTCCTCAGCACCTTTATCCTCTTCTCTATCTGGTTTTCCACCTGAGCCTTAAATTCTTTAAATCTATCAAAGACTTCAGATTTCTTCCTCAAGAATTATATCCATGTTTTCCTTGAGAATTCATAGATGAATGAAACATAGTACACAGAATTACCTAGTGATGGAACTGACACAGGTCCAAACACATCACTGTGCAAAAGCTCACACAAATCGAAATCTAGAGAGATATTGGACATACCTTCTACCATACCATTTCCATGCAGTATCTGAAGGCGCTTCTCTCCAATATGTCCAAGCCTTTGATGCCATACCATGGTCTTTTCTCCAGAGACTTCTAGGCTTTCCACTCCACTTTCAGGAACCACAAAATTGTTACACCCATCAATAAAACTGCTACCTTGCAGCTTGTACAGAGTTCCAATCTGAACTCCCCACATTAATACCAGTGCTCCCCGAACCATATTGCAGGTATATTTCTCAAACACTGTTTTTACACCTACATCATCCATATTGCTTACAAAAATCAGATTTTTGGCGAATGAAGGAATATGTAGAACACCAGGAAGTGTTCTAATCCTTCCACCCTGTAGCTTCAGCTTCACCTTTCCACGTCTGATGATTATGGCCTTCCTATCATCCCCTAAGAAGACATCGCCACCATTATACTTCCCATACTCACAGAACCACTCCCTATGGGGAGTGAAGTGAAAGGATGCACCTGAGTCAATCAACCATGACTCATGATCTACATGTGTATTTGAAGAAGAACCAAAATACACATCCCCACCTTCATCCGAGGTGGTTTTCGCCTCTGCAGAAGGAGCATCATCAGATCCCTTTCCTTTCTCAGGAGTTTTAGTTCTGCAGTACTTTTTGTAGTGCACTTCTTTTCCCAATTTCCAGCACACCTTAACAAACTTCCAGGAGATTTAGATCTCCCTCTAGATTTATATCTCCCACTCGAAACCTTATTCTTGTTTTTTTTCAGGAACCTTCCTTGTACAAATAAGGCATCTCCATTCTGACCCTCCATATTTCTCCGTCTCATTTCCTCCAATAGAAAGGCTGAGACAATGTCATCAAAATTCAAGGTAGTTGTATTGCTACCTATTGCAATAACTAGATTGTCCCATGAATATGGTAGATAACATAAAAAACTCACTTATCTTCATCTAAGATTTTAATATCAACAAATTACAACTGAATTACCATAGTATTGAAGGAGTTCAGATACTCTATCACCGAGTCTCCATCATTCATCCTCAAGTTATACACCTTTTCCCATAGGAACAATTTATTCACCAAAGACTTAGATTCGTATAAAGTCCCTAACGTGTCCCACAAGGTCTTTGTTGTAGCTTCTCCAGATACATTCAACAATACTGAATCTGAGACACACAACTGTATTGTGCTCTTTTCCTTCCAATCCATATTCTTCTAGTCTTCATCTAACATTTTCATTGGTTTAGTACCCGGATCTACCGTGATCCACCGATATTTATCCACCAGCAGATCCTCCATCTTGAGCTTCCACAACTCAAAAATCTAAACATTAAATTTCTCGATCTCTATCTTTCCTCCGCTCACCATCTTCTTTCACTATAAGAATCGATCCCGCGGATCTCCTAATGAATAGGGTCTACCTCAGGCCCAAGAAAAAAACCACTCAGCAACAAAGGCGTCCCCTTGAAGCCGAAACTGCTCTGATACCAAATGTAGGTTTTAACCCTGTAGAGAAATTAGCTGCAAACGAATATTAAAAATAGAAAATAAACAATATCAAAAGCATAAAACATAAAACAGATATACACAGAGATTTTCCCCTGGATCCCAAATTTGGATGACCAAATTGATTTTTCATTATATTCCTTTTAGTGTTACAACACATATATATACATGCCAAAGCATACATAAAATCTAATCCATTAACCCTGGATTAGAACATAACCATAGTTCCCTTGGCCGGATCTACAAAATACTAGGGGCCGAAAACCATCACGCCCCAAAATCATGTTCAAACCCATGCAAAAAACCATGGGTGGGTCCACCCACTGGAAAATAAGAACCAATTTTTTTTTTCAGGGCATTGCCCCAGACCCCAACAGGGGGGGGCTATCGCCCCCCCTGTTACCCCCCCCACGTGTGACTAGTCGTGGAAATAATATAACAAAAATCCAACAGTGGATAGGTTGAATAAGCTAGCACACTTTATTCTAGTGAACACTATGTATTCATCTAGTGATGTGGAACATATGTTCATCAGAGATGTGGTTAGATTGCATGGTGTTCCAAAGAGGATTGTTTCAAACATGGATGTAAAATCCTCTTTCAAGTTTTGAAAGAGTTATTCTTAGGATTAGGTAAAAAGTTGGTCTTCAGTACAACTTATCATCCACAAAAAAATGGAAATATTGAGAGGGTCAACAAGATCTTGGAGGACATGTTGAGGATGTATGTGATGCATCAATAGTGGAAGTGGAAAGAGTATATTCCACTACTAGAATATAAGTAATCTTTGAAGATGAGTCTGTTTGAGGCATTGTATTGGTGGAGTTTCAATACTCACATCAGTTGGAGTGATCTGGTGAATAGGTATTGATTGGATTAGATATGTTAGCAAACATGGAACAAGAAATCCAAGTTATCAAGAGGAATATGAAAGAAACACAAGATAGGAAGAAGGAATATGTATATTGGTACATGTTGTTTAATGAGTTTCACAATGGGAATCATGTACACTTGTGCATGAATCCCAATAATAGCTCCTTGCGGGTTGGATCATGTGCCAAGATGGCACCAGGATTTTCTGGACATTTCAAGATTCTTGAGAGGATTCTTCTAGTAGCCTATCCACTTGCATAGCCTCTGACAATCAAAATCCATGATGTTTTCCATATATCATTTCTTAAGAAGTATGTCAAAGATGTTAATCATGTGATTGAATGGATAGTATTGCAGGTGGAGTCATATGGAGAATTCCAGCCAGTATGTGAGTTTATATTGTAGAGAAAGGTGCTCATGCATCAGAACCAAGAAATTGAGAAGGTGCAATGGAATAAATTTGGGCCCGATGAAGCTACATGGGAGATGGCACATCATACGCAGGTTTTGTATCATTCATTGTTTGCTAGATGAGGCAAAGAAATTTTGGAATGTATTTTGGTATATGTTTTGATGTGATGTCTGAGTATATATACATATTCATATGGATGTAAATATCACTATGATCTATGTTATAAAGCTCCAATAAGCGGTACAAGTGTCATGTTATTATGACATTATATTGGTCATGTTACATAGTGGTTTTCTCTTCAGCAAGGTGATCATTGTAAATACAGTAACGAGCTAAGTCATAAAGCTCCAAGGGTAGTATATTTTATTTTCAATGGTTTTTGTTGAGGTATACATTTGGTTGAACACCGAGGATAGTGTCCCACAAGTGAGAGGGTTTTGTAACACCCTGCTAAAAATTCCATGTAATAAAAGTTAATAAAGGAAAAATAATAACCATATTTGATGGGACACTTACTCCAAGCTTAATGTTGGGAAAAAATAGTAGTGAGGGTGTTCATTGGTTTATTATGGTCAAGTAAAATTCAAAGGAAATAAAAAATGATTTGGAAAGGAAAAATGGAATTTTTGGCACATTTATTTAAGAAAATAATATAAAATAAGAGGAAATCAAGGTGAAAGGTCATAGGTTGCATGTGAGGAGGAACATGAAGGAAAATAATGGAAAATGAAGAAAATAAAGGCCTAATGGATAAAAAGGTTGTTGGAAATACTAAGAGGGGAGGTGAATCGGTATTTCTCATAAATTAGCAATTTTAAATATTTTCAAAGAATTAGATAATGTTCAATTATTCTTGATGTCTATCCAGTAACAATAGTAAACAATAGAACACAATAGACACATGAATTTTAGGTGGAAAACCCCCTCCGGTTCAAAAACTACTGATTGATTTTCTAATAAATTATTTAATATTCACCCCCAACTAAAATGAAAGGTACAAATTCCTATAATTCTAGAAAATTGTTATTATTCGGCTTCCACTAGAAGGATGCCTAGACGCCCTAGTTCCTTCAGTAGTCAATTGAATATTGGATGCCCCGACATCCTAGACCAACCTACCACCCTGAGGTGTTCATAGGCTCCAACCCGTAGGTGACTTCATGCTCCAACCTAGCACTTCCCTGCCACCCTATAAAGATAAAAAATAATACAAGAGTGTGGAATCTCGTACTAGGGACAATGATCCACAATAGAATATGACTCACAATGATTTTCTTTATCCAGACCAATCACCCAATCACGCCATGACCTGCAACCCAACCATAACATTATCCAACAATGACACTTATACCTCCCAACAAGGGCTCTCCAACTCTAGGCAGATTGACTCTTTTATAATAATGACTCTTTTACAATTTTACAATGATTATTTTTACAATACTGACTTTTGACATGACCTGATACTTGACTTTACATTGCTTCTTTGAACATTAGTATTTGCTGAGGTATTGTTGTGCTTGCTTCAAGTAAAGGTACTTTCATGTTGCATTGTCCTTCTAGTATGTGTCTGAGTTTTCCTATTGTGTCCTCCTTTCTGCACATGCAATACCCAAACCAATATACAAACAAAATACTTACAGTTTCATGCAAAACATATATTTGAGAAATATACAAAATTCAAATGTAAATACGCTCAACATTTATCAACAAAACCCAATAAAAAATACATACAAAATACTTACACTGTCCTGCAAAAACACATGTCAGAGATAATATTCAAATTAAAATTCAAAGACTAATCATACATACCATGTTGTAGCACACTTACCCTTGACTGTTGATGTGTTTTCTTTACTACAGTGATCCTTGAATGCATATTTTTCCTTTCCTTCTAGAAGCTCAATATTGAATCTATTGTGTCTGTGTAATTTCATATCTCTAAGGTCTAAAATTTTGTACTATATTAGCCCTATGAATCGTCTTTATAATCCTGTAAGTCTGATCAAAATTGGATTCTTCAAGGAGTAGTTATGTCCAAACTCCTACGATGACCTGATTATAGACTTGTTCAGTAGAGAGAAATTGTATGAAGTGTCATGTGTCATTGTTTCAACCTTTTGTCCTGAAAATGATATACAACAAACTAAAGTTCATCCTCTTTCTATCACATTTTACGAAATTTGAATCCAAATCTCTGAGATAAATTTATGATGATTTTCCCAAGGTCACCTATTTCACATGAAATTTGGGAGCCTACAAAAACCCTAAATTCATCAGATCATATCACCAAAATTATAGTGAACCAATATCTGAAATTTTGACATGTGCTTCATCCGGATTTCTCCCAAATGGGTTTGTTGTTTCAGAATTTGAAGCAGCACATAAAAAATTTATAGCCAAAATTCCATGATGACCTGTTATAAGTAGCGAAATCCTTACATGAGGAGGATATGAGGGTCACAATTTATATAAATTCTTAGGTTGAGAGGGTCTTCAACAGGTGAATGTTGGAGGGACTTTAGGAGATTAAAAAATTATTAATTATTGACAATTAAATGACCACAACCAATATTAGCGTTATGTCACAACCCCATGGGGTTTCAACCCACTAACTGGGGTTACTAACTTCAAACACGAATATGTCTCAATTCATGAAGAATTACGTGGCATGCCATATATAAATGGAAACATCTCTACAAGTACAAATAATTCAAAATATCCTTGACTCGAAATAGAGTAAGTTGTTAGGTCAAAATTCCTATGAAATTTCAAGGTAGACCTTGGTGCTGCTTGGGTTGACATCAATGAAAACCATTGATCAACCATCTCCCCCTTTTTCATTGATGGCAACACAAGTACTACCCTTGCAATCATGACACCTCTTGCTACAACATTATCTCCCCCTTTGTCATCAATGGAAAAGGGTAACTCACCCTGACAAATGTAATCCTATGGAGATATACACACCTCAACTCCCCATTTTTTTTACTTAGTTACATAATAGAAAGATTGTAATGAGACTTTGGGAGAATCCCAAGATTTAGTTGAATATAGTCAAATTATTGATGAGGAATTGGTTTGGTAAAGATGTTAGTGATTTGTTCCTTTGTGCCAACTTATTCAAGCTTGATATTATTTTCGATGACCTACTCTCTAATGAAATGATATTTGATCAAAATGTGCTTTGTTTTTTAATGCATCACAAGATTCTTGGAGATATTGATGACACTCATGTTATCGCAAAATATGGGAATAGGCTCATCAAACTTGACTTTAATATCTTGCAAAGTTTGCTTCATCCAAAGAACTTGAGTACAACAGTCTTCTCCCATGATATATTCTGCTTTTGCTGTGGATAACAAGATTTAAGACTTCTTTTTACTTAACCAGGAAATAAGGCAACTGCCTAGATAGAATGCTACTCCAATGGTACTCTTTCGATCATCAACAATTCATGCACAATATGCATCTGTATAAGCTTGGATAACTATATTATTTCCTTTGGCATATCATAAACCATATTTTGTTGTGCCCTTAAGATATCAGAGAATTATTTTGATGACAATAATATGAGATTATTTTGGTGCTACTTGGAATCTTGCTACTTGTCCAACTGCCTCCATTATGTTTGGCCAAGAAGTTGGCACATATAGAAGATTTCCAATCATAGATCTATACAACCTATAGTCCAAATCCTTTGACTAATCATCTAAAATTAACTTTCAACCTGTTACCATTGGGGTAAAGGCAGGCTTACAATCTTTCATCTTGGATTTCTTGAGCATTTCCTTGATGTAATTGGTTTTATATATAAATATTCCTTTATCCTGCTAAGATATTGAAGCCCTAAAAGGTATGTCAACTCGCTAGGTAGAGACATTTCAAACTCGCTTTGCATGTTTGTGGCAAAATTTTTACTTAATCTGTCATCATTGCTTCCAAATATTATATCGTCTTCATATACACTAGAAAATTTGGCGGAAATTCCGACGGCCAATTCGTCGCTATTCCGACACATAGTCGTCGCAAGAGCGACAGTTCGAGGGTGGACAAACCATGGTTTTTCATGCCGTCGCAGTTTCGACGCACGTAAAAAGTGTCTCACTATCGACACTTCTTCCGTCTCTTCTAAACAAGCGTCACTCTTCCGACGTCTCACAAACCGTCGCGCCTCGAACGTTTGTAAACTGTCGCACTTCCGATGAAATGTGGTTCGACGTTTGGAGCATCGCTCTTCCGACGCCTGTAAACCGTCGTAATTCTGACCCAATGTGGCTCGATGTTTTGGACGTCGTTCTTCTGACATCTGTAAGATGTCGCAATGCCGACGATATGTGGTCCGTCGTTTGTAACATCACTCTTCCGACTTTTGTAATCTATCGCAATTCCGATGATATGTGGTCCGACGTTTGTAACGTCGCTCTTCCGAAGTTTGTAATCTGTCGCAATTCCAACGAAATGTGGTCCAACGTTTTCATACTGTCTCTCTTTCGATGTTTCTAGGTTGTCGCAGTTCCGACGTCTACAAGGCGTCGGTAGACCGGACTAGAGGGTTCAATTTTTAAAAAAAATTGAAACTTTAAAAGACTAGAAACACTATTTTGAATATATTATATGAAGTAAAACAGTCCATGAAAGTGAAATAGCAAGATGTAGAATAGTAAAGCAACGGATAGAGTACTCGACGTCCATTGTTCCAAATACAAATTAAAGTACCCAAAACCCCTGTAAATGAGAAAAACGCTAATCATGTGAGGAGTGTGATATGTCCAAAATATAAAAAAGACCATCGGACCATATCAATAAACCAAGCAACATAGACCAAGATCGCTAGTTTTGAAGGCGAGTGATAAAAATTAATAATTTTTTTTTCACAAGAGAAAAAACAATGTTTTGAATATATTATATGAATTAAAACAAAGTCCATGAAGTCATTAAATTTTCACATCTGAAGATTGGAACCAAAATATCCATCCGTAAAAGTGGAAGTCCCGACCTGGACAAAGGATAGAAAAATACCCCATGTCACATACAGGGACTCTGATATAAAACCAAGTAATGGTCCACATGGAGATTATCGACAACTCGAGAAAGCATCCAAATATGCACTAAGGCATCTATAAGAAAGTGAAATAGCAAGATGTAGAATAGTAAAACAACAAGATAGAGTATTGACATCCATTGTTCCAAATACAAATTAAAGTACCCAAAATCCTTGAACGAGAGAAAAACGCTAATCATGTGAGTGTGATATGTCCAAAATATAAAAAGACCATCAGACCATATCAATAAACCAACAACATAGACCAAAGCATCACTAGTTTTGAAGGCAAGAGTGATAAACATTAATCATTTTTTTTTCACAAGAGAAAAAACATTGTTTTGAATATATTATATGAAGTAAAACAGTCCATGAAGTTATTACATTTTCACATCTAAAGATTGGAACCCAAATATCCATCCAGAAAAAGTGGAAGTCCCACCCCAAACAGTTGATAGAAAAAATACCCCATGTCACATACAGTGGACTTGATATAAAAACCCGACGAACGGTCCACATGGATATTATCGACAACTGAGAAAGCATCCAAATATGCCCGAGGCATCTATAAGAAAGTGAAATAGCAAATGATGTAGAATATTAAAGCAATGTATAGAGTACCGATGTTCATTGTTCCAAATACAAATTAAAGTACCCAAAATCCCTGCAACGGTAGAAAAACGCTAATCATGTGAGGAGTGTGATATGTCCAAAATATAAAAAGACCATCGGACCATATCAATAAACCGAGCAACATAGACCGAAGATCGCTAGTTTTGAAGGTAGAGTGATAAACATTAATCATTTTTTTTTCACAAGAGAAAAAACGTTGTTTTGAATATATTATATGAAGTAAAACAGTCCATGAAATCATTACATTTTCACATGTGAAGATTTGAACCCAAATATCCATCTAGAAAAGTGGAAGTCGCACCCCTAGACAAAGTGATAGAAAAATACCCCATGTCACATACATGGACTTGATATAAGACCCAATAACGGTCCACATGGAGATTATCAACAATTTGAGAAAGCATCCAAATATGCCCGAGGCATTTATAAGAAAGTGAAATAGCATATGTAGAATAGTAAAGCAACATGTATAGAGTACCGATGTCCATTGTTCCAAATACAAATTAAAGTACCCAAAAAACCTGCAACGAGAGAAAAACGCTAATCATGTGAGGAGTGTGATATGTCCAAAATATAAAAAGACCATCGTACCATATCAATAAACCAACAACATAGACTAGCATCGCTAGTTTTGAAGGCAGAGTGATAAACATTAATAATTTTTTTTTCACAAGAGAAAAAATGATGTTTTGAATATATTGTATGAAGTAAAATAGTCCATGAAGTCATTAAATTTTCACATCTTAAGATTGGTACCCAAATATCCATATAGAAAAAGTGGAATTCCCACCCCGGAAAATGATAGAAAAATACCCCATGTCACATACATAGACTTGATATAAAAACCCAAGAACAATCCACATGGAGATTATCGACAATCTGAGAAAGCATCCAAATATGCCCAAGGCATCTATAAGAAAGTGAAATAGCGATGATGTAGAATAGTAAAGCAACAGATAGAGTACATACCGACTTCCATTGTTCCAAATACAAATTAAAGTACCCAAAATCCTTGAACAGAGAAAAACGCTAATCATGTGAGGAGTGTGATATGTCCAAAATATAAAAAGACCATCGCAGACCATATCAATAAACCGACAACATAGACCAAACATCGCTAGTTTTGAAGGCAAAATGATAAACATTAATCTATTTTTTTTCGAAGAGAAATAACGCTATTTTGAATATATTATATGAATTAAAACAGTCCCATGAAGTCATTACAATTTCACTTCGAAGATTGGAACCCAAATATCCATCTAGAAAAGTGGAAGTCCCACCCTAGACAATGATAGAAAAATACCCCATGTCACATACAGAGGACATGATATAAAATCCAATAACGGTCCACGTGGAGATTATAGACAATCCGAGAAAGCATTCAAATATGCCCGAGGCATCTATAAGAAAGTGAAATAGTAGTATGTAGAACAAGAAAAGCAACGGATAGAGTACCGACGTCCATTGTTCTAAATACAAATTAAAGTACCCAAAATCCTTGAACAGGATCAAGAAAAACACTAATCATGTGATAATTCTAAGTAAAGTTAATATATTAACATTGCGAATAAAATTACACCGAAGTCAAAAACATTGCCTGGCCATACTCATGGCAAATTTGTCATCAAAAAATCAAAAAATTAAGAAGATTGCCATCATACGGGGAAACCAAAGTCTTGAACGTTTAATTTACGGAATTCAAAAAATATTACAAAGGTCCAGCACGATAAAATAAACTAAAAGCAGCCTCAATTAAGTGGGCTCTGCTAAGCAAGAAAAACAAATTAACCAAACTACTCCTTCGGTGGTTCCTCCACTATTTGGCACCATCCTTCGCAAGGTCCGGGGATCGCCAGGTGCTACCTCCACATGCATGCCACGGCTCCTCTCCCGAAGGCCCGAATGTCGCCGCCTTTTTTTCCGAGCTCGGACCCGCCGGATGGGTGCATTATTCCTCCATTTGGGCCTTCTCGCGGAATACCATAGTGACTAAAGCCGTGATTCTTGGGTAGTTAAGAGAGCAATTAAAGGAAAATTGTGCAAGTGTGGCGTCGTGGGAGAAGGTGAACTAGCGGTGGGGAAGCCGAGGAGCGTGGGAATCCATACGGTGGCCAGATGCTACAAGCCGACCCCGCCCACTCCTAGTATTTGGATATCGACCTAATTAATAATCACCGGACCGGGTCGTGAAGTCGACTCGTTGAGGGGGCGCGGGAGGGAGCGCGTCTGGGGCTGACGCTCTAGTGCTCCCCCCATGGCAACGCATCCTATGACGCACGCGAGGCATGGGTGCAATCTCAGCGCAGTGGGCATAAGAGGAGACGAAGAAGCGAGAATTCCACTAACGAGGACGACAGACAGAGATGACCGAGAGAAATGCAAAATATGCAAAGCAACGTCTAGGCAGAAGTTCAGCTGGCCACTTCTCCTTATCGTCACAGCTAGCGTGCAGTGTAATCCAACAACCGACTTTCTCGAAAAACCATGGCTAAACACCATTTTTGTCGACCCATCCGCAATGCAATCAAAGGAAGCCCATCATAATTAATCTCTGATCATTAATAATGAGAGCCGAAGGCCGGATCAAATTGGAGCGTGCGGAATCGCTAAGAGGAGTGGAGGTCCGATCTTGAACGATGTTAAAAAATTAATTAATGCAGATTTGATATTAAAATTTAATTGAACAGACGTTAAATGTTAATGTGATTGATATGAAATCGCCATATCCATGTCCCATCACCTTAAACGCCATCGAATGCACTCGCAGTCGGGAGCAGGGCAAGTTTTTATCGAGGACACGTGGCAAAAATTGATTGGAGCGGATCTTTGTTTGGGCCACTCGAGCAAAGTGGAAATCTGGACACGTAAAATATTAGGGCGAATTTGATAAGAAATTCGCGATCACAAAATTGGCCGACGTCGCAGCACTATTTTGGAACGCGAATTTGGTTTGATTTATGGTTTATCGTCGTTTGAAGTCCGACGGGCTCGACTTTAAGAACAATTTTGTTTGATCCCATCTTATAAAATTTGTGTTGGTTTTCTTTGATAAAACACATATTTATAATAAATCATGGGAATACCACACTAAACATGTGGAAAATTTATATAAATAGTTATTGATAACAATCATTTTTATGTAAAAATATCCAAGGCGAGGTCTGTGTAGAGAACCGGGGTCGTGAAAATTGTTCAAATATAAAAATCCCGCTTAATAAAGAGAAAAAATTGTTGTGCTTTCGGAACCTGACCCGAGGATTGGACATGAGTTAACAAACAAAAGGATAACGGAACCAGACTTGCACCCGTGGTCAAGCCCTCTACCAAAACCACGAGCGGAATCACAAAAGCGGGTTGCCCATATCGCACCGCTTTTGCGGAGTAGGCGGTATTTCCTATTCGCGAGCGATTGCATAGGGAATGCGACACGTGGTGAAGTGACCCCCAGAAAACCATCGTTTAACCCGCGCCATCGTACGTTAAAGCCCGACGTTGGAAGCCGAGCGAAATTTCCAAGAGTCGTTGATTTGGAGAAGGGCCATCGGACGGTGGTCGCACGTTGAACTTGCCCGGAGGTTAACTAAGGTGTGCGGAGGATAGCCAAGTATGATACGAGTGTTTGATTGGTTATTGATATATATAGGTGGGGCCGGAGTATAATGAAATTGTTTAATTAAACGATTGGCGGATAATTAGCATAAGTCTGGAGCATGATTGTTGTAAGGCTAGGTGGTGAAATATAGAGCCGAAAGTTCATTACAAGTTATTTATTTAAAAAGAAACGTGGAGTATAAATACAAAGTGTTGAAAGTTAAACATTGGTTATAAGGATCGGAGATAATATAAAGTCGGGAATATAAATTAAAGTCCAACCATTGTGGATAGTATTTATTTATCAAATTCTACGAATTTGATAAATAAACCCGAAGAAAGAAGAAGTCAATTAAGACTCAGGCTGGAGGAAAAGAACGGGGTACACCAAGGGAAAATGTTGACAGAGCGATTGTAGACACACCAGCTCTCCTTGGGGGTCCAATTTCAGTTTTGTTGCATCACACGATGATCTCTCTTCTCTGGCATTTACTTGTATTGAAGATCACTATTCTAGGAATAAGGAGTTATTTTTTCCAAAAATAACCCTAGCCAAACATTGACAATGCATCAAGGATATCTTTCTATGCTTCATAAGCACATTTTTTCTACTTCTAAATCATGTCTTGGAAGTGGTTGTTTTGCTGGAAATTATTCACCAGTTGGTTTCATACCAAAGTATTTTTCACATTTTCAGCATCCAATACATGAAAAATATAATGGTTTAAAACAACATAAATATTTGAAATTTTGCAAGAATTGTCCGGCACACTTTGAATATGAATTTTGAAGTCAAGTGCATGATGCTGTATAGGATCAAGTGTCATTTTGAATACCAAATGTTTCACAAGAAACTTCTCAACATGCTACCCCGCAGTAAGGATTAAATGACAATATTGCATCAACTATTTCCATAATAAAAGTGCACCTCGGCCATAAGACTAAACAACTACAAATGTTGTAGATCTAACAAGACCACACAATCAAATGTATTCCACAAGGCCAATACCGTATGAAAAATGAAAAGGAGTTTGCAACCAAAAATACCTTAGGCAACTAATTCAATTAGATACACCAAACCATCAGCAAAAAGGAAAACCAACCTACTCAAAAGGCAAGCGTTTACCTCCTTTGACAAAATTTTGAGTTCCAAAACAAGGGCCTTTATTGTCTTGTCAATGCCCCTAGTAATTTGAACAGGGTTTGCACCTGCTGCAACAACCTAAACAAAAAGGTTTCATTTCAAATTATTTTCCACAAATTTAAGATACAACCATTGTCAGTTTTGTATTTCCTAACAAGCTCATAAATTTTGACAAAAGAACCAAATTTTTTTAATACCCGATAGCAATTTTTTCACTCAAAAACTATCTTAGACTCAATAAGCCCAACCCAAAACTAAAAAACCAAACACCGTAAGACCCTACAAAAATGAATAGATGATCTTAATCCAGTACTATCGACAAAAATTTACCTTTACACCCTCACTTATTAAACCCTGTGCTGTTGAATTTTAACTTCAATTGCTGCAGCAGAAGGACGGATGCAGCAGCAACATTTTTTTTTGGAGGTTGATTGCATGCCATCCAGAAATTTAATTCAGCATTTAAAATTCCTGCAAGTTTTTTTTGTAGACGGCCACAGCCATATTTCTGTACAGGATTGTATTTAAACACAACAACCAACATTAACGCAATTCACCAACCAGAAATTAAACAAACAGAAATTTACCCGACAATTTTGTAAATTCAAAAGGAGGACACGTGGAGCATTAATATTGGATCGCATGAAATTGAAGGGAATCTGAAAACCTGAAAACCAGACCCGAATTTTTTATAGGGCACATTGGATTGAGAATTCGAGTTAAAATTAGGCAGACGTCAGCATCCCATTTTGGAATGCGAATTTGGTTTGAAATTCAATCTATTCAGACTTTTGAAGTTCGACGGAAAGGGTTCTTTAATGTTTTGATAGTTTAATATATACATATGTTTTAAACATATGTTATATATATATATCATATGCGAAATTAAAGGTGGGCCATAGAATTTAGTTTTAATTTTATTTTTTTTAAAAGAGGGTTTATTATAATATGTTTTATATGTTACGGCATATAAAAATAAAAAGGTCGAAAAAGCTTGGTATTTTTTTTTATAGACAGTACGTAAATTTTTTATTACACAGCAGTGTGTAAAAAGTGAAAGACTGAGTGTAACTTTTTAAGTGTGTATGCACAACAATGCGAAAGGGAAAAACACAGCAGAGTGTTTTAGAGACAGAGTATGTTTGTTTTGAACAGACAGTGAGTTGGTTTTATGCACTGCGTTTTGTAGCAGTCATAATTTTGTAATCCCTCTCAGTGAGGAAGTAGTGTAATAGCTTTTTTTTGAGTTATTGAAGGGAATAGAAGTTTGTTTTCAAAGTATTGAAACTCTGTCTCCTGTCAAAGAAATTTTTATTTTCTCTTTGTTAGAGGAAGGGAGATTTATTCTCCATTCATTGTTCTGGAATTTTTCAATATTCCAACATGTGCAAGAACAACAGATGTTGTGGTTCCATCCCCAACTAAATCATTTGTCTTTTCCGCAGCTTGCCTTACCAACTTGGCCCCAATATTTTCAACTGGGTCCTCTAATTCAACCAATAAAAAGGCCAAAACCATAGCATTGAGATACATTTCATTACATCGTCAATAACAATAAAATTTGACTCAGCCATAACCCTTTCCTTTTATTGTTGTGAAAAGCTTTATGCATTACTCTAATGTGGCTAGTCCATAGGCCAAGTACACCACTGGGTAACAAATATGTTTCCTTTCACCTTTGAGTTTTCAAATTATGCCTACCAAATCTAAGACATTTAAGAGGGGGAACTAATACAACGTTAAAAAGAAAAACCAGAGCACACATCTACAAATTACCTCCTTAGCTACTGTCACACCATCATTAACTATTTTCGGAGAACCATGCTTGCTCTCCAAGACAACATTTTTCCCTTCGCCCCAAGGGTGACTCCAACAAGATAAGCAAGTTTGTTCACACCGCCTACAAGACAAATTGACAATGCTTTCAGTAAGTGTGCAATTGAATGCCAGACCATATGCCAAAACAACCCTCCATGAAAAATTAAAATAACACATTAAAATCGAATATAAGTGGACAAGGAAAGATCCACCGCAATGAAGTTTCACGTGCATGTGACCTTCCTTTAAACATAATTTTTTCTCTGACCTGCAATTTTTTTGTCACTGAGCCATCCTTGTTGAAGTACAACTCATTTTCCATAGCTCTTGTATTAACTACCTTCTCTCTGTCACGTAATCTCAGAGTCCCTCTTCTGCTTGAGCGATTAAAGGAAATGGGTGAAAAAACTGAAAGAGAAGACAATTGTCTGCCATAATTATCAAACATTGCACCCAACTTCTTCCCCTTTCCATTATTACCCAATGAGGTAGATGTGGCAATTGTTGTCATACCGCCCAAAGCAGAGGCCATCTCTCTTATGCTGAATATAGAATTACAAGATCTTCATATTAGTATGAACCTTAAAAAACATGACTCCCATTGCTAAAAACCACTTTTAAGTTGTAACAGGCAAACTAAACAACTATCGCAACTTTTGGCAACTTCTGGAGCATTAAGAGAGAAACAACCAAAGAGAAATACAACCACAATCCTCATTTTAATGAGACCGGACTATATATTTGCATTAATATAATAGAAATAAATCACGACTATATTAAGGCCACCACAAAACAATATTTAACCAGTGTCTCTCGCGGCCTTCAGGTTGCCATGCTAGAGGTTGCATATTTTTAATTTAAATTCTTGACCTCTCGTGCCCATCTATGAATGCATCCAATGGGATATCTACATCAAATGCTCCTTTATATCCCCAAAAACAAATTCCATACTACAAGAGCACCAGTATTGATGGATCACCCCACACCATCCCACCCACTAGAAACGGTGAAAAAGGAAACCCGAGAAAACTTCTGAAATATCTCAAGATGACTATTTGGGTGGTTCTTATGAATCAACCAACCATTCAGAACATGCTCATCAATCCAAACCATTAGTATTATGTGACAATATTCAAGCAGGCACTGAATCGGATTTCTGAAGCTATGTTAGAGAAACCCTAAACTCTCACCGAAAATAGGTGAAATGTGGCACCACTCAGAGATTGACATGTGCCAATTGGTACAAGTGGTAGAAAATTGGCATGCTCAAACAATGAGGTGATGCAGGAATGACATGAGGGAGAAAATATCAGAAAATCCCCAAATCTGGAGAACTAAAGCTCATCACCAACCTGAGATTGACAACTTTACATGATGTAACCTATGAAATTGTAAATGGAGAAATCATAGTAACAATAAAGTAACCTATGTAACAATAAAGTCAGATTCATCCTAGGAGTGGTAATGGGAGAAATCATAGTGAACAACAGGAAACATGCAGAGTTGCTTACAATCAAATAGATGAAAAAACACATACAAAAAACCTAGATAATAATCATGAACAAGCTTAATATTGAATTATGAACCGTAAAGGAACTTACAAAATGTGACATTATGAACCTGGTCAAGCGCACAAGCAAAAATATCCTGGACATGACCCTGGTTGACAAGTTGTATTGCTCATGATGCAAGAGGATTTGTACCTGCACTACCAAGTCAATCAAAATCCATCATTATCTATACAATAAATACAAGTAATCGATGTAGTATTTTTTAATCTAAGATGCATTCTTATGATAATGTTAGAACATATGTTGAAAATGTCAAAACATACCTGAATAAGCTCCTCTTCGTTTCAAGAACAATTTATTGGAGTCGCATGAACTTGGAACAAGCCTCCCACGATCCGAAAGAGTAGCAACTAAGTCAACAGTGACTTTTTTGTTGCTACGCTGGATCAAGGGAGGTTTGCTCCAAGATTAAATCGCTCCAATAAATTATTCTCTACTAAACAGGGCCAACCACGTGAAGGTGGAAGCTCTTATGGCCCCTCCCCCCCCCCCCCTCACATCACTCTCAATTCCCCAATACCCAATCTATATTTCATTTTTTACTTTCATGAGCATAAAAAAAATATTCAATAACTAATAAAAAAACAAGTCAACAAAAAGTACGCAAGGAAACATTGCAATTAATGCTTGACATAAAAATAGTATGATAAATGAGTTTTTTATATAACGCAAAAAACATTCCAAGTATGGTAACGTTTGTCTTATAATAATACAATATTTTACATTATCAAATTTTCTTTTTCTTCTTCCTATTTCTAAAGCTCCTAATTACATCATCAATATCATCATGCTTTGCTCCTGTTTCATGCCTTTCGACCCGCACTGCTGACCTAGTTGCGTAGTCACGATGTCTGGTCTCATCCAGTGACGGGGCATCGCCTACAAAAACAGATAATATTAAATTTTAATTGTCAGTTTTTAAATATCATTGAACTAGTTTAGTAATATTAATAAAAAATAAATTGCAATGAGATTATTTACCTGGTGCACCAGTTGTCGGTGCTGACCTAGTTGCGTAGTCACGATGTCTGGTCTCATCCAGTGACAGGGCATCGCCTACAAAAACAGATAATATTAAATTTTAATTGTCAGTTTTTAAATATCATTGAACTAGTTCGGTAATATTAATAAAAAAAATTGAAATGAGATTATTTACCTGGTGCACCAGTTGTCGCCGCTGACCTAGTTGCATTGTCACGATGTCTGGTCTCATCCAGTGACGGGGCATCGCCTCCAAAAACAGATAATATTAAATTTTAATTATCAGCTTTTAAATATCATTGAACTAGTTCGGTAATATTAATAAAAAAAATTGCAATGAGATTATTTACCTGGTGCACCAGTTGTCGTCGTTGGGACTGTTGCCCTGTCTTCCTCTCTGGTGGTAAGATCCTCAAGGGAAACATTCTCTGTCATTTAAACAAAAACGTTATAAGGACAACCATCAAGGTATAATTAGAAAAAATTATAAGTGGAAATTAATTACCGTCACGGCCCTCACTGATAGCAGCATTGTCGGCCTGGTCCCCACTACAATGATCAGGTTGCATGAGAGGATCATCTACATCTGGCTCTAAAACTGGGTTATTTGCCTCGTCGGTAGTGCTGCTCCCCTGATTTAAACAAAGTTTTTAGACATTAAATTTATGGACGAAAAAAAAAATATTGAAAGGTTAATGTTTTACCTTATCAGGCATTCTAGATCTTGGGACCTGCCCCAAGCTTCTGCGACGTTCAACTACAACTTGATAGCCGAAACAGAAAGCGATATTTTTATCTTCCTCTGTAGTTTCTGTTCCGAATTCATCACCCTACATTACATATGATTGTGTATTTTTAATCATATTTGATAGGATTACAAAACCGTTGGAAGGCGATACAATTAATTATAAGATGTTTAGCTACTTAATTACAATTCTTGCGGCTAATTTCAAGTAGCTGCCCTAGCCTAGCTTGTGATGGCCCTTTTTTTCAATCCTAGCTTTGGTTGCCTTTGAGGTGTCAGGCAACCTAGCATCAAAATATTGAAGTCAGATATGACGTAGCACACTTTTATTTTATACATAGAGAAAATTAAAGCTATTGAATTAAAGTTGTAATTTACCTTGCGGGTCCAGTTGGCATTTTTCCTTCTTTCTTTGCCCTTTTCTCTTTTCCGTCATGGATGAGTGCTCTCCACTCACTCTCCGAAACTGCGAGAGGACGCTCATATCTAGGGTTAAATTGCAATTGCGTCCTATAGGTGTCCCTGGTATATTTCAAATATTTGCCGGCTACCTGAGCCACCGCTGTTCTATCAAATGTGCCGACCCCAAAAAGGGCTTCTAGATAATCTAGAAGTTCTTTTTTTAGATTGGAATTCTAGGAATTCCACCCTGTACATATGGTTGGGCCAAAAATTACCAACGCATGGCTCTCTAGAATCCTGTAGAACTCATTGTTTCCTACACAGAATAAAACCAAAAAAAAAAGAAGATATTATCATTAATTTAAAAATAAAAATCATGATAAATATGTTTTAGATAAAGTACATGAAATAGTTAAAATATTAAAATTTAACTGGGAGTTGTACGTGCTTTATAGGGACACCTTCATCGTTCACCAACAACGTGCCATTAATGGTCCCTGTGGAGCTGACACGTGTAGCTCCAGGAAACACAATAATGTAGTTGGCCATATCAGCCTCATCATTGCCAACATGTTCAGCAGTTGGCTGGGTGTCAGCTTGGGCAGGGTGTGTTTCTTGGCTAGCACCTAAAGGAGTAGAAGGTGTACGAGAGGGTTGTTGGGAAATCTCTTGCCCTTGTGTCCCACTACCACCAACACCGGGTTCAGCAAATGCCAGAAAATGCTACATGCAAAAGAACTTTTTGTTAGTTTAGTCAATGTAAAAATTAAAAATCAAACTATCACAATTCATCTCATGCAGAACAAAAAAAATATCCTTTTGACTTTTTATTATTACCCGATATCTTTCTAGCTGGCTCATAAGTTGTTTTATCTTCTCTTCTGTTTCAGGTGTTTGAGGCGCGTCTATCAAAGTATTAAATTCCGACCTTGCATTTCGTGCCTTTTTTCGCAACAAGAACACTGGAGATAGGGATGAAGAAAGTTCTTCCTCAAAGAGGGAATCATCAGGCGTACCATGGCTAGGTGTCTGCATATTTGAACAAAATTAATATTATTTCAATTATGTAAATAACTAAAATACCTGAAGATAGAGCAATGCTAGCACTTTACATGTTCTTCCGTTGGCCTCTTTCCGCGATCATCCCGTCTGGGGGTTGTTCCTGTATTACCTTGATCATTCTGCCACATTGCAATAAAATTATAAATGTAAAAACTTAAATATGTAATGGAATTCCAAGATCATGATATATGTTTGCATATGTTTATGGCAATGTTCCACCAAGTCCCTTGGAGGTGGGAGCGAGGGGGCGAGGGAGCGCAGGAGCGGCCTATGCAAAAGCTCCCTACCAATTTTCAGGAAACGTGGGGGGACGTCGGGGTCATAAAAATTATAAAATTTAATATTTAAAATGTAACTATGTTTTTGCAAGGAATGTATATACAGTCATCATACACTTGCATCATGAAAGATAAATCATAAATGATAAAATTACAAATCGATGAATGATGAATCATATAATTGAAACAAATTTAAAAGTTAAAAGTTAAAACATACATCATACAATCATGCATGTAAGTTTTTAAGTTTGTAACTATATAATAATTAATGTAACTACTAACAATGTACAATGAAAATAAAGTTTAAGATATCATATGACATATTATATCAAGATTCAAAATAGATTTTAAACTGAAGTTTACAACTCAAGTCTGAAACATAAAACTTAAACGCAAATAAGTTATGTTTGAAACATAAAACATAAAACATAACATATGAATATCAAATGATATCATCATACTGATAAATGAGCATAAATTCTCAAGTTAATGCCCCACTAGTCTCTGCATCCAACTTCTGCACGAATATATCAAGATCAACCATGTCACCATCTGAATCAGAATCACTTGGATTCTCAAATATGATAAGTGGCACATCAACTTTTAACACGAAACCATAAACTAAAAGGGGCGGTGAGGGGACGTGAGGGGGCGTGAGGGAAACATCCCCTAGAAGTCCCCAAGACCCCGAAGCGCGAGGGGGCGAGGAATCTAGACCCCTAGGTGGGGGGGCGAGACCCCGTGTAACACTGGTTTATGGAGGTGGTGGAGCAAAAAAGAGCTCAAATAGAGTTGAAATTTTTCACATAAAAAGGACTGTGGGCTTGACTAATGGTTCCATTTAAAAAATGATATCTAGACAGAGAATAAGTGTAGCATGCAAACATGCATTGAAAATCCATCCGAGTTTGCATTGTATTACTTATGATGGATTCAAATTTGGGTTTCAAAATGCCAGGTTATGGCATGATTTTGTCGAGAAACCCTTAGTTGGATTCTCATGTTGGTTTAATTTATATTTTAAGTTTTTTTTGCAATCTTTGGGTGATAGTAACTCATGAACTAGGTTACCAATGTGTAACAATCATATTTCAAGAATAAAGTTGTGATTTTTTTATATTATTATTATTATCTATTAGCTACGAGTATTGACACCTAATGCCCGGAATTTTGACATCTTGATAGCATGGATAATTTCGAAAATGTTTCTAGTAATGTTAACATAATAACTATCATTACGTGTCTTCACTTTTTTCACCATAATAGACCCGTGATATGGACTCATCACACAACTTCATATGCTATGTCCCAACAAGTTCAAACTGGTTGAACCTACCTCATAGTGTGGTTATTAAGGACAAGTTGCTTGATATATAACTCAATAGCATAGACCGCGTTGCAGTTCTAAAAAGAATCCTCTAGTGTCAAAAAAACTTCACAATATTTTCTACTATAAAGCCTTTTGGGATACCTAAAATAATATATGTATCATTTATGACTTTTAAAGTATGACAAGATCCAGAGGGAAAGGAAATCAATGGAAGAGTGATCCACCAATGAGAACCTAGAATTTAGCATCAGATGAGTTAGAGTCTAGGAAATTGAAACACTATAATTTTAATTAGTGATGAAGGACATCACATAGGTAATTATATTTTCATGTAGAATAATCTGTTAATTCAAATTTAAACTACATAATATGAAAGGCATGCCATAAATTTTTCCACGTAAGTCCAAACAACCTATAAAAAGGGAAAACCTTCTTTTTCCATGGGAAATAATTTACCTTTCCTTTTTCAAGACAATCTAAATCACAAAAAATATGAACTATACTGCACACATTCTTGGATAATGTGAAAGTGGAAAAGGAATACCGTACACAAGTGATGCACACATGTACATTTGAACACTAATAGATTTTTGTAGTTGAAATGCAATGCTTGTTTTCATTTAAATGTAGGGTTTTTTAAGCAGGGAGAAATAATGGCTGCCAAATTAATAAGCGTTTCTTTGGGAAAAATTTAAATCTTGTATTGGGTGATGAAGATAATAGAAGGTATTGAATCTTGATTCTTGACATCTAGAGAGAACCCTACAGCCTAACACAATCCAATGGAATTGACCAAAAAAACCCAAATAGAGTCAACCCTACTATAGGAGGAAGGGCCTGCAGTAAGAACTTACCATTTTGCAAAAGCTGAGGGCGAATGTTGTTCTGCAAGAGCTGAGGGCGAACACCGAGGGAAAATGTTGTTCTCGTAAGAGCCGAGGGCGACGTGTGAATGCTGTTCTGAAAGAGCTGAGGGTGAATCCAGGGTGAATGCTGTTCTGCAAGAGCTCAGGGCGAATGCTGAGGGCGAATGCTGTTCTGCAAGAGCTCAGGGCGAATGCTGTTCTGCAAGAGCTGAGGGCGAATGCTGTTCTGCAAGAGCGGAGGGCAAATGCGCGCGTGATATCAGACGTTAATGTAGAACACATGTACATTTGAACACTAATAGATTTTTGTAGTTGAAATGCAATGCTTGTTTTCATTTAAATGTAGGGTTTTTAAAGCAGGGAGAAATAATGGCTGCCAAATTAATAAGCGTTTCTTTGGGAAAAATTTAAATCTTGTATTGGGTGATGAAGATAATAGAGGGTATTGAATCTTGATTCTTGACATCTAGAGAGAACCCTACAGCCTAACACAATCCAATGGAATTGACCAAAAAAACCCAAATAGAGTCAACCCTACTATAGGAGGAAGGGCCTGCAGTAAGAACTTACCATTTTGCAAGAGCTGAGGGTGAATGCTGTTCTACAAGAGCTGAGGGCGAACGCTGAGGGCGAATACTGAGGGCAAATGTTGTTCTGCAAGAGCTGAGCGCGAATGCTGAGGGAAAATGCTGTTCTGCAAGAGCAGAGGGCGAATGCGCGCGTGATATCAAACGTTAATGTAGCTATTGCAACAAATACGAAACAATAAAATCATTTTTATGTAGCGCGCATATAAGTTTCGAATTTTTATGTAGCGCGCATATAAGTTTGGTATTTTTATGTAGCGCGAAAATAAGTGTCGTTATACCGACGGCGGAAAAGGCGTCGCTATTACGACGGGTGCCTCCAAACTTCGCAATGGCGACACCTAAACATTGTGTCGCAGTTGCGACGTTTGGAGTCGTCTCAATAGCGACGCTTTGGGCCATGGTGTCGCAATTGCGACGTCTTCCTCCAAACGTCGCAATTGCGACACATTTTTAAGTGTCGGTATTGCGACACTTTTCTATAGACGTCGGTATAGCGACGGTTTCGGGTGGGATGGAAAAAATTTGGGAAAATTTCCGACATTTGGTCAAAAGCGTCAGAACCAAGTGTCGGAATTTCCGCCAAATGTAGTAGTTATATCTCGATAATTGTTAGGTTATCTTGATCAGAATTCATATAGAGATTTTTGTTGACGCTTCCTTTCTTGAATCCATGTTGATGTAGATATCCATCAAGATGAGCATACCAAGCTCTACGAGCTTGCTTGAGACCATATAGTGCCTTCTTTAATCTACAAACATAGTCTTCCTTTTCAGAGAGAAAAAAACCTTCGGGTTATTCAACGCAAACTTCTCCTTCCAATTCACCATTTGGAAAGGATGAATTAGCATCCATTTTCTATACCTTGATTTTTATCGAGCATGCATCAGCGGGAAACATTATGATAGATTCCATTCTAGAAACAGGAGCAAATATTTATTCAAAATCAATTCCTTCAACTTGTGCATATCCTTTGTAGACTAATATTACCTTATTCATGGTAACTTGTCCATCGTCATTCAATTTGTTTCTGAAGACCCATTTACTTCCAATAACATTTTTATCCTTCAATCGTGGAACCAATTCCCAAGTATCGTTCTTCTCAATTTTGATCCAATTCTTCATTCATATCTGCTACCCATTGTTCATCTTGACTAGCTTCCTCAAAATTTATAGGCTCAAAGGTTGCTAAAAAATCAAGGTGGTATTGTTTTGATGAACGAATCTGTCGACTTCTTCCGGTTCCAATTCCTTGATTTATGTTGCCAATGATTTTATTTGACAGATGATTCTTTTGACACCATTCTTTTAAAGATTTTGGAGAGTTTTCTTGTACATCCTACTGATCATTTCTTATTTCCTCTTGCTTGACTATTGTTTCCTTATTTCATTGGTCTTGTTCTAGAACCTCTTCTTCATCCTTCATAGATTCTCCTTCAGATCCCTCAGATTTTCTTGAAGGGACAATTTCATTGTCATCCTTTGTAACACAATATTCATCAAAAGTAACATTTATGATTTCCACTATTTGTTTTCGCCTTAGATTGTAGCATCTATAAGCCTTCCTTTTGAGTGAATAACCAAGTAAAATATGTTCATCAACATGGGAATCGAACTTGCCCAAATTTTTATCTTCTCTTTTGATGAAGCATTGTTTTCCAAATATTTTGAAGGATTTGACGTTAGCCGGTCTTCCTTTCCATAATTCATATGGAGTCATGTTAAAATTGTTCCTTAGAAAACCTATGTTTATAATGAATACAACCATATTGATTGCTTGAACCCAAAATTTATCATCTAATTTTGAGTCATTTAACATTGTTCTAGCCATTTCCTATATGGTTTTTTTTCTTTCAACAACTCCATTTTACTGCGGTCTTCTCGCTATTGAGAATTGCATTTTTATTCCATTCTCATCAGAGTACTATTAAAATACCATGGAAGTGAATTCTCTGCCATTATCTAATCTCGTACATTTGATCTTCAAATCATTTTCATTTTTGACCAATTCCTTGTAGATTTTAAAACATTCAAATGCCTTAGTCTTTTTCTTTAAGAAGCTGATGACTGTCATTTTGGTGTAATCAACTATCATTAGCATAAAATATAATTCTCAATCTAAAACTTTTGTTCTCATAGGACCACATAGATCAGTATGTAATAATTCCAGTGGACGTGATGCCAAGTGTTCTTTTGTCTTGAACTCAACTTTTGTCTGCTTGTCGTGCCGACAAGATTCACATATCGTATTGGTGGGTTTTGAAATTTTAGGCATTTCTCTTACTGCTTCCTTCTTACTGATCCTGACCAAATTGCAGAAATTTAAGTGTCCCATTCATTTGTGCCATAACCAACTTTCATATTCTTTCACCAAAAATCACCCATTAGGTGTCTCATCCAAAATATTTATGTCATTTGGAGATCTGATTGCTATAGCCACAATTTTACCAAACTTTCCTTTCCTAATTTCACATTTCTTAGAGTTAAATAGCATCGTGTGTCTTTGATCACACATTTTTCCAACAATGAGCAAATTGGGATTCATATTTTCAACCAACAATGCATATTTTTCTAATGCATACTTGATTCCAAGTATGATTGTACCTACTCCAATGATGTTTGAAGACCCGTCATTTCCAAAAGACATTGTTCCATCCTTATTTTCCTTCGAGGATATGAACTTATTCCTATCTCTAGTCATATGAGTTGAGAAACCACTATAAACTTACCCAACATTTCTGTTGCTTCTAGCCTTGAGAGAAATAGCACCTTTTTCAGTCTTCTTTTTCCATATCTGTTCTTTTTGATTTTGTGATAATTCCTTTGAGGAAATTCCAAGTCTACAATCTTTAGCGAGGTGTCCAAAATTGTTACATTTGTGACATTCGACATCATCTCTCAAATGATCAAATATTTTAATATTATGTTGAGTTTTGGAATATACATTTCTGAAATATCTCCCAAAAATGTATTTACTCCAAAAATATGTGCGACATTCTATAGCTCTATATCCAAACCTTCCAAATGAATAACAATGATCATAGAAGATAGGTTGATACCTCAAAGGAAATCTTGTTCGAGGAATTTTTTTCCATGATTCTTCCTGTGAGTCCTAATCCCTTGAGTTGGCTGGAAGGTCAAGATGATTTTTAGATTTTTCATATGGACATCTTCATTTTTGGTCATAGAAGGACTTGGCTCCCTTTCAAATTTTTCTTTGTAACGAAGACCAGTATTTTCACTATTTGATCGTTAATTGTTGATGATTTCTTCCAATGCCTTGGAGCTATTGGTGTAGTGTTGAAGATTTTTTATATTTTTTAATTCCTTTTGAAGAGAAACTATTTCAGCTTCCAATTCTTCTCATTCCTTGTTTCTTTCCTTTAATTCTTCCCTAAGTGATTCTTCAACTCGTTTGTATTCTTCAACCTTTATTTTAAGATTTAGGGCATGTACCCTTTCTATCTTTAATTTGTCTTCAAGAGTGTTAATATGTTTCTTGTCGACCTTGAGTTATTTGATAACCTTGATCACTATGTTTTGAAATTCAACCTCAGTCATATATTCTTCTCCATCTCCTTCTTCGTTATATTCTTGTTGCTTATTATGCTTGGCCATAAAAAATACTCTTCTGTTGATTTCTTCTTTTTTATCATTGTCTTCATCATATGAGGACCTATCTTCTTTGTAGAAGAAAGTTTTCTTAAACCATTTCTTCTTGCCTTGCTTGTTTAACTTCCTCAAAATATTATTTCCTTTCGTAACAACCTCATTTTCTTTTAGGACACCTAGCTACAAAATTCCCAACCTCACCGCAGTCGAAACATATCAATGGAATTTAACCTTTGAATTTCCCCATACCTATTCTCATTTTTTGCGTGAAGTAGGAAAATTATTTATCTGAAAATTCTTCTTCATGTTCTTCATTTTCTTCTTCCTTAAAACTAAATTTTTTCACTTTCGGAGTATGCTTGTCCTTACTAGTTTTCTTGGATGTGGCGAATGCTGTTTCAAAGTGATATGTGTCATCCTCTTCTTCAATCCTCATTTCATATTTTGTAAGCACTCCATGAAATTAATCTTTGCTGAGATTGGCTAGATTTGAACTATATTCCAAGATGAATACCTTTGGGTTGGATCTTTCCAGAAAGGTTGTAAGGATCTTTCGGACAACAATTTTCATGTCGTCAGGTTCTCCCAAACCTTCCAATGCATTTTTTATTTCACCAACACGCTGTAAGTATGCATCAATACTTTCATCTTCCTTCATTTTGAGTTGCTCAAAATTTTCCCTGTAAATTTGAAGCTTTGCTTCTTTCACTTTTGAGTCACCTGCATATATATTCTCAAGCTTGCCCCATACTTCTTTAGCAGTTTTTCAATTTAGTACCTTAAGATAGATAGATTCAATAAGCCCACTGAAAATTATATCTTTAGCCCTTGCATCATATACCATAATTTTCTTTCCTTTTTCATATTGGGTCGTTATAAATCCTTTTTCAACAATTTCCCATACTTCGTATCCTTGCCCCAACAAATGAACCTCCATTCTACCACTCCAAATTGCATAGTTATTTTCATTGAACAAAGTAAATCTATTCTTTGTATACTCCATGATCTTTTTCCAATTTTTAGACTGTCATTGAAGGAACCAAGCTCTAAAATGAATTGTTAGAAATACTGAGAGGGGGGATGAATCAATATTTCTTATCAATTGCAACATTTTAAATCTTTTCAGAGCATCAATTAATATTCAATTATTCTTGATTCTTATCTAATAACAACAGTAAACAATAGAACACAATAGGTACACATATTTTAGGTGGAAAACCCCCTCCTGGTCAAAAACCATCAAACACTTTTCTAATAAATTATTTAATCTTCAGCCCCAAATAAAATGAAATGTACAACTTCCTAGAATTCTAGAAAAGAATTCTTCTCCAGCTCCCACTGGAAGGATGCCCCAACGCCCTGGTTTCTTCAGTAATAAACTGAATGGATGCCCTAATATCCTAGAATAACCTACCACCTTGAAGTGTTCATAGGCTCTAACACTACAAGGAGAAGACCCTCTAGCAGATGTTTTTGAGGAACCCTTTATAAAAATACCCTGGACATCCATTTGTAGTGGAGGTTACAAGAGGAGTTTGGCGGGTGGAGGTTTTTGTGAATGTTTTTCTTTCGATGCACTTATCATCCTAAACCACACCGGTGTGTTCAACTAGAGAAAGCATTGGTGTGTACAAAACATTGGCACACCGGAACACCATGTGCTCTGTACAAACCTGCCCGGTGCATCTTATTGTTGTCGCACACTGGTGCTTTACAAAGATTCTACACCGGTGCATCCTAAAACCCTACGCTAAAACTGAAACAGCTTGATGTGGTTTTAATAAACCACACCGGTGCACCTATAAAACCCATGCACTGGAACAAGGTTAAATAAAAAAAAATTACGACCAAAAATCTGTACTTTTCACTTTTCAATGCTCCAGCGCTCTCAAGTACCAAGGAAAATTTACCTTGTGTGAGGTGCCCTACCAACAGTGCTCCCATTGCACACATTGTTGTTGTCCATTTCCCACCATCTGCATTTTGAATTTTTCGAAATGGTAGGAAAAATTAGTTTTACAAATTCTACAGCCAATATGCCTCCTCGATGGCCAAATGTACAGTTATTTCCCTTTTTTTTCCATAATTAAACCTTTTAGATTATTAGTTTTTTAAATTAGCATAAAACTCCCCTTCTTTAAAAAAAAATAAAAAAATCCCGCGTGGTGCACTCGAATCATTTGGCTCGCACAAGTTTGCGGTGCTCTTGTAAATTTATAGGCTGCACCGCAACTAGTGCTAACAGTATCCGCACTAGTTCCTAGGCGATACTGAAAGGCGGACCCTGATTTTTTAAATTTAAAAAAAAATGTAGTGCGATTGGTTACCCAACCGCACCATTGACCTTGTCAAATAGCGGGAATGCGGTGCATTGACGGAAATATCCGCCCAGGGGTGGGTAATTTTGTTAGCACACCACATTCCGACAATTCGATATGGTCAATGGTGTGGCATGGTAAAAGACCGCACCATTGATTGTGTACTGATTTCAGGAGGGCAGTGCACTGACAAAACTATACGCCTCGGGGCATATAGTTTGGTCAGTGCACTGCCCTCTCAACACTGGTCCATAGTCAACTATGCGGTCTATTATACCACCGCACCGTTGACTTTAGAATAATTCCAAGATGGAAATGCAGTAGAAATTTGCAGGTGCACTTCCTCTAATGTGCTGCAAATTTTCTGGTGCACCACCTCCGGTGCACAACAAAAAATGACGCATCGTTACCGGTGCATGCCTATTTTTTGTGGCGCACCGACGGTTTTTTTTTTCAATTTTTTTTTTATATGTATATTCCTAAATACATGTCTCATTTAATAAAACAATTTATTTAATATTTCAATCATTCAGCGACATGAAATGAGAGAAGAGATGGAACAGAAGTGACAACACGTGGACCAATATAACATCATTCGCCTGTGGGAGGCACGATAGATGGAGAGAGATGCGTACCCTCACCCTATTACAACATCTACCAAGGGGATCCTAAGGCAGGTAGGTCTCCTCAATTTCTATGAGGAGGCTACATCATAAAGGGTCATGGTGTGTTTTTGCGACATCTTATCCACTGGTGGAATGCCCACCTACAAGCTTTCCGGGTTGGTCCTAACCAGTGGTACATGCGCACTGAGGAGGAAATCTATTTAATTATTGTCCTATCGAGGAGAGGGGTGGATTTTCCTTCATTCCCATAGGGTTTAGTTGTCTATGAAGCATAGAGTAAGTTGGTGTACTCCCAAAGATACATTAATGTGGATATATTGTCTCCTTTAGATTTTCAGGTCTCCAAAGGTCAGTTACGTATTGCTGCATTTCGTAGTGAGGAGGTGAGGTGCCTCTCACTTCTGTTTTCGACCATTTCACACAACATTAGTGACGTGAAACTCATTAGTTTCCTGCTTCTATATTATGTTGATTCTTTAGTACAGAAGCCATGATTTGTCAGGTGGTCTGCCATTTTTTTGTAGCAGTTCTGTACAGCCTTAGATAGATGTTGTGATCGTGCACAAGGGAGGGTCAACTTCCCTTTTGCTTCAGAGCTATTTTGTTTATTTTTTGAGAGGTTTCGAGAGACGAGGCCTAATTTTGTTCGACAGCCTCATAGACCGATTCTAGATGCATAGATGAACATGTGGGGACATATGATTCCCAAGAGGGGCGAGACTGAGTTTTCCACAAGGATATCACATGATGCACTTGATTTTCTAGCCAGTGTTGATGAGCATCCCTTTGTTATGGTCCCCTATCCTTATGCTGGTTTGGATTGTCAAGGATGTGCCAACATCCTTTTCACAGATGATGAGCCGCTAGATGATAGAGGTAATATTACTATTTTATTTAAATTTATTCTAACATGTTAATTAACTTGTTTTTATTAAACTGTTTAATGAAATTGTGTAATTATTGTTGTGTACTTATATATATTTTGCAGACATTGGGCCTTTTGATGGCAATGAAATGCTAGTGCCACCAAATGATCTAGATGTGGATCTTGATGATGATCAGGATATGGAAGATGTCAAGGATCATGAGACTGGTGTAGATAGGCATGCTCCTATTAGTGTACCGGTACCACCTTTTTCTAGGCGTAGCCTTGATAGTAGATTGAGGATGGAGTTGGTCGACCAACTTTGTGCCTTTTTTATTGAGGTAGGAGTTAGGCCCACCACTATGAGAGATATATAGGCCGATGATAGGTTGGTAGATATTTAGAGAGGCATGTTGCATAACATGTTCAGACTGATGTGGCATGTCGTAGGAACTATAACCTTAGTTAAGCGGTTGAGGAGGGCCCTTTGACATTATAGGCGTGGTCGAGACGCAGCACATCAATAGTTCGCAAGTAGCGATGCATCATATGATTATCACGATCAGGGGAGTGATCATCATTCACCTCTTATCATGCCAGATGAGCAGTCTGTAGCATCGACCAACAGTCATGATAGAGAGTAGGCTGGACCATCATCCATGTCAAGTCAGCAGCCTACAACATGCAATAATACTCATGATCATGAGAAAGTTGGACCATCGACCATGTCGAGTCATCATGATGAGAAACCGACAGTTGATCCTGATCACCATGAGGCACCAGTACTAGATCAGCAGGCATGTGATGATCAGCATGTATCTGAGCTTGTCGAGGCTGCATCATTGACTAAGCAGGCCTCGACTAGTATTGTTATTGATGACGTACCACAAGCTGATATTTGACATTTATATTAAAGTTGTATATTTTTGACATTATATATATATATATATATGGTCCATGCATTTTATGTTCATGTTGCAGTTATACTTAATTTACATGTTGGTGATCATCATGATGTGTATATTGTTAGGTCATGTCAGATATTTTCATTTAATGTGCAACTTGTAGATAGATGTGTGTTTGATAGTAGTTATTTGACATGAGATGTATATTTAATGTTTTTGTTGTGATGGTGTTATACAATGCTATTTGTGTTTTGTTATATGATCATGATCACAATGATGTTATCGAATTTGAATGTGTTTTTTATTTGAATATTATGTTTGTATGATGGTTATCATGATCATGATGTTTATTAATTAATTTAATATTAAATGATCAAGATATTTATTAAATATTATGTAGTGATTGTAATTGAAATTTTAATTTTAATTGTATGTAAAATTGTAAATTTGTATTTGCATTTGTAACTGTAATTGTATGTAAAATATTTATAAAATTTTAATTGTAATTGTAATATTTAATTTATTGTGAAATGATTATAATTATAATTATAATTATAATTGTATATATGAAAAATTGTAAAATTCTAATTCTAATTCTAATTGTATGTAAAATTATAAAATTGTAATTGTATGTAAAATTCTAAAATTGTAATTGTACATGAAATTGTAAAACTGTAATTGTAATTGTAATTCTATTCTAATTCTAGTTGCATGTAAAATATTTGTAAAATTTTAATTGTATTACTGTGAAGATTGTAATTGTAATTGTAATTGTAATTCTAATTCTAATTGTATGTAAAATATTTGTAAAATTTTAATTGTATTAATGTGAAATGATTTTATTAAAATTTTAAATCTGTAAATTTGTAAAATTTTAAATCATTGTAAAACAATAAATCTTGAATAATATGACTTTTTGTAACATAATAAAGTTTAGAAAATAATGCAAATAAATTCATGTACTTTATAACTATCATTATTGTTAGAAATTAATGGAGATTAGGTGATATTTTGTTACGTAGTTGTGATTTTGCATTTTATTAGACATTGAGTTCCTATTAATTAAGAATCTGTTTCACCTAATGTATCTGTTTAATTAATGGTGCTTAATGAGAAACTCCAAGAGAGTGCATTTGCTTGTGGGAGCTCCTGGTGATCTGCACCTGTGAGCTCCTGTGTTGTTTGCCAAACTTCATGTCTTCTATAAATTTTGACATGGTATCAGAGCTTCTCTTTCAATGTAATAAGCTCTCGTGCCATAGATTTTCTCACATCTCTCGCAACTGGATGTAAGCCCTGAATCGTATCCAGCTGAAGCAGCAGGCCCATAAGAGTCATTAAATTTCCCTCTAGCTTTAGAATCTCCGCTCGTCTCTTCGATGAACTTGGGACTTGACAATTGTTGTCTAAGATCCTCGACCCATCCTTTAATTTTCATAATCTCGCGGAGTTTTTCCATAGGTTGAAACTTTCGTAACTGATATCCACGATAAAGGGCCTAAATTTTCACGGTGGCTTGGTCCTGACAGATCCCTATTTTTTTCGTCACCTTTTTTTTACCTTTACCTTGCAAATTGGTTTGATGTTCATTCTTTTTGGTTTCTCTACCAAAATTTGAGGCACTGGCATTGGATTGTTGTTCATCCTTATTTGTTTCTCTAAGAACTTTTGAAGCATTGGCATTTGCATTTCTTTCAGCCTTTATAGCGACCTTATCCTTGCTTTCTTCGACTTCATGAGGAGGACTAGGAGACCTGGAAGAGCTTGTCCCATTGTCATTTGCATTTCCTTTAGCCTTTACAACAACCTTATCCTTGCTTTCTCCCTCTTTGTGAGGAGGACTAGGAGATCTACAAGAGCTCGTCCCATTCGTTTTCTTCCTAGGCAGAGGATCGACCCTCAGACACACAGGAGGAAATTTGGAAGCCCGAGGTGCAGAAGCCTTCTTCACGTGATCATTATCATCTGAAACCTTCGAAAGATGACAGAAGATCAATTACAGGTTACACCTTCAACATTGGTTCCGGGGTTATCTCTTGGTGTAGCAAGAAGCAGCATACTGTTGCTTTATCCTCAGCAGAAGCAGAATATCAAGCCATGTGTGCAGCGACATTTGAGGCAGTTTGGTTGCGTTGACTTCTCCAAGATGCAGGGGAAGAACAGACAGAAGCTACGATCATCAAATGCGACAATCAGAGTTCCATAAAACTGGCTTACAATCTCGTGTTTCATAAAAACATTAAGCACATCAACACTCAATTTCATTTTGTTAGGGAGAAAGTGCAGTCCAAAGAGATTTCTGTAGAGTATTGTAATTCTTGTGATAACATGGCTGATATATTCACTAAGCCACTAGGAAGACTGAAGTTTGATTTGTTTAGGGGTACATTAGGTGTGTTTAAAAATCCCTTTCTCCATTAAAGGGGAGTGTTACAAAATAATGGAGATTAGGTGATATTTTGTTACGTAGTTGTGATTTTGCATTTTATTAGACATTCAGTTCCTATTAATTAGGAATCTGTTTCACCTAATTTATCTATTTAATTAATGGTGCTTAATGACAAACTCGAAGCGAGTGCGTTTGCTTGTGGGAGCTCCTGGTGATCTGCACCTATGAGCTCCTGTGTTGTTTGCCAAACTTCATGTCTTCTGCAATTGTTGACAATTATTTTATTATGATCTTACATACAATAAAAAATAACTTTATATAGTACTCCATTGTATTTTAGATCAACATCATTGCAAATTATCAACTGAAATATTGATTTTAACATTAACACAATGCATTTCAGATGCGGATGCTTGAAGGGTCGAATGGGACGTGGATCCCTACGCTGCTCCCAAAGGAGCTCGCATGCGAAGCCCATATGGCTCCCTGTACCTGCATTTATGAATGCAATTACTCGCCAGCTCGCGCAGCAGTTAATTACCTTGATCAGCTCACTCTGCATTTGATTATGGCGGTGCTCTTAGTTATGGAGCACATTTGGGACAGTTCAAATGGTAATGTTGGCTGGAGTGGTTTTCCGTCTCCTCTGCGCGGGGATTGTTCTCCAGGTGCTACAGATGCCAGTGTGAGGACGAATTTTGGGCATCGATGCTCTTTACGCGCCTGCTTCGAGCCTCTTCCCAGGTTTCACTTTTCCCACAGTCCCCTCTGTAGCGTCAATCCTCTTAATGGTGTCTGAACTGATCAGCGAGGAGGTCTCAATTGTCCTCTTCAAGCTAAATTTGCTAACTTCAGCGGAGCCCCATTCTTTTCCTCTCCCCTTACTTTCCCTGTCTGCCCTATCTACCCTGGTCCTCTTCGCCTGGTCCCTGTCACCATGCCTCATCTCCTTGAGAGAATACAGTGCCGACGAGGTCTAAGTCGAGGTCTTATCAAACACCACCGCCCTACTCTCAGTCATGGCTCGTGCTCCTCCTCCGCGGATGAGGAACACATTAAAACTCAAGCTTCGCGAGGAGACAGAGGAAGAGGACGTGGCTGGATCTAAGAATCTGCTGATGCTATTCCCGCTTCCCCTCCCTTAGCTCCTATTCCTCCAGCCTCTCACAACCTTGCTCATCCCTCCATTCGGAAAACATCCCAGCGAGCTGAACTCAGGTTCGACTGCACCTCGAACAGTTCCATTCTCACTTCTTGTATTACTGTGACTCTCCGTGAAGAGATCCCTAATCTTGCTTCACCCCGTTCTGTCACTCCCCTTTCCCCTCCGGTATCAGGCTTCCCCTGCGAAGTGGTGGCACCAGCTACTTCCACCCCCTTCCATAGAATGACCAAATCAAGGAGGTGGAGCACGCTAGCATGGAGGACGCTCTCAATGTAGGGAAGGTTGCCAGCAGCAATGATTTTGGTTGTAGGATTATCGAGGAACCTCCTTCTTCGACTCATGAATAGCCTCTGCAAAGCACTCCAGGTTTTTCTGCTCAATTATTGTAGGAATTTTATGCTATCTCGCCTCACAGCTCAGCTAAAAAGGCAGCTTTTGAATTTCGGTACTTATTTCTTTGTTTGTTTGGCATGTATGAACTCAAGACCGGTTTCCCTCTCAAGGGCAGTCTAGAATTTGTGGTTAAAAGGACTGGTTTCCCATTCAGGGCAGTCCAGACTCTCTGTGAATAGCTTGTTCATCAAGCCCAGTGATCAGGCTCACACAGCTGACACTGTGGCAGTTTTGTACCAGTAAATTTTATATATAATAGAATTAGTCATACTTAGAAAAAAAAAAAAAAACATTAACACAATGCAAAATACCAATTATTTCAAAATACATATTATAATGTGTTTTAAAAAAAGAGTTATCTTATAAGTTATAAGGTATTTAATTCCTCTTCTTTATAAAAACCCATCTTAAAAAGTATAGATATTGACTAAATAACACATGTACCATATCACTCTCAGTTCTTATGATCACCCTCATTATCTTCTAGCTCGCATGGCATGATAACACTATTGTTCTCAAAAATATGTTTTGATCTAGGGTCATGTATCAATAAGAACCACCAATCCCTATCCAACACATCTGCGTAAAAAACACCTGGTTGCAGTGTTTGGGGAAAACATAGGGCTCCTTAAATTCATCTCACTCTTTCTAGAGTTGATACATATCAGCCTACTATCACGATATTATTTTACATTATTCTGATCAAAGGTGTCCCACCACTTGCACCTAAAAATGACATATTAGAAAGAAGAGAAATCCGCTTCAATGATATCTTGTATCTTTCCGACATAACCTGATGTTCCTCGTACTAGGTTTTGATCATGGTGGCTAGATTGACTAGATTGATCCAACATGAATTCCACTCCAAAGTGTTGTGTGATGTGTCCATCATTGGCATTTTCTAAGCGAAAATGGTGTCCATATGCCTACATAGATGGGAACAAATGCACTTATAAAAAAATTAAAAAAATCATAGTGTCAAGTGTCTTATAATAACACAATAGTTAAAATATGAAATATAAAGGTAATTACATTTGAATAGTTCATTATTAAGTTTCAAATGTAGATATAAATTAAATACATTATTACCAAGTTGTTGGACCCAATCCCTATGTTTAGCGCATCCTCTTCAACACGCGGGTAATGATCAGTTGCATTGTATTTCTCTCTCACTTTGTCAGCAACCCAACTTTTGGGGCATATTTTTGGCATATTTTATTTTAAATGATCGGGATAAGGCACAATTATACCATTCAACTGTCTGAATTACTTCCTGCCACTATCCCATTTCATCCTGTTTTTTTCATACAATGCGACCCACGGCTGTGTCGCTTCGAAATTGTAAAGAACGAATTTCTTGATTGCTTCAATTTCTGCATTCGCTGATGAAATCAAACCAACATTATATAGTACATAGAGATCAAAATATACATCATATCAAAGTTCAACATGAATATTTTCTTTTGTAAAAATTTGAAAAATTATAAGTCGCTTGGTCTTTATCAAGTGCTTTTTTCCATTCATTTGGAGCAACTCCCCTTCTCTTTTGTCTTCATCCCTTTCATCGTCCCAAATCATGACACTTGTTCTATTGTTAATTTTTCCTGATGAACTCACTGGCATAATAGAAAGACTCATACAATATGTACCCCTTTGCAATAGACCCCTCGGGTTTTTCCCTTTTTCGAACAAAACATTTCAATTTCTTCATGTACCTCTCTAAGAAGAACATCCAATGACAAGAAACCACCCCAACTATTTCAACCTCTTCTACTAGGTGGATAAGAAGATGAACTTGCAATTCCATGAAACTCGTCGGCGGTTCCTTCTTAAACATATAAAAAATCTCAACTATATCTTGACACCACTGTGGAATGCTAGCCACATGAATCTCCTTTGACGTGATCCAACATACAAATGAAGATAATTTAGATATGGCACGTCCTTGGTCTTGAGGGAATTCATGTTTCACACACGCACGCATGAACAAAGGTTCTTGACACTACAAATTTATAAACACATGCAATAATATACAAAATTAGTTATGTTTTATGGTCCTTGCATGGGATAAAATTTATTAATATAACAAATAATAAAATCATGCTTTTCACATTATACGTACTCTTATAAGATTCAAATGGTCATGCGATTTCAACCCCGACAAACGGTCATCCACGATGAAGCAACACCGTAGTGAAGACCCATATGAAGATGGCACCCTCACACCCATTATAACTTCCTTTGCCAAAGAAATATCATATTTTTTTTAAATCCATGGGACATCACCTTCTTTGAAATACCATGAATCATAGGTACCAACGCTTGCCTCTAATCCTGTACTTTCTAATAATCTTGGCCAATGTTTTCTTTTAGTTTTTTAAGTAATAATATCTTTCCTAACAGCCAATGTGTCACTTTGTTTCGATGATATGTGCCTCCATAAAAAAGATGAAACATTTTTAAATATATGCATGGGATCTAATAAGTGGGTAATATTAAGATGCTCCCAATATGCGATGTTATAAAAGATAGATTTCCTTTTCATCCCAATGGGAAATTTCTCAACATAGGTGTCGAATAATTCTAGATCATCGAACATAGGCTCCCTAGTCGAATCGAACATTTCTATGAACTCCTTCTCCTTGTCTCTCTCTCATATGCTCTAAGCCATTCAGATGGTGTCATTATTGGAGGGCTTTGGGTTCTCTCATTTACCATTCAAAGTGGATGTTGCTCTTCTTTAAGGGTGTTCTTTTGGGAGGAATACCCTGGAGCAATCATACAATGGCGTTTGTAAGTCGTTGGACCAGCTAGCTTTCAGAGAAGGTCCACAACATTCATATCCAAAATACCCTTTTGTTACAAGACTTGCGAGATTATTGTATACAATTTATATGCATGTCACATTAAAGAATATCATGAAGATCAGAACAATTACAATGAATTAAATAACTAATATGCGAAAGAATATTTATATGTATATAAAAAAATCAATAAACATGTAATTTACCAGATAAAACTCCTAAGCAGTGAAATACTTTCGAACAGAAGTATTCAGACAATCAGAATTCCAAACCTCTGGTGATTCAAACCCTATAGCATAGAATTTCAAACGATATCATGATTAAATTTTATTTTTATTTTTTTGACATTTTCTGCAGTATTTTTTAAACAGTAAGTAAAAAAATTCAATTTTTTGTTCATTTTTAGAAACAAAAAAAAACAACCATTTTTACCTTAAACCCTTCATTCATTTTGTTTCTTCCCTTTCTTCTTCCGGTTTCTGTGCTTTCAGAATTATGGCTTTTCATTTTATATTTATAGGGTTTGTATTAATATATATATATAGGCCTATGAAATCCAACCCATGGGACGACTTGCATAGTCGGATCCCAATCCATGTCGCCCCTTACGTGAATTTAAAAAAAATAGAATTTTTTTTATCGGTGCGCCATGTGTAACCTAGCGCACCACGCACGTACTGTTTGATAAAAAATTTAAAAGCAATTTTTTTCAATCCGTGTGCCATATCTAAAATAGGGCACCGGTGCACTATTTCATTATAGCGCACCGCTCACATACTATTTGGAAAAAAAAAAAATTTATTTTGTGTTAATCAATGCACCATTTAACATATAACACACCGGGTCTCCTAATTGACTGAGATCACCGTATGGTGGTCCCTTGTTTGCATGGGGCGTTTATAAGGATAGGCCGCACCACCCCATCCATGATACCATATGCTACAAAAACTAAAACTAGATGATTTTTATTATTTTGTCTCTACTAATCGGTACGGTGGTTAACATGTAATGCATCGGTGCTCCTTGTTGACATAGAGCACTATACGGTGTTTTATACTATATGGGTGGTACGTTTATAAGACCACCACGCACCGACGTCGGTGTGTACACCATGAAAAGCGTACCAGTTTCTTGATATAACTTTTTTACTTGAAAAGTTGACAATTTCTCTATAAACTATATTAATGAATGATATAGTACAGGTTTCATATTGATAAAGAAATGGATGGCCAAAGATCAAGTAACAAAATATTGATAACACATCAAGAAAAGCAAGAAAGGAAAGTTCTTTGTAAATTCTTTACAAAAATATTATTTTTGAACTATATGTAAGTTTAACTAATATGTATTATTTACTTTGTATCATGCAGAGCCACAAAATGATGAAGCTCGATAAGATTATTTCTGATATAGGACCAAAAGAGCATAAAATCTTGATGGAAAAATTGCAAAAGAATGAATCAAGTGCATGAAAAAATACTATCGATCCATTATGAGTTTTTTTTTTTAATTTTCATTAATAATATACTTTAAATTATTAGATAACATGTTTCAAACAATCTATTAATTCACATATGTTTAATGTTCTACAGGGACCAACAACTCAGAAAATGAATGTTGTTCTAAGAAAATAAAAAAATATAGAACATGCAAATGAAAATGAATTGCTCCTTAGCTCATCTGAAGTGGTGCTGGAGGTTAACGAAAGGGGGGAATTTTTTTACAAAAGTTTGAGGGATCTAGTGGAATGAATGTATAGAGTTTATTTCTACTTACAATACAAAAATCAATCCAATGATTCCAAGAACCAAATTTTATCTCAACTACAGGAAGAGTTTCTAGGGAATTGGTCAATGAGGCATGTTAGATTTTTAATAGAAAAAACGTACCAAAAAAAAAGGAATGAAAAAGTAATATTCCTTTAAATTTTTTTCTGGAATTATTTTTAAATATCACTTATAAATATCACTTTTGTTATATTTACTTTTCATATATCAATATAAGATTTAAATAGTTTATTGTCATGTTACATTTTCAGGAAGTTTATGAAAATCTCAAAATATGAACGAGCTGATATCAGACATATTCTAGTCAGAATGTCCAAAAAGGTGTACAAGGAGATGGTGAAAGAAATGGACAAAATTGCATCACACGAGGAGCCATCTCCACAACAACGTGCTTCAAATGTAATATGTAATCATTGAATTTTTCGATCATTAGGTACAATAAATAAACAATTTACCATTAAATATTAATTTTCAAGTATTTTGTTACAGAAAATAAAAGAAAATGGAACCCATTCAGCACATAAAACAGGACGAAAAGGAAGAAAAGGGTTGATATCTAAGTTTGTGAGTAATTGTTACTTCCTTAAAACAATTTAACTAGATTTAATTTTTTTATTTTTTAAGTTGTTTTACAGAAATGATCATTGAATGTCTTCAAAAAGGTGCTAACATACAAAGAAGAACCATCAGACAAATTGCTTTAAATTGGGTTAAATATGGGTTGTGAGTATATGTTGCCATATCTGAAATTAACTGTGGAATTTTTAGGCATCTATCGATCTTGTTTTACTTAGCTCTGTCTATAATTAATAGAAAAAAAAATCTTTTATATTAAATATATGATTTGTTATGGGGTATAAAACTTGCAGGAAACAAAGTATGGAACTATGCCAACAAATGAAATCTTGAAAGATAGCATACTACATGGTTTTAAAATAATGTGTATAGTTCATGAGTCAATTTTTGCTATGGTATATCATTTCTTTTCAATGTATATTGATGTATATTATTTAATATTGCAATTTTCATTATTCTCACCAATGTATATACACTCATTACAGTTTATTTTTATGTTTGTATATGGAAGGTGAAGAAGAAGAAAACAATCAACACTGTGAACAAAACATTCCTGAAAATAACCCAAGTCATGGAAATAGCTCAAGCAATGATAACAGTTCAAGCAAAGAATGATGACCATTATGTTTGGATATCAAAGCAAGGTGGCGTAATTTTTAAAATATTTGTTTTTGAAATCGGACATTTTGCATAATGTAATGGACATAGTCTCCCAATTGAAAGACAAAGGGATACCAATAATTGTCCCATTTTGTATGACAAAGACTATCTTATTCATATATATATATATATATATATATAATATGTTTTAATTTATTCTATTACGTTCTCCATTGTCACTAGGAAATGTAACACCACTGATTAAATTTATGGATGATTAAATATTATAATGAAGAGATGTGAAAAATGATGATATGATATAACAAATTAATCCAAACATCACATTAAAATACACTAAAAAAAAAATTAATTGATATGAATACTATTATAAGATATGTGTCATCTTTTGATGAATAATTAATTTTAAAAAATCACAATATTTATGATATGATATAAAAAATTAATTGGAACATCACATTCAAATTCATTAATAAAAATTTAATTAATTTGAATATTGTTATAAGATATGTCAATTTTTTATAAATAATGAAATAAAAAAATCACAATAAATGCACTCTCACAAGTCGATGTTTCTAAAAAATACAAAATGAATAGCAGTGCATGGTAGTTACTGTACACTGGTGTGTTTGTATGATACATTGCACAAGTGCATTTATATGACCTATGGGAACCGCACAAATACCAATACCAATTATAAATCTTGGTGCATTTGTGCGACACTGCACACCAATGCATTTATGTGAGACTATGCACTGGTGCGTTGATGTGACCTATGGGCACTGCACAAATCCCAATATGAATTAGAACAAATTATGCATTTGTTTGATACTATGCACCAATGCACTTTTATAAGACTACATATTGGTGCATTGATACGACATATGGGCACCGCACAAATCCCAATACCAATTAGAATGGCCCCGTGCATTGTATCACCTACAGTGCGCTCAGTGTGGTTGTATACCTTTACGACCCAGTGCATTAGGGGAAGTTTGAGGTCTAAAATGGATCCCCTAAGAAAATTATTATATAATAGTGGAAATAATAAAATAAGATTTGATGACATCATCAAAGTTTAGAGGGAAAAAAAAAAAAAACTTTTTCAACTCGTATTTTCAACTTATCTCCCAAAGGTTTTACTCAAATAGCAGGAGTACTTGTTAGATGAAAAATTTAATTCCTCGGCCAAGGAGTATCCATGTTGCATACTTTTGATGGACCCATCTAAACAAAAAATGAGAAATACATGAAAAACGTGATTGCAATCACGTTTTTTCATGTATTTCTCATTTTTCACATAGCAGGGTCTATGGAAAGTATGAAATATGGATACTCCTTAGATGAGGAATTAAATTTTGTATCCAACGATTACTCCTACTCGAAATTTGAGTAAAACATTTGGGAGATAAGTTGAAAATACCAGTTGAAAAATTTGTTTTATTATTCTATTATTTTTTAATATTTTTACCCTTTTAATTAAAAAAATGGTGAATCATACCTCATGGTTGACATCATTATCCTAAATCCGATTGGTTCGTATAAAGTTTATTTTGGTTGTACATTTTTCTTCAGATACCCATTTTAGACCTCAAAATTCCCCTAATTCATGCACCTTAGATCGTCTATATGACACGCACCGGTGCGTTGACACCTTAGTAGCGCACTGATGAAAAAAAACATCCGTAATAACCTCTGACTGCCTAGGTTTTTTAGTTGTGTTAAAATTTCGTTAAAATCTCTGCCAAAGCCTCTGTTACCAAACACGGATGTTGTAGCAAATGTTTTTTTGATAATTTTGGCCACTATTATAACACTAAAAACCTCTTTTATAACCTCCGTTGGAGGGTATTTTCCTTGTAGTGTAACTTATAGGTGACATCATGCACCAAAATATCACCTCCCATCCACCCTATAATGATAAAAAATAAGACAAGAGTGTGGACTTGCGTACCAGGGACAATGATCCAAAATACAACATCATTCACAATTATTTTCTTGAACTAGTCCAATCACCCAATCACACTATGACCTGCAACCTAACCATAACATTACCAAAAAATGACACTTATACCTCACAAAAAATCCTCTCCAACTCTAGGAAGATTGAATCTTTTACAGTAATGAATCTTTTACAATTTTAAAATGATGATTTTTACAATACTAACTTTTGACATGACCTCATACTTGACTTGACACTGCTTCTTTGAACACTAGCAGTTGCTAAGGTATTGTTGTGCTTGCTTCTAGTAATGGTACTTTGGCATTGCATTTTCCATCTAGTATGTGTCCGAGTTGTCCTATTGTGTCCTCCTTCCTGCACATTCAAGACCCAAACCAATATACAAAAAAAATACTTAGAGTGTCTTGCAAACCATATGTCACATAAATATTCAAAATTCAAATGTTAATACATTCAACATTTATGAACAAAACCCAATCGAACATACGTACAAAATACTTACAATGTCCTACAAAAACACATGTCAGATATAATATTCAAATTAAAATTCAAACACTAATCATACATGCCTTTTTGTAGCAGACTTACCCTTGACTGTTGATGTGTTGTCCTTACTGCAGTGATCCTTCAATGCATATTTTTTCTTGCTTTCTAGAAGCTCTCCATTAAATCTGTTGTAACTGAGTAATTTCATATCTCCAAGGTCTTAAATTTTGTACTTTAGTATCCATATAAGTCCTATTTCTAACACCATAGGTCTGATCAACATTGGATTCTTCAAGAAATAGTTATGCCCAATCTCCTACGATGACCTAATTATAGATTGGTTCAGTAAAGCGAGCTTGTACGAATTTCCACGTGTTATTGTTTCAACCTTTGGTCTTGAAAATGATACAAACCAAACTAAATCCCATCCTCTTTTTTCCAATTACAAATTTGAATCCAATTCTCAGAGAGAAATCTATGATGCTTTTACCAAGGTCACATGTTTTACATGAAATTCAGGAGCCTGCAAAAACTCTAAGTTCCTTAGATAATATCTCTAAAAATATAGCGAACCAATATCTGAAATTTGGGCACGGGCTTCATCAAGCTTTCACCCAAATGGGTTTTTGGGTTCAAAATATGAAGCTTCTCATAAAAATGTTATAGAGAAAATACCACAGTGACCTATTATATGTTAGTGAAATCCTTACATGAGGAGGATATGAGGGCCAAAATTTATATAAATTCTTAGATTGAGAGGGTATTCAACAAGTGAATGTTGGATGGATTTTATGATCTTAAAAAATTATTAATTATTGACAATTCAATGACCACAATCAATGATTAGTGTCACAACACAACCCTATGGGGTTTTCACTCACTAACTGGGGTTAGTAAGTTCAAACATGAATATCTCTCAACCCGTGAAGAATTATGTGGAATGCCATATATCAACGGAAACATCTTGAAAAGTAGAAACCATCCAAAATATCCTTGACTCAAAATAAAGTAAGTTGTGAAGTGAAAACTCCTATCCAAGATCGGAGTAGCCCCCGGTGCTGCTTGGGTTGACATCAATGAAAACCATTGATCAAAAAACGATTCTTAGGATCAATTGGTACCTTTTGTTAGGTCAATTTTAGATCTCTCTCATTATTCTCTCTCTCTCTCTCTCTCATTGGAGCACTTTGGCATTATATCAAGAAAGGAAAAGAAGACAAGAGTAAGAAAGGAGAAAGCAAGGAAGAGCATGATCAAGTAGCCACAACATGATTACTTGAAGGTATCAAATTACATGTGTGATTTCATTTCTATATTTGGCATGAATTTTATCGAATTTGGTTCTTTGTTTTCATGGCATTGGTTTTTTGAGGTGTGACAATGATTTCATCCTAGCCTTGCCATTTTCGAATAGCCATGGTGTGAATGGGTTCCCATGTTCTGGTTGGCCAAATTTTTGGATGGATTTGACGCTGAGTGACGTGGATCTGTGAAAGGAATAACACATGGCTTAGTGATCTATGAACCAGGTTGTGGATTGCGGTAAATCCAATGGCCTAGTGACCCATGAACTGAACTGTGGGTTGCAGTAAAGCCATGTATTTTGTGGCTCTGTGGTCCTAATAATCCTCAGTCAGTTAATGGCATGATATATGGTAAAGAATAGAGGTGGTTTCCCTTCATTAGGCCTAGCAATCCTTACTGGTGAATGGTGAGATATGTGGTAAAGCGTATAGGGTGGAGTCTCAGTTTAGGGCCTAGTGATCCAATGTGGATTGCAGTAAATTGTGAGAGAATAGGAGATAGAAAAATTCCTTACAGTGTAGGTGGATACATTCGATGGAATTCATGCTTCTTTTATGGCATAGTGATCTGAAATGGATTGTGGTAAAGGTTGAATTTTTTTATTAGGGTGAGGTGGTTTAGCCTCGAGATGCCTTGGTTGGTTCTTTTGGTTTGAGTCCCACGTTCATGCTTGGAATATGGAATGGGGGTGATTAGCTAAAGAGATATTGGACTCAACTAATCTATGGTAGGGTGGAACGTGGTAGTCCCATCCCGGGTTGGATGTTGCATTCATTAATAAGAGTTTATTTCCTTGAAATATTATGTGTAAATATATTGGCTTATATGTGGATTCTATGGCTAATGTATCCTTGATATTTTTGTTGTTATTATGCTAGTTATAATAATTTATTATGACAATGATGATTTATGGATCTCATCGTGTTTTGATTTGTAAATGAATGAAAAATGTATCTATGACATAATAGATGATAATGCAGCTAATGATATAAAGGAACAATGCTTCTTAGAGATTCTGAGATAAGTATGATACCCCTATGATCATATATATTGTGTAAACCTGTAGATTACATATTTGTGACATGTTTGAAGAAATTCCTATCATGGCTAGTAGGGGTCCAATCTAGACCTTGTCAATGTTTTAGCAAGTGTATCATTGTTCTGCTGCTAAAATTTATTTCTGAACCTCTCATTGAGTTCTCGAAAGTGACCTAGGATCTATGCCTAAAAAGGTGGCTCAAATTCCAAGGACACTAGCACAGGTCTGAGGAAAAATTCCCTGGATGCATGCATACCCATGCTGTGATAGCATACAGAGCCTCTATGACACACCCTTTCCCATATCAAGGGAGAGTGTGTGGAATTAATTGTCTAAAAACCTAGCTGGTCCTAGGGGTTCATTACCTAAGTGATTAGGATGGCTCTTAGGAGTTTTTTTTCTTATGTCAAAGGTTTTTTTGATCTGTTTTCTTCGATTTTGCTTCGTTAATGTCACCTAGGAGGTTGAATCATTTCATAGTAACTCTTCATCACATGTTTGCCCTGGTTGGCCCATGACTTGGGTAGATGTGGGATGAGGGTGTTACAAATAGGCCATGTTTTGTCTTGATGAGGCAACATTGGATTAGGAAGATGTAATATGGGAGGAATACCCTCATCTTTTTTACTAATGTATATACATGTATATATATGTTGCACAAATGACAATTCATAAAATAAAGAGAGGTGGGAGGGGAGGGAGGAGAGGGAGAAAACGTAATACCTGTGACAGTGTATGATGTAAATGTATGCAAAACATTGATATTACACTGGTGAGATGGAGTAATTTTTGCAGGCCTACATTCCTATGTATATGTGAAGGTATATTTTTAGGCCAACATGGTTAGGGCTATATGGAGATTTTGGTTAAGTTCGCGAAGGGAGATGATTGTAAATATGTTGTAAATATTGTACATATTCTTATATTAATAAAATAATGGTTGGCTATGGAGCCGACAGAATTGAAAATAATATGGGGAAATGTGAAACAACATGGCAACATGAACCAAGTGTTTTTCTTAGTGTTGCGAACAAGGAACCTAGGGGCCCACCTAACTTCAGGGAGGTGCCACGTGGAAGAGATTGACCATGCATTATAAAAGGGTATAGAAAGGATCATTATTCATCATCACCCATTATGATCATCGATATTTTATTCTCCTTACTCATCATCATTTTTTCATTACATCGCCACCTTGAGGATTCATCATCCATTTTTTGGTTATGAACCAATCAATGAACTCGATATGGGGTTATAGATCTAGTTGTGGTTTTTATGGTTCTCGTGACTAATTTGTGAGCCCCAGAAGCAGGCTCTTGAATTGACTAGGAACCAAGTTGGTTATAACTTGAAACGATGCATGGAAGCCTTGGAAGTAGCATGGGATCCTAGAGTCGTGTGTTAAAAAGTTCCTATATCGCTATAAGGAATCCTAGAAGGTGAGAATAGTAGAGGATTTGATCATTCCCATAGAAATGTGTGCCACCTGGGTGCAAGTTTTGTGGAATTAGAGCATAGTTTTTGGAGTAAGCTCTTATATCTCCATAAGAAATCCTAGAAGGTGGGCACTGTAGAGGGTCTGACAAGGCGCAAAGAAGGGTGTGCCACTTGGGTGTAGATTTGGGGAAACACAGTGATGTGGTTGGAGTTGTGACCATTGGGTTGGTTCCATGTCCATGGATGTATTATTATTTTTGAGTTCTCATTGTTGCCTCTGGAGTTGCATCCTTAGCTCAGGTGTGACCCATGGTTGATATTTATGAATCGACTGTTCTATGGCTTGGTGGAACATGCAAAGTGTGCAACTAGTTTCTCTTTTTATATAGATATTTCCTCATGTTTATTATTGTATTAGTTTATATATTTATGATGTTCATATTTTGTGTTGTAATTTTTTTTAGTGTGAGAAGTAATACGTATATTGAAGATGATTACTATAGTCCTTGTAGCCCCAAAGGAAAATGGACTAATAAGAAGAATATATTCAAAAAGGGAGTTGTTAGTACCTCACTACCTCTGATCACACCAAATATACAGTCACCGAAGAACTACTACATAATTACTTTATTATACTTAAACTAAAATTTTCTATGGAAACTACATTGATTTATTGTAATAAACTTGTTTTGAAGTTGAATGTAGTGAGTTGTAATAGGGAAAATACTTTCCATTGTTGATGTACACTTAAAATTTTAAAATTTCCTTGTAAGATAATGGAAAACCTATCATAGTTAAGTTCTCAAATCAACAATAGGGATAGTCATCATTGGTTATTATTTGTGATTCAAAGCGGACTCATCATCTGTATTCAAGGAAATCATACCACACAGAATTAAATGTTGGTCCATAAGGGGTTACTATTTCACTCATGTGAGATTTTGGGTCTTGGGTCATTAACATATTTACTTACATTTAGAGAAGATAAGCTCTTGATCAAACTAAGCACTTTTAGCACACTTTAAACTATTTATTTTATATATTTGGTGGAATAGCTTTTTAATAATCAATGAATTTATAACATCAAAAGATTTTATTTCCATCATTTTTTAGGTGGTTTGTGATGAACATGAGCTTATAGTTATGATGAGTATGCTAGAAAGTTAGCTAAATGATTGACTAGTTGTATTTATTAATTTTTTGGGCTAAATTTTTGTTTCCATATTATATGCAATGTTGGAACATTTTGGTACCATTTTGTAGCTCGCTAATGATGGGAAAATTGTAAAAATAAAATAAAAATTAGAATAATTATGGGGAATGTCAATTCTTACTAGCACAACGAGTTGAGGATGGACCTTATTAGAAACGAGACCCGGGATCAAACCTCACAGGGGTGGTTGTGCCCTGTGATAGAGGGAGGAGACATGTAAGAAAATGTATTCATCTTAGGGATGATGTGGCCCATGAAAAGTGTGATCCGTGGGTGATTTTGACGAGCTATATGCCCCTAGGTCACGACTTCTCAAGCCACAATTCAAACCCGTAGGATCACAGAAAACTTAACAAAAAAATAAAAAAACATAATTATGGGGAATAACTTTAACATGGATTTAGGGTCATATTTGGTTGTTATTTACCCATATTTTTTTTATTAACCATTATATATTGACCATGTTAAAATTTTCATGTCATTTTTATGCTTACACCCCCATATATATGTGTGTATGTGTGTGTGTAAAAATAAAATATGCTAGCAATAAGCACATAATGCCATTATAATTCTATGATTCCAAGATAAGCATAGAGTTGATGTTGGAACAGGGTCTTCTACAAAGCTGCGAAATTGGTCCATTTGGTATATTTCTTGTTATATTTACTCTGGCACAGAAGTTTTGGGGTGGGTGAAAGCCCTTAAAGCATTGTGAAGGGGTCAAGGGTAGACCAAGAGTCCGCAAACCATAGTTTTTGGACCATTGGATGCTTAGGCTAAAATATTATAAGTAGTTAAATCTTTTTGAGTTTTATGACAAGCTAAGAATGATAAGAGATTGCTGCTAAGTGCGAATCGATAGGTCTGGTTACGGTTATTGGGTAACGACTCCTGCTAATGTGTGCACAGAGGGCCTCTATCCTGCTCTGTGCGGACCCTGCTGTTGTGTGCGCATATTGGGTTTTTGGGGTTTTGTAAGTAGATATGAAGGATTAATGAATGTGGAAGTATTGTTGCCTATCTGAATCCACTGGAATTACTGTGATATGAATCTGTGACATATTGATTACTTAATATATGTTGTTGTGTTATTGGTTTAATTTTTTACTATACTTGTGTACTTATTTATGCTACAATCTATATTTCTTCTACTTGCTTCATACAAGAATATATGGAATAGCTACGTATTATTGTATGAATTGATGATATGTTGATTTATGTGAGTAATATTGTTGTTGTGCATGTGGATGCGAAGGGAATCTAGGTTCTGTGATACCATATTGGGTCACCATAAGTGTGAACGCAGCTCTGCTTGACTTACCTACCCTCTCCTAGGGTGCAGAAACCTAGTTCCAACACCCACCCATACTACTTCAGGTGAGACTTTGGCCTACGCAAGTAGGTCACTGCCGAAAGGGCCAGTAGTATAGGGGTTTTTTGGAAAACCTTGAACATTCGAACCTGGGTCAGGACCCCTTGAGCCAAAAATTGGTTCTGTTGCTGGGACCTGGAGCATTTTGAAAGAGGGATCGGTAATGCCAAGGCTGTACTCGAAACCAGAGAGAAAGGAAATTGATGAATGATTTGAACAACAAGTTCAGGAATTTTCCATAAAAGAAAACCACAGTAAGAGGTTGACCACCGAAGAGTGGAAGAATAATTACATTTTCACAGAGATCTATGAGATCTTCTTTGTAACGATTGCGATCGAGCTCTAGGAGTGGCTCACAAGATAGAGAGAGTTCCTGAAGTGTTGGAAGGACGAGAGAATCACAGAGTGGACCCTAGAACTAATCCAACAGCTAGAAAATATTGATAACACCATCACTCGCATAGTGGACCATTGGGTAGATAGCGTGCTAGGGGGATTTGTGACAGAACTTTCCATTGATCAGTTTGTCTCCTACTTTGAAGCACAACGAATATTCTTCACGGGGTTTCGAGGTAAGTTTATGAAGACGTTGCCATTGCTGATCAAGATATTATTATGCGAAAAGAGTATTCTGTGTAGCCATATCGAGTGAATGACCTCTGATCTAGATGGGAGCACAACACAGAGTGGCAAGTACTATAGGGCCAACCTAGAAGGAGATCGATTGGTCTACAATCTAGTAATGGAAGCAACTTCGCAGAGCCCTCTAGCCACACCACTTTCAAATCAGCCTAGAGGTAAGAATTCATCGACTCCTCCACCACTGGAAGACGACATGGCTACACACATGAAATTTCCGACCTTTAAGGGTGTGGGGGATGAAGACATGGATGAGTTCTGGTTTGTCGCAGGATTGATATGGACTGCAAAAAACGTGGCTAGTGATGTGGTGAAAAGGGCACAACTGTCCCTTGACTTCGAAGGAAGACCTTTGGACTGGTACATGGGATACATTGGCCAAAACGCAAATGCAACCATTGAAGAGATTAAGAACACCCTGAAACAACAGTTCAAGAAACCTAAGTCCTACTCCGAAATCGTGATTGATCTAAAGGAATTCAAGCAAGGACCTTTTGAATCTGTCTGGGAAGCTAATCAACGACTAAAGAAAGTGATCAGAGGAGGGGGATTCCAATATGATGATAGAAAACACACAGAATGGTTTATTGCTATGTTGCTACCTCACCTGAGTGTACCTATGGGGCACAAAAATTTTGAATCGCAGGAGAAGGCCTTGGAAGGTGCCATGAAGTTATAAGCTGCACCTTGAGATGAGACTTAGCTGGGCATCCAACAGATCCAGGGACAGCTAGAAGCGATGCATGTAGAGATCCAGAACCTGTGAAAGGAACGAGGTTCAGAAGCTAGCCCCGAAAGATGGTGCATACAATGCCGGGTGAATGGCCACACCAAGGATAACTATCCTTTATTAGTAGATTTTGTGCAGGCCAGGGGACCTAGCCCATTGCTCCCTAGGGAAGCTGCGAGACCTTATGGGCCAGTGCTATGGTGTGATGATTGTTGTGTCGCAAGGTTGCACGATACTAACCACTGTCCCCACCTTGCTGCATACGTTCCAGAGTTAAAGAAGCAATGGTGTAGATTCTGCAGATCGGTGGGACATGATGAACATAACTATCAGACATATGATTTTATGATTGATCGAGGAAACATATATAGAGTACAATCAGACCCTGCGTCATCAAGGACCCCCATAGGTATAGGTGGCTCCCCATCAAGGGGCAGGGGAGGAGGACACGGTGGAAGTGCAGGACAGGGACGAGGTCAGCTAATTTTCTATAACTGTGGAGAAGCAGAACACTTTGCACGCGACTGCGTGAACCCCACTAGGCAATCCTGTCGATATTCCAGACAGCTAGACCATGCAATTGAATATTTCCCGGTCTTGATATTGAAAAATGCAGGAAAAGTAGTCGACACCTACGCAAAATGTGCATAGGGTTAAGGCTGTGCTGCGAAACAAAGATCCAAGTGTGAATATGGTGACATGCAGCAGGATGGCCACCAGGGGGCCTCGGGAGGAGGCTGCGATGGAATATTTGATCCATTAGGCCGCTATCAAAAAAGAAGGCCTAGACCTAAAAAGGGGGACAGATACATTTATCACAGCTCGCAAGGACTTTGCTGAGACAGAGGCAATTACTACTCAGCGACCTGCGAACCTCAAGGCAGATGAGGAGGTTGAGCCTTTTTTGCAGGCATGTATGAAACTGCTATGCAACCCAAAGGCTATGGAGAACCTTTAGGAATTAATAGATAGTTGTGTAGCACGACCCAGTATAACCCGGAAAGTCAAGGATGTGCACAAGGTATACAGGTATAAGAAACACACTGGAAGAGAAATGTGGTTGTTCGCATAGATTGGTGACTACGAAATGAGCCAGGTTATTTTGGACCTAGGGTCAGATGTGAACATGTTACCTAAGCAGACTTGGCAATGAATGGGAGAACCTAAGTTGGAATGGTCCACTATTCAGCTGCGCATGGAAAATCAACAAAAAATCATCCTGCTAGGAAGGTTGTCTAAAATTATGGTGGATATCGTAGGAGTAAAGGACTAAGCTGATTTTGAAGTAATAGAAATTGTAGAAGATGTAGACCCCTACCCTGTGCTCTTGGGATTGGACTGGGCCATAGATATGGGCTGTATCATCAACCTCAAAAAGAGAATCATGGTGTTTGAGAACAACGACACAAGGGTGATAGTACCATTATATCCTGTGAAAGGTGAATGATATACAAAGTCGGTACGCGATGAAGAGGAGGTGGATCACATTTACAAGTTGAATCTGCGGGACAAATATTGGATGAACCCCACGGCGGAAGGCGTACTCTGCTGGTAAAAGGATAGTGAATGCTTCTCTGACTCTAACAGGGAGATGGAGAATGGGAAAAACCGGTTGCATGATGTCTCAGCGCTGTAATGTCTTCAAGTCACTAGGGAATTTCGCTGCATTTCCTCGGAGGTAAGAGAACTACCCTACTTTAATGGTTCTAGTAGTATTTGGGAATTTTTGCGAACATTCGAAGCCGAGTTTCCCACAGAACAGAGGATATGGTCCCTTAATCTAGTGATGTGTGCAATGCCTGCAAGATGGTGGGAGATGCACAAAGGGGTGTTCCAGGACTAGGAGGACTTTCAACACATGATGATCCTCTGATTTGAGCCTCCAGTAATGGTGCAGGTTGAGATGTTCCTTGGCTCAGGGGACTCGCGTAACCACTTGATGGCCTAGATCAAGGCATGGGGTGACCGGGCTATGGAAGAATGGGTTCACTTGTTCATTCACGTGTTAGGTCCAATCCAGACTGCGTGGTACTTGGATGTAGAGCTACATCATTGCACCCGCCACTGGGAAAATCTGAGGGATGAATTCATAGGAACATTTGGACTCATGGGGGGGGAAAAGTGCTTGACGGAGCTCTGCAGGGTACAGATACATTTGTGTTCAAAGAACCTAGTGCCACTGAAGCATTTGGGGTGCCGACATGGGAATCACAGATGCAGGATATTGTCAACTGCCACAACTTGGCAAGGGAAGAAAGTGAAGAAAACCCGCAGTCTGTCTCTATCCCAGAGTTGGAAGCAGAGCGCCTCATTGTAGGACCCTCGCTGCAAGAGGTGGATGTCAATAAGCCCCTCAGGTTGCAAGATGTCAATATTGGGACAGATGAACATCTTAATTTGGCTAAGATTGGTGACTAGTGGGATGAAAATATAGTAAGCAAATTGGCCGAGTTACTCACTGAGTACCAGGACTTATTTCCAACAAAATTTTCAGAACTAAATGGGATCACACGGGACTTAGGAGTCATGCATATCACTCTCAAAACGGATGCTCGGCCCGCAAAACAGCGACCCTATAGGTTGAACCCCAAGTATAAGAACAAATTCAAGGAATAGCTTGATAAAATGATCGTTGCGGGTGTCATCGAACCTGTCGAACAAGCCGAATAGGTTAGCTCGATGGTGGTTCAGGAGAAAAAGGCTAAAGGGTACATTCATATATGCGTGGACCTACGCAAGCTGAACGATGCCTGTGTTCATGACCCATTCCCTACACCATTATCATACGAAATTTTGGATAGCGTGGGGGGACAGGAAGCATACTCCTTTATGGACAGATTCTCTAGGTACCATCAGATTAGAATCACTCCTGAAGACAGTAGAAAAAATATGTTTGCCACAGAATGGGGTTCTTTTCAATATACTGTCATGCCGTTTGGTCTCAAGAATTCCCCTACTATTTTTTCACGGGTAGTGGTTTCGGTGTTCAAATAATTCATCCACAAATTCCTGTAAGTATACTTCGATGATTGGACCGTCTTTAGCCTGGTGAAGGTGCACGTATCTAACTTGCGCATGATGTTGAATGCCTGCCAAAAGCACCAGATTTCCTTAAATATCAAGAAGTGTATATTTTGTGTACCCTTTGGTATCCTGCCCGGCTATATAGTTTATCAACAAGGGCTGATGGTGGAACCTGTCAAAATTGTAATAATCATCAACCTGCCAATACCAACAATGGAGAAACAGCTGCGTTCGATCCTTGGGCACATAGGCTACTACCGAAAATTCATTCAAGGGTACGCACTAATCACGGCCCCTATGAAAAAATTGCTCAAAAAGGATGTTTCATTCCTTTGGGATGATGAGTGTCAAAAGAGCTTTGAGTTACTTATAGAAAATATGGTCTCAGCATCTATTCTCATCTTTCCTAATTGGAAAAAGGTCTTTCATGTCCACGTCGATGCATCAGGAATTTCTCTCAGAGCTATCCTTACGCAACTAGGAGAAGGAGACATTGATCATCTAGTTGCCATTACAAGTCGGAAACTCTCGGGCGCTGAACGTAATTACTCCACTACAGAGCAGGAAGGGTTGGCTATGGTGTACGCTTTGCAGAAATATCGGCATTACTTATTAGGAGAACACTTCAAAATTTTTACAGACCATTTAGCCTTGAAGTACCCAGTAAGTAAGCCCATTTTTGGGGGGAAAATCTATCGATGGTTACTTTTATTTCAAGAGTACAGCTTTGAAATCATCGGTAAGCCGCGAAAGCTGAATGCTGGGCCAGATCACCTCTCGCGAATAGAGAGTGGCGAAGAGCCAACCAACCTAGAAGACAGATTACCTAATGCACATTTGTTTGCTATTAAGGTAGTATATGCCCACTTCGTTGATATCATTCAGTTCTTGACTACCGAGATGACTCCCCCAGAGTATTCAGTGTAATAGAAGAAAGCGCTAATCGCTCGAGAAGTAGATTTTACTATCATTGGAGGTTAGTTATATAACACGGGAGCGGATGAAGTATTATGGAGATATGTTCTGGAACATGAAAGGCACGCTATATTGGTAGAAGCTCATGATGCAGTAGAAAAAGGTCACTATGCAAGGAAAGCAACAACATAGAAGGTTTTGAGGGCTAGGTTATGGTGGTCTACCCTGCATCGTGTGCCCATGATCATTTTAAAACCTGTAATATGTGCCAACGAATAGGGAGGCCATCTCGCAGGGATGAATTCCCCTTCATCCGCAAATGGCTCTACAAGAATTCGACAAGTGGGTCGTCGATTTCATAGGACCTATCAACCCACCAGGAAAGAATATGGCAGCACGCTACATTATTACAGCCACTGATTACGTAACTAGGTGGGCCAAAGTACAAGCAGTAAAGGATTGTACTGGAGATACCGCTATGAATTTTATTTTTGAACAGACCTTGACCAGATTAGGGTGTCCAAGGATCCTCATGAGCGATAGGGGTATGCACTTCGTTAACAACACAATGCAGGCTTTGACCACGGAGTTCTGAATCCATCATGAAAAAAGCACACCATATCACCCACAGGGAAATGGTGTGGTTGAATCCTTTAACAAAACCTTGAAGCAAGCATTGAAAAAGGTCTGCAATGCGAATCGTAACGTTTGGGACGTACACGTCCCGTTAGTTCTTTGGGCTTATCGAACTACCTGCAAAAAGCTAACTGGGAAAAATCCTTTTAGGATGGTCTATAGAAAGGAGGCCATTATGTCAATGAAGTACATTATTCCTAGTCTATGTATCGCTGCAGTTATGAACATGGCAAACCCTGACATCATGGAGGAGTGCTTAGCACAACTTATGGCTTTGGAGGAAGATTGGTTCCTGGCTAATTTCCATCAACAAGTGTAGAAGGCCTGCGATAAAGCCTGGCATGATTGAAATATTTGCCAAAAGACCTTCACGCAGGATGACTTGGTCCTCTTATACGATAGCCCATTTACAAAACATCTAGGGAAGTTCCGGCAGCACTCGCTTGGCCCCTATACTATTAAGGAAATCACGAATGGTGGAGTTGTTCAGCTGGCTACCCTACGCGGTGATGTACTGCTAGGATATGTCAATGGTAGTCAGATCAAACCATATCGGATCAAATGACTACAGGGTCGGAGTAGCTGTGAAGATGCAGATGATGAACCTACAAACGTAGTGACTTGGGATGAGTCACAAGATTGTGTTGGGGCACTGATGGAACAGGGTCTTTTACAAAGCTGCAAAACTATTCCATTCGATATATTTTTATTATATTTAGTCTAGCGCAGAGGTTTTGGGGTGGGTCAAAGCCCCTAAAGCATTGTAAAGGGGTCAAGGATAGACCAAGAGTCCGCAAACCACGGTTTTTGGACCATTAGATGCATAGGCTAAAATAGTATAAGTATTTGAATCTTTTTGAGTTGTAGGAGAAGCTAAGAATGATAAGAGATTGTTGCTAAGTGCGAATCGATAGATCTGGTCAGGGTTGTTGGGTAAGGACTCCTGCTGCTATGTGTGTGGAGGGCCTCTGTCCTGCTATGTGCGGACCCTGCTCCTGTGTGTGCAGGTTGGGTTTTTGGGGTTTTGTAAGTAGATCTGAACGATTAATGAATGCGGAAGTATTTTTTCCTATCTGAATCCATTGGAATTACTGTGATATGAATCTGTGACATCTTGATTACTTAAGATATGCTACTGTGTTATTGGTTTAAGTTGTGAATATACTTGTGTACTTATTTATGCTGCGATCTGGATTTGTTCTTCTTGCTTCATACAAGAATATCTGGAATAACTGCGCATTGTTGTATGAATTCACAATCTGTTGATTTCTATGAGTAATATTGTTGTTGCGCACGTGGATGCAAAGGGAATCTAGGTTCCATGATACCAGATCAGGTCACCATAAGGGTAAACGCAGCTCTTCTTAACTTACCTACCCTCTCCCGAGGTGCGGAAACTTGGTTCCAGCACCCACCCATACTACTTTGGGTGAGACTTTGGCTTGCACAAGCAGGTCACTGCCGAAAGGGCCAACAGTATAGGGGTTTGTTGGCAAACCTTGAACATCCGAACCTGGGTCAAGACCCCTTGAGCCAACAGTTGATGATAATGGGTCTTTGGACTTGTTCGAAGAACCCTATATGGATATTTAGTCACATCATGCAATATTCCTTTGTGAACAATTAAACATAAATCCTAAACGTTGAAGCATAATTCTTATAAAACAAGACTCAGGAGGCATGTCCACAACCATTAGACATTGGTATGCTATATAAAACACTAACTTATTAGGATAGATAAATCAAATTCAAAGGCTTTCTAATTGTAGATAAAATAATAAAGCTGAATTTTCTTTTTTGTATAGATGAAATAACATATTTGTCGTTTTATTTTGAGCTTGAGACCTTTTATGTAGTTTCCTTACTCTTATTACACTAATGGTAGATCTATGTTTTTATAAAATGGATCTATTTATTTGTTTTATTAAGAAATGGATCTATTTCATCGTTTTCTATGTAATCTAAAATGTGTGGTTACCAATGCTATGATGTGTTCTATACATTTATACATTAATATGAATGCCCTTGGATTTGAGTATTTTAAGTGTGAGAGTGTTAAGTTGTCAATGGGAGAGCCATGTCCTTCCTATTTATTGGCATATTATGTTTTTCCCAAAATGTATGACCCATATATTCTTATTGCTTGAAATGTTAGAATTCTCCCAAGCTCTTACTTAAAAATTGGTTGAAACTTGTATTATTATGTAAGGTTAGCCTTGAGTCCAAATCACTTTTTGAAATGTTAGAATTCTCCCAAACTCTTATCTAAAAATTGATTGAAACTTGTATTATTATTTAACGTTAGCCTTGAGCCCAAATCACCTTTTCAAAATTTGTGATAGTTAAAGGGTTTGCTCCGGACTAGCAATGGACTGAAGGTTACCTCCATAACAGGACTGTACGTTTATAGTAGTTTTTCGCTACGACCAGCTTCAGGTATAAACATGGCTGGTCCGGCCAACCTCAGGTGTAGATTCAGCTACTGCAGCCAACTTCAAATTTTCAATGCATGATTCATATGTCAAATCTTCCAATTTTTCAATAATAGAACATAACATCGGTACAACCTCAATTCAAAGGGGGTTTTTAACTTAGAACTAGTTAATCATGGCCTCACAAACCTTTTCCATTGAAGTCCATAAAGTTTAATCATATTATAAATATCTATATCGCATTGAAGTCCATATAGTTTCATCATATTATAAATCTCATGAGTCCAATATTGTCATCTTTAAATAATAAAACATAACATCAGTACAAACCCAATTCAAGATAGTGTTTTCAACTTAACGGAGTCATTAATCACGGTCTCACAGAACTTGTCCAATAATACGCCCTCAATCCAAACTAGTTTTCAACCAACCAAAGTCATTAACCATGGCCTCACAAACCTTGTCCAAGTGTTTTCAACTGGAGAGAGTCATTAATGCAATGGTTTAAAAAATTTACAAAATAATTCAAAATTTTCTGTAAAAATTTGGGAAACTCAAAGAGAAATCTTTGAAAATCTGGATTATTGCTGTTAAAATTCAAGATTTTGAATACTCTAAAGATTTTTTAATAGTATTAAATCCACTTACACCATAAAAAAAAAATTCAAATAATCCAACTACCTAATTATTTGAAATTACCAAATTCTACTAAAAAAAAATCTGTCATCCAAATTATTCTATTTAGTTGGTAGACAACCCCGTCATTAATCATGGTCTCACAAACCATGTCCAATAAGCCCATGCAATATCACCATGATACGAATCTCTGTATCATCTTGCACGACTGACATTTCCAAGTTCCCTTCATGTTTGACCGTTTACAGGTAATGTTTGCAAGTGTATACTTACAATTGTGGTCTAAATAGTGGATTTTTTATTTTCAAAAGCTTTTGACGCTACTATATTCGGTGCATGTAAATACTTATATTTGTTATTCGTTTTCCCTTTTAATCTAGAATTTTCTAATACAATTTTTAGTTATTAATATAAAAATTTTAGTTATTAATAATTTTCGAAACGTGTTTTTAAAAATATTAGTTATTAATATAAAAATTTTAATTATTAAAATTTTTTAAAATGTGTTATTAAATATATAAATAAACTTGTCTTAAAAACAAATTAAAGTAATATTTATATTATTGAGACTTCACTATTGAAATTTCACTAAATTAGTACAAATTAAAAAATTATATAGAAAATATACGAGAAGAAGGCAATACAAAATCCAAAAACTTTAAACCGGGACTTTATCTTTTTTAATGAATAAATAGTTGAGATTGAAGAGAATTAACATTCATTGCAAATTAAATCTCATACTGACCAAGTCACGTACTATCCCTAAGTTCGAAAACTCCCATCAACGCTTTATATGAAAACCCTATTTTGTCATTAGAAGACCAAATCGGTTGCACTCCGTGTTATTGTTAACGAACTTGTCTAGGCCTTTACTATACCATTACTATATGAAAAGAAAATTGTGAGTTTCTGAATATTTACATTTGCATTTCAACTTTTTAGTTTAGGTTATGCATTTTTATGATGATAGTTAATGTTTACTGAAATCAAATTTTGGTCTATACTTACATCCTAAATTTTGGTCTATACTTACATCATAATTATTATTAGATTTTATTTTTCATTTTTATTATTAATAATAATTTCTTTTAAAATGATTAAATTTATATTTATATTTATATTTTATTAGATTATAAATTAATTTATTTATATAATTCGATCTAAGTCATCTTTTAATTTTAAATATAAATTTTATATGAATTGGTTGAAGGTAAAATTTAAACTCAATAAAGAGAAAAAGAATTCTCATACCAACATCCTTACCATGTATAATTCTCATAATATTATTTGTTCAATATTTTTTTCCATTTAACATTAAGATTTAAACATTGAAATTAATTTTAATTGAAGTTCAATTTTTTTTACATAGAAATAAATAATTTATTTTAACCAAATTTTGTGTGTAAATATAATATTTGTGTAAAAGTCACAATTTATTATGGATTAGGAATTTGGTGAAAATCATTTTAATAAATCTGATTATAATAGTGTTTAATTTTTTTTATTATGGAAATAAATTAGGTATCATCAAAAATCTTTTGGGAACTCAAAATGTTGAATTTTCACATTTGAATCTTGAATTTCAAAAATTTCCAAATTTTCTCAAAATCATTTTAAAATTTCTATTATTTTTTAAATTAATTTCAAAAGTTTCTATTAATTTTCTTAAAATCATTCCAAAATTTCTGTTATTTTCTGACGAACTCTATTGGTGTTAGACCAATACCCTCCCCTGTTTGATGGCTTTATAACTAATTATTTTCACAAATGAATTTATAATTTCTGAGTTATCATTATTGTCAAAAAGATTTGAAGTGTTGGGTTCTCTGTATCGGTCCCCTATGATATAAAGGTGATATGAGAATATATTTATATATGTATATCTCCAAAAGTTTCTAATATGCCTTTTTTTTCCATATCGTGCTAGATAGTGTGAGGGTTATGAGGTAGCATCATTCGAAAACGTGCAGCCAGAGCTCCTATAAGGTTCGAAATGCCACGTTCATACGAGGTCGTCGTGGAAGAAAATAAGATATAATATATTTTTGCAATGTAAGAACTTGAATTTATATTTAAATATTTGATTAATCTAAATGTAAGAGTTAATGTAAATGTACGTTAGTTTATTTGTATCAAAACATAATAATAGTCTCTTTTGATGTTAGATGTAATAGAAGTTTTTAAAAAGGCATAATCAAATCTAACGTGCAAGAACATTATGGAATACCTAATTGCTATTTTACATCAATTTTATATCTAAATAAATAGGGTGTAGTATTAAAATTAAATAGTTATTATTATCATAATAAAAATTGATATATTTGAAGAGTTTTATAATACCTTTGTTGGTTTATGACAAAAATATATGTAAAATGTTTATATTAGGCTAGTGAGTGGGAGTCATTTTTTCAGGTTTTCTTTCCTATGTATGTGTGTATATATATTTTGGGGTGAGTGTGCTCAAGAATATATATCATTTTCTGCGAAGTTTTCGAAGGGCCAAGATTACAAATATGTTGCAAATATTGTACAAATTCTTATATTAATAAAATAACGATTAAGTGCAGACCCCACTACATGGAAAAGAACATGGAGGTGGTGCAACTACATGGTGATAGGTAATGGGTGTTGTGTCCGGTGTTGTGGAAGAGGGCACCTAGGAGCCCATGTGACTTCAGGAAGGTGCCACATGGCAGAGATGGGTCCATGCATTATAAAAGGGTATGTTGAGGACCATTATTCATCATCACCCATTATGATAATTAGTATTTTCTCATCATTACTCATCATCATCGTTCCATTACATCACCATCTTTAGTATTCATCATCCATTCTACGACAGGAGGAAAACACTATATTTCGGCTATGATCTCGACAGTGAACTTGGTGTGGGGTTTTAGAAATAACTAGGGTTGTTTTTGTTCTGATGACTCATTGGTGAATCCTTGGCATGGGTTTTGGAGTTGACCGCGAATAAAGTTGGTTATGGCCTGGAAGGGTGCTTGGAAGACCTGGAAGAAGCATGAGCTCCTATATCCCTATGTTGAGAAGTTCCTCACTTTTCATAAGGTTTCCTTGAACGTGGGCACTGTAGAGGGTCTACCAGGGCCCTGAGAAGTGTGTGCCACTTGGGAACAAGTTTAGGTAAAAAAGGCATAGTGGTTGCAGTAAGTTCTTGGATAAATATAAGGCATCTTGCAAGATGGGAACCACAAAGAGTTTGGCAGGGCCTTAAGAATTGTGTGCCACTTAGGTACAATTTTTGGGAAGTAGAGTGTTGTGGTTGGATTCATGGTTGTTGGGTTCAACCCTGTTGAAAATCAAAATAAGAAATATTTAAAATTGCATAAAAATGGATCCTAATCTAGTTTTCCCTTAATTAAATTAGAAGGAAAGTGTAATTCCACATCACATGACAAATTGTATGGGTTAAATGAATTGGGAATACTTATTTATCTTAGTCAATTTGATTTTTGTGTCAAACTGCAGGCATGTGGAGTTCACCCTCATTTTTAGGGGGTCCAATTGCAATTTATTTTGAGTTGAAATTGTTTAACTTAATTATTTGAGTTAAAATGAGTTTAATTAGTTCTAAATGATGGATGAGCAAGTGAGAGGTCCAGTGAATTAAATATAATTTAATTCGTATGCAGTGATAAATCATATAACTGATCATTCTCTATAAATAGTTGATGCATTTCATTTCTAAGGAAGACCTAGTTGAGATTGGAGTTAAAAGGAGGTATAATAAGAAATGCATAATTATAAAATTGTACAGGTCATGCATGAGGTCACCAGGATGCCTTGGATGAAATGCTCAATCAATTCGTGGGAATTTCCTAATTAATAGGCGCTCAATTCCACAAGAATGCATAAGGAAGGCTAAGAAACCAAAAGGAAATAAATTGGTTAAGTATTGGACCAAATTGGTCAACACTAGAGTGAGACAGTCAAAGATAGTGTAGAGACCTCTCAAGATTGAGAGAAGCATTGTATTATTTCATATTCTTAACTTAATGCAATATATAAATATTCACGTTTTTAGCTGAGGCTTTTCCCAGATACATATTTGTGTTGTGCGATTGAAATCCTTTCTCTTTCTTGTTCATGTGATTGTGCGATTGTAATTGGTTTTCGCAATTTATATAATATGTTCAAGTATTTTTTGTTAGAATATTATAAGGTCAGTTGAATCAATGTGGATTTTCTACATGGTATCAGAGAAAGAATCACTATAGAAGAGAATAATATGAGTTTGTTTTGAATAGGTGAATCGAAATTTCATATTTCTTCTTCAGGACCAACAACGGATCAAGATGTATTTCTGTGGATTGATACTCAAATATGCCCTGGAGGGTAGTTCGAATTACATATCTTAGAAGGACGGGATGGAGGAAGTGTTGTAGGAAAACGAGTTGAAGGAATTCATAGACAGTGATATTCCTAGGTCTGTCGCAGTAGATGCTCAAAATCTTGATGCATGTAAGAAGAATGTAGCAAAGGTGAGAAGGAATGTTTTTGAAGGAGTTCGATATAATATTTTATCGAACCTCCATGGAAAATAACTACATATGCTATGTGGAAGGCCTTAGCATATTTTTTTCAGAACAACAATGACCATAGGAAGATGGTGTTGAAGCAGAAGCTCACAAAAATCAATATGGAGGAGGGAAAGATAATACCAAAATACTTGACAAAGCTCACTCAATGTTGAGATGAGCTTAGAGGTGTTGGTGTTACCATTCACGAGGATAATTTGGTGAGCCTAGCACTTCTATGCCTTCCCCAATGCTGACACAACTACCAATATTAATTAAATGGGAGGTAGAAGCTACGAAAGTGGGAGAAATTATGGTTTGACTTGGTGCAAGAAGTTAGTCGACAGAACATCAAAGAGAAGACCTCTTCCCAAAGACAAATAATAATATTTTTCATTAGTCAGGAAAGGAAAGAAAGCCAAGAAAAACAAGTCCCAAGGAAAAGAGCGAAAGAAGAAAGACTTTCCGAACATCAAGTTTTTTCACTGTTACGAGTTCGGGCACTATACCATGAAATGTCCATAAAAGGCAAGAAAGAAGGAGCTTGCAGTAGCAGTAGTAGGTGAAGCTCTAGCTTCACAGTTCAAACTTGATTTCACTCTCATTGCATGCGTGAAAAGAACTGTAATGGGATGCATGTGGTATCTCGACAATGATGCCTCGTTCGATATGACGGGGAATAGAGATATATCCATTGACTCGGAGGAGAACAACCTCAAGTAGAAGATAGAGTTTGGGGATGATGGGAGGTATAGCACGACTGGAATTGATACAATTACTTTGTATTGTTTTTTATAGGAATAAATAAGAATCTTGTTTCAATAGCAGTATTTGAAGATTGTGGCTATGTTGTGATATTTAGAAAATGAAAGGTTTTACTTAGACACATCACCATGGGACATGTGAAACAAATATGTGTGCAAGTCAAGAACATAAATGCTATCGAGGTCAAAGATGCATGTAAATCCTTGACAAGCAAGGAAAATGTTGGTGCTTGAGAGGGAGCATGAATTTCCTCTCAACATGCAGCCTCAGAAGAAGCCTCAAAACGTTCTAGAGTAGCAACAATTAGAGAAGTAGAGAAGAGACCGAGTGGAGGCATTCAATCAAGAAAAGACCTCGAGTAGGGGGGAATTTCGAGCCAAGTGGGAAGAGGGAGAACATGCAACCATACCTCTAGGAGAGAGGTGGGGCAATGTGAAGTCATACTCCCAAGAGTGCAGAAACTTGGGCAGGATCCATTGAGATGTTTTCTCTCATGGATCATTACCTTTCTATGGTATCCCACTCTACATAGTAGTAGGATAGATCAGTGGTGGTTGATTCAGTCATATGTCAAAGTGAGAGATGCATAGATTAACATTAGTCATATATTGGCAAGTGCAGAGCAAAGATGGTAGTAGTGCAGTTGGTATAGTGAAGAGTCAGCAACAAGGCAGACATTTTTAGTAAACAGTGCATTAACTAGTAGTGATCAGAGACTGTGGTGACATATGCATCATACTAATTTAGATTATTTGATTCTCAGTTTTAGAATTTGTAGTAGCAACAACACTAGAGAGAAGTGTTGCATGCAGAACATTCCAAGGGTACATGATTGGGATAGAGTTGAATTACATTCTTGTTGAGAAGGACTGTTGAAAATGCCAACAAGAAGTAAATTTTAATTCCACATCACATGACTAATTGTACGAGTTATATGAATTGGGAATACTTAGTTATATGATTCAATTAAATTTTGGGCTCAATCTAGAGGCATGTAGAGTTCAATCTAAGTTTTAGGGGGTCCAGTTGCAGTTTATTTTTAGTTGTAATTGTTTAACTTAATTATTTGAGTTAAAATTAGCTTAACTAGTTCTAACCAATGGATGAGCTAGTGAGAGGTCCAATTAATTAAATATAATTTAATTCACATGCAATGATCAATTACATGATTGATACTTTGTTATAAATATTTTTTTCATGTCAGTTCTAAGGAAGAACCAGTTGAGATTGGAGTTAAAGGGAATTATACTAGCATTTCTATAATTAGAAAATTGTACAGGTCATGCATGAGGTCACCAATATGCCTTGGATGAATTGTGTAATAAACTATTTGGAATTTTCTAATTAATAGCAGCTCACTACCATTAGGAATGCATAAGCAAGGCTGAGCAACCTAGAGGAAAAAAATTGGTTAATTGTTGGACCAAACTTGTCAGGAGAGTGAGACAGTCAGAGATAGTGCCAAAAGCTCTCAAGCATGAGAGAAGCATTTTATTGTTTCATATTCTTGACTTAATGAAATATATAGATAGCATGATTTCAGCTGAGGGTTTTCCCATATACATCTTTGTGTTGTGCGATTGAAATTATTTCTATTTATTGTTCATGTGATTGTGCGATCATAATTGGTTTCCACAATCTACAGAATAGATTCAAGTATTATGGTTTATCATAATACAAGATAAGTTGAATCTATGTAGATTTTTGAAAAACCCTTGGCTATGCATGTATTTTTATTTACAGGTTCTCACTATTTCCTGTGGAGTTGCAGTTGTAGCTCGAGGGTGATGCATGGTTGTGATTTATGAACTAGGAGGTCTATGGATCGGTGGAACATGGAGACCAAATAATGATTTGTTTGTTTTATATAAATAATTGATCATGTTTATTATTGTATTGATTTATATATTTATGATTTTCATATTGGTGCTATAAAAGTTTATGAATTTATGGCTAGAACCCTAGTTTTAAGGCTTTGTGTTATAATTTTTATAACTCTCTATATTAAGTTGTTAGTGTTTATTTTCTGTGAATCAATTCATAATTATTAGTTAATGTGATGTTACCTATGATATTTTTTGGAAATAACAGAGGTTATTTAATTTTCATTTCCATAGTGAGATGTAATCATGAGTCTTATGTGTTAAAATGTAAGTCATGGTTTTCTTGCTTCCACAACTAAGTTATATCACTATACATGGTGAGCACTTCCAGGAAGGTGGTTTTGACACTAGAAGGTGTTATGAGAGCCCAATTGACAACTTTGAGCTTGATTAGGCATGCAACGAGGAAAAATGTGAAATTTCAGGTTGTTCACCAACTATGTAACGAAATTCAAAGTGGACAAAGTGGTTACAAACTTATCGATAAATAACATAGGAAAGACTTAAACTGTAAAAATTTTGCGATGGAGTAAAAATTTCAAAGAAAACGGGTTAATTTTAGCCTCGGATGGCTAGGGTTGATGCACATTACATTAATCTCATAGATTTGGAATTTATTATTATTATTATTATATATATATATATATATATATATATATATATATATATATATATATATATATTATAAATATTCATATATATAATTTAAAATAAGAAAAATGTTGAAAACAACAGCAAGAAAGATTCTAATTTAATTTTCCCTTGAATGAAATTAGAATAAAATTGTCATTCCACATCACAAGACAACTTGTACGAGTTAACTAAGTTAGTATTCCTTATTTGGTTCAATTAATTCGATTTGAGGGTCTAACTTGAGTCATGTAGAGTGTCTCCTATATTATAGGGGCCTTGGTTGAGTTTATTTTGAGTTTTAATTAATTAACTCAATTTATCTTAGTTAATATAAGTTTAACAAGTTCTAACAGATGGATGAACTAGTGTGAGGTAAAAGAGTGGAACTCAGACTTGAACCACATCTAGTGCTAAAGTAGATAACTAATGATTCACTCATAAATAACTCATGCATGCCAGTTATGAGAAAGACATAGTTAAGATTGGAGTTCAAGGGAAGTGTACTATCAATTCTATAATCATACAAATTGTACATGTGGTGCATGTTGTCATGGGAAGGCCTAGTTAATAGGGGATAATTACCCAAGAAAACAATGCAAGGAAATAGGGATCTTGGAGGGCATAAAATTGGTTAAGTATTGCCAAGGCTTATATAGGAAGCAGTGAGAGAGATAGAGATAGTGCAGAGGTATTTCAACTTGGAGAAAAGAATTGTAATATTCTTGTATTTTATAGCTTATGAAATATCTAAATAGAGGAATTTTTATCTGAGCCTTTCCTGAGGAAATACTTGTGTACTATGTGATTGAAATTCTTTCTCTTTCATGTTTTCTGATTTCACAATCTAAATTGGTTTCCACAATTGGTAGAGTAGATTCAATATATTTTTTTAGCATACTAAAATTATCAGTTGAATATACGTGGATTTTCTACATTGTATCAAAGAAGGAATCACCATAGAAAATAATAATACGAGTTTGGTATGTCTTTGTGAATCAAATTTGTAGATCTACTCTTTAGGATTAGCAGCAAGATCAAGATGTCTTTCTCTGTATTGAGACTCAAATATTCCCTTAAGGTTATTCAAATTACATATCTTGGAGGGATAGGATTGAAGCATTGTTGGAAGACAACGAGCTAAATGAATTCATAAAAAATGATATTCCTAAGCCTACAGTAGAAGATGCTCAAGATCTGGAGGCATGGAAGAAAAATGTAGCAAAGGCAAGAAGGATGCTATTGGAAGTGTTCGAGATCATATTTTCTCGAACCTCCATGGAAAGGAAACTCCATATGCTATGTCGAAGGCCTTAAAAAATTTGTTTCAAAACAACAATGACTACAGGAAGTTGGCATTGACGGACAAGCTAAGAACAATAAATATGGATAATTGAAACACAATACCAAATTACTTTACCAAGTTTACCCAATGTCGGGATGATCTTGGAAATGTTGGTGTTTACATTTTTCGAGGATGATCCACTGAGCCTAGCACTTCTAGGCATTCCCAAGCACTGGAAAAACTACCGAGATTTAGTCAATGGGAGGGAGAAGCTACCAAAGTGGGAGTGCTTGTGGTCTCAATTGGTTCAAGAAGATATTCGGCGAAACACCAGAGAAGTATCCACATCAAAGAATGATGAAGAGGAGAAATGTGCCTTGGATGGAAAGGAAAAGAAAGATAAATGGAATTCATCCCATTCCAAATTAGATTCTATTTAGGTAAAAAAGAAGAAGGACTTCTTGAAGATTAAAATTTTTCACTATCATGAGATGGGACATTATGCCACATATTTTACGCACAAGAAGGCTCACAAGAATCCCTTAGGAGGAGTGGCAAGTGAAGCTATTTATTCACAATTTGAGTTGGATTTTACTCTCATCGCATGCATGGTGTCATCGATGATGGGTTATGTGTGGTACCTAGAAAGTGGAGCCTCATTCCATATGATTTGGAAAAAATATTTCATCAATGGATTGAAGGAGAAGGACCTCCAGATGCACATTGAGATGGGAGATGATCAGAGATATAGAGTGACTTACATTGATATTGTTACCCTTCATAGGGAGTCAATATCTCCTCTACATTAAAAGATGTCATGCATGTTCCTGGTTTTAAGAAGAAGTTAGTTTAACTTTCTATATTGTAATACTTTGGCTATGATGTGATATTTAGAAAAGGAAAGGAATTTTTTCTTCACATAGCCATGATATGGGTGAAGAATATCGGGGTTCAGGTAAAGAACCGCTACCAATTGGATGTAGAATATTGTGCTACCTTGTGGATGAAAGTAGAGAAGGTGGAGAACCAATACATCGGTGAGTTCTGTCATAGAATATTGGGCCATTTACACCGCAAATATTTGAATATCATGTAACATATTTCTGTAGGACTTCCCATGGGTCCACTTGAGCAGTGTGATACATGAAAAGTTTGTACATTGGGGAAGTACACCTAGGCCACCTTTAATGATAAGGAATTTGATCGAAAGAGATGCTTGAAAGAGTTCACTTAGATGTTTGTGGACCATTATCGACAGCCTCCACCACTAATAATAGGTATTATGTAATTTTTGTAGATGATTTTTCATGCAAGTGTTGGATATTCTTCATGTAAGAAAGATGTGAAGTTCTCAAAATTTTGTGAGTTCAAAGCACTTCATTAAAAATACACAGGCAAGAAAGTGAACGTTCTTAGGAGAAAAAATGGTGGAGAATATATGTCAAATGAATTCAAGAAATTTTGTTGATCAAAAGGCATTTGAAGGTAGTTCATAGCACCACATAACCCACAAAAAATGGGGTGGCAAAAAGGAAAAACATAAACATTGTGGGAGCTTCAAGGGCGATGATATAGGAGTAGGTTCTACCATTTCACTTGTGGGTGGAAGCATGCAACACAAGTGTGCATTTGCAGAACATAAGTCCTCGTTGGATTATTGCGATGAGTACACCAGGAGAGTCCTTTTCTGATACGCAATCATATGTGGCACACTTTATAATTTTTGGTTCGTCAGTTTACTGTCATTTTACCAAGGATGCATGGAAAAATATATAACTAAAAACTCAGTTGGGAATATTTTTGGGGTACAATGATACGCCTCACAACTATCGAGTGTACCTTCCATCTCAAAGGATTAAAATGGTTCATATAGATGTGAAATTCAATGAAGGAAATGCCATGCGAATTTCACTTGAGATTGAGCTTCAGATGCATGCAGATGAGGAGTTCTTAGCTCCACAAGAATAACCTCAAGATGTGGAGAATCCACAAGTAGAGGAGAAGAGAGTGGAAGAACCCACTTATGAAGAGACATGAAAAGACATCCAAAGATGGAAGGAAGTGCACCAGAGAGGCTGACAAGTGGATGCATGATGCTAGAGAATGTGGGAGCACCCACATCACATTCCATGCAGAGAAGGTCCCAAAATCAGTACATTGGGTACATAGCTCTGATAAGCGAGAGTGTATAGAATAATTCATCCTCATTCAATGAAGGAGTGCAACAACCAATATGGGTTGATGCCATGGTAGAGTATGACTCCATTATAAAAAAAATGCATGTGAAGTTTTCCCAATACTAGAGGAAAAGTCGGTTGTAGGACCTAGGTGGATTTACAAGGTGAAGTAAGAAGCAGATGGGAGTGTGGAGAAACACAAGTATATATATGTGTGGCCAATGGCTTCGCTTAGGTGGAGGGAATACATTACGATGAGACCTTCACTACAGTATCAAGGTACTCTTCAATCAGATATATTCTTTCACTTTCAATGCATATGGGATTGAAAATACATCATATGGATGTAAAGAAAACTTTTCTCAACGAAGTGATTGAGGGAGAGGTGTACATAGATCAGTCAGAAGGATTTGAGACCTTTGATAGAGAGTTGCATGTGTGTCGACTCAAGAGAAATATGTAAATTCTCTTTTTATCAAAAGAATATTAATTATTTAGGCCATATTATTTTAAGGGATGGGATAGTTGTGGACCCGATAAATATTAGAGCTATCGAGGAATGAATATCACCAAAGAATGTTCCATAATTTAGGCATTTTATGGGGCTACCTTGTTATTATAGAAGATCCATTGAAGGGTGTTCTATGATTTCCCATCCCATCACTTCATGATAGAGGAAGGGTGTTAAATTCGAGAGGAACTTTGAGTGTGAGGGATCCTTTCAGTGATTATAGGCTTTGTTAACAAGTTCTAAAATACTCAATATTACGTGAGATCAATATTTTTTAATATGAATTGATGCATGTAAAGAAGGTTTTGGGGGAGTGCTTATGTAGAATGGGAATGTGGTGTGTTATGGGTCCAGAAATTTTAAGGAACATGAAAATAATTATGCCACACATGCCTTTGAATTGGGCACTATAACTCATGCTCTTAATATTTGGATATTATCTAATGGACCAAAAAATTGAGTTTCAAACTAATCATTATGGATTTACACATTTGTTTGAGCAATCAAATTTGAATGCTTAGAAAATTAAGGGGTTAGAATTGTTAGCTAAATATTATTTTGAGATTAAATATATTAAAGGAAAGGAGAATAAGTAAGGATATGCTCTTAGCTGGAGAATTCACTTGATGCATGCTTCTATAGTAAGTGTGTGTAATACAGATATAATGACTAGATTCTTGGAAAGTAGGAATTTAGATCAACAATATTTGGATATCAAGAAGAGCTTGCATCAAGAGGAAAAGCAATCAAAATATATGGATTATGAAATTGGATAAGATGGCATTATTATATATCAAATTTATTTATATGTGCATAATGTGGCATATCCAAAAGAATTAATTATGAAGTAGATGTGCAAGGTTCCTTATGTTGGACACTATGGTTATCAGAAAATTATTACAACAATCAAAAATCAATATTTTTTTCTTGGATTAAAGAAGGATGTAGAAAATTACATAGTAGGATGTTTAGAATGTCATAGTGTTAAGGCTTAGCATAAGCACCCGGTGGTCTTGCTATAGCCCACACCTATTCTATAATGGAACTCGGATGTGGTGTTGATGTAATCTATTACTAAAATTCCCATGACAACAAAAGGGGATGATGTGATTATGGTGGTGGTAGATAATATTACCAAATTGGTTCATTTTATTATAGTGAAATAAATGTATAAAAAAACTAACATAGTTGATACTTTCATGACAAAAGTTTTGAATATACATGGTGTGCCTAGGGAAATTATTTGAGACAAAGATAGGTAGTTTACATCCATTTTTTGCATTGGATTATTTAATGGATTAGGTACTAATTTGAATTTTAGTATTGTGTATCACCCAAAGTATAATTCAAAGGAAGAGTGGGTTAATCAAGTAATTGAACATATGTTTTAAGTATATGTGATGGATAAATTGTTAATATTGGATGATTATCGATAGTTGGTGGAGTTTTGTATAGCAAGCTATATCAAGAATTGTTAAAAATGAGTTTTTTTGAAGCATTGTATGGAAAAAATGCCATATTCCTATTATTTGGAGAAATATGATCGACCGAGTCATGGTTTATCTAGAATTTCTCAGAGATATGGAATAATAAGTTGCAAAAATTAGGAAAAACCTAAAATTTGTCTAGGATGGAGAATAACATATATATGGATAGGCATAAAATTCATCAAGAATTTAAAATTGAAGATCTTATGTTTTTTAAGGTTAAACCATAGAAGTGCTCATTAAATCTGAGTAGTTGTGCCAAATCGATTGCACACCATTGTAGATCATTTGAGATCCTTGAGATGATTAGATCAGTTGCATATAGACTTGAATTTCTTGCATCCATGCATATTCATGATGTATTTCATGTGTGTCTTATTAAAAAATATATTCCTTGTATTGATTACTTGATTTATTAGCATATGATTCAAGTGGAACCAAAAGGGGATTTTCTAGTCCAATTAGTATAAATTTTAGATAGGATGGTCAAGGTGCTTTGGAATTGCGTTTTCAGCATGGTAAAGTACAATGGATCATGTTTTTTCTTGATGAGGCTACATTGGAGTAGGAATATGTAACGAGGGAGGAATACCTTCATATTTTTTACTAAAGTATATATATGTATATATATGTTGCACGAAGGAAAATGCATAAAATAAGGGGGGAAGAACGTAATACCCCTACTAATTTCTGGTGTAAATATATGAAATACATTTATATTATATTGGTGAGGTGGAGTTATTTTTGTAGGCCTGCATGCCTATATATATGTGAATGTATATTTTGGGGCCAACATGGCCAAGACTATATGGAAATTTTGGTTAAGTGCTTGAAGGGCCATGATTGTAAATATGTTGTAAATATTGTACATATTCTTATATTAGAAAAATAATGGTTGGCTATGGAGCCCACTCCATGGAAAAGAGTATGGGGGCAGGTGCAATTGCATGGCAACATGAAACATGTGTTTTGCTCAGTGTTGCGAAGAGGGAACATAGGGGCCCACCTAACATCAGGGAGGTGCCACATGCTAGAGAGTGGTCATGCATTATAAAATGGTATGTAGAGGACCTTTATTCATCATTAGCGATCACCCATTATGATCATCAATATTTTCTTGTCATTACTCATCCTCATTTTTTCATTACATCACCACCTTGAGGATTCATCATCCATTCTATGGAAGGAGGAATATAATGGATTTTGGTTATGAACCATTCATTGAACCTGATGTGGGGTTCTATATTTGACTATGCTTATTTTGGTTCTCGTGACTGGTTGGTAAACCCTCGGAACAAGATCTTGAATTGAATGGGAACCAAGTTGGTTATAACCTGGAAGGATGCTTGGAAGCCCTTGAAGTAGCATGAGATCCTAGAGTTGCATGTTCATAAATTCCTCGCTCGCTATAAGGTATCCTATAAGGTGATCATAACAAAGGATTCAATCATGCCCATAGAAAGTTGTGCCACTTGGGTGTAGGTTTCTTAGAATTAGAGCATATTTGTTGGAGTAAGCTCCTAGATTGGCATAATATATCTTAGAAGGTGGGAAACGTAGAGGGTCTGGCAGGGCCCAGAGCAGGGTGTTCTACTTGGGTGCAATTTTGGGGAAACATAGTGATGTAGTTGGAGTTTTGACTGTTCGGTTGGTCCCATATCCATGGATGTATTGTTATTTTTGAGTTCCCATTGTTTCCTGTGGATTTTCATTCGTAGCTCAGGGGTGACCAGTGGTTGATATTTATGAACCGAGATGCCTATGGCTTTGTGGAATGTGGAAAGCATGCAACTAGTTTCTATTTTCATATAGATAAGTGCTCATGTTCATTACTATATTATTTTATATATTTATGATGTTCATATTTGGTTTCGTAATTGTTTATGAAATTATGTATAGAACCCTAGTTTCAAGGTTTTATTTTATAATGTTTATAATTTTATATATTATGTTCTTAGTGTTTATTTGGTGTGCATAAATTCATAATTGTTTGTTCATGTGATATTAACTACGGTATTTTATGCGAATAATTGAGGTTTTCTAATTTTCATTTATGTTGTGCAATTTTGTAATTATGATTTATATGTCTTAAAATTATTTCATTTTGGGAATTTTCACTACATGCATGTAAATTGAAAAATGGTTAGGCTCAAGAACTACCATCATAAGATAATGGTTTTTTCACCTCCACAACTAAATTATATCATTGTAACCAATATGATTATAGCATTGTTTGCTAGCAGGTGGCTTGGGATGATACAAGTACAAGAAATTTTTTATTGTTTTAACATAATGATAATTGATACTTTTAGTATCTATAGGTCAACCTATAGTAACTCAACACATAATTTTTTTATTGAAATAGTTGAGGATTGAAGAATGTGTAAAAGAAATAGAAACAATCTATTTCTTGAGTTTCAGAGACGTCACAGTAAAATTATAAGAGGAAAATAAAAATAACATTCCTTTAAAAAATCATGTGATTGTAATATACAAAGACATGTTTGATGAGTTGTCACAAAAAAATAGAAGAAAAAAAAATAGATGTATGTGTTGCATAAAGAGTTATTAAATGTGTGTGTGTGTGTGTGTGTGTGTGTGTATAGAGAGAGAGAGAGACAGAGAGAGAGAGAGAGTTTTCACAAAAAATGTTGAATTTGTTATGGTTTAACCATTCTATATCTTAAACTTTTTTACCATAAACCCAATTTAAAAAATAAATAAATAAGATGAGAAACAACACATATCCTGTGATATGTGGGTCTTATATGTGTTGTTAAATTCTATTATGTTACTTTGAAATTGAAAATTTTCTATATGTGTTCACTCCACACTTAGAATTTAAAGTTCACATTAAAAAATGAATATATGTTCTAATTATACATAAAGGGTGCGAAAATAATTTTCATATGAAATAAAATGAATTGTTTGAGGTCCAAAAGAAATGGCCCTTCCAAGTGTTGGAATTGTAATAATATGGTACACATTAGGCCAACTACGCACATCTATAAAAAGTGAAAACATCTTACTATAATCTATAAGATGAAAAGGGACTGATACAAAAATCATGGAAACAAGGATAATAGAGGTCCATAAGATCATTAATGATAGTGTAGATGGTGAATCTATGGAGTATATTTTTGCATCACCATTAAGGGCGCTCGTAATAAAAAATTACTTTTCTAAGTGTTAACAGTGATGGATTCCAACAACAGGGAAGTGTTTTTCCCTGATATGAAGTCCCAAATAGGCCTCACACCATTTGGATTGGGAGCAACAACCAAAAATATGGTCAGTTGCCATAATCATGTGATCTTAAAGATGTACCTTTTATATGATAAACACATAAGAATACATATACATATCTTTGGTGATAGAAAGTGAGTAAACTTTTTTTAATATCAATTGTAATGCATAAGAGGTTCTTTCCTGCAAAAGGAAAAGAGAATGACCTTCTAGACGAAAAGTAATAGTACTATCCTAGAAGGCACACACACATGTATGAAAGAATTTCTAGTTGAACTAAAAAATAGTTCATGAGTAAAAAATAATCATGAAAGAAAATACCACACATTCAACAAGATATACACTAAATCTAATGAAATACTTCATTGACCTTAAAATTCATAAAACAACATATATTGTAAACATTTAAAGGATATTATTAAAAAATCCATGATAAATACATGAAAATGTGTTGGATCTGAGAGCTTAGGATAATTAAGTGAAAGTTCCAATTCTATAATACAATGATATGACACTAGCCGCAAGAGTGGAACATGAAGCTACCACTTTATTATCCAAATAAGCATGTTCACTCCTATGCTAGACTAGAGAAATCAAGGCTACAAATCTCATTAGGGGAATTTTGAGGTCTAAACTGGGCCTCCTAAGAAAAATGTACCAAAAAAAAACTTTATAAGAACCAATTGGATTCAATATTATGATGTCAACCATGGGGGATGATTCACCATTTTTTAAGTAAAAGGGTAAAAAGATTAAAAAATAATAAAATAATGAAATTACTTTTTCAACTCATATTTTCAACTTATCTCCCAAAGTATTTACTCAAATTTCAAGCGGAAATATTCATTGGATGAAAAATTTAATTCCTCATCCAATGAGTACCCATGTTGGATACTTTTGATGAACCCTGCTACAAAAAAAAAAAATGAAAAATACTTAAAAAATGTGATTACAATCACGTTTTTCATGTATTTCTCATTTTTCGTGTAGCAGGACCCATAGAAAGTGTGCAACATGGGTACTCCCTTGATGAGGAATTAAATTTTTCATCCAACGAGTACTCCCTCTTGAAATTTGAGTAAAAAATTTGGGAGATAAGTTGAAAATATGAGTTGAAAAAGTAGTTTTTTTACTTTTTTTCCCTCTAAAATTTTATGATGTAATCAAATATTTTTTTTGGTAAGTTGAGCTAATCTATTAATTTCAAAAACATAGAGTTATATATGCTAAAATCTGGGTAGGTAAGCTATGCTTAACCAATCTCAGCCTCTGTGACACTACTTTTGGGCTACCTAGGGGGAGGAAACCAGCCCAAAAAAACTTAGAACCATGTAGAACATTATAAGTTCTAGCGTTGACACAGCTAAAAACCATAAAGTGGATGATAACAGACAAGACCTATGGGAAAATATGACAAAACACATAAGAAAATTGAACCACTACACAGACATGACTCATCCTCTTCCTCATTATCACTGAGGTTCTCCTCTTCAATGGGACAGGCAAGAGCCTGCACAGCAACTACTTCCACCTCGGCTTTAGTGCATTTGGAAGTGTGCACCGGAGCATAGAGGATAGGGGATTTAGGGTCTACGCCATATGGAATCCGCATCCAAATGCCATCAAAATCCATGAGCCAGATGTCTGTGTCCTTATCTTCTTTCTCCAAAGCTGTCAAAGGGTTAGATGTGTGCTCAGAGAGGAGGGGGACCTTCTCACACCTCGACCACCTCTCTGTGTAGCTTTCCTGGAGGATTATGCGCACTGCTGAGGATTATATATATGGCTCGCAAAGGTGCTGGAAGAGGATACATTAATCGACTCAAGGCAATTGTCTTCTCCACAATGATATCATCCCGGGAGAGCCCCTCTTCGACCTCCACGGATGGTACGTTGGTGAAGTATGGGAGACATAGTGCATGAGGGATGGGGTAAGAAGGCTAGGAGAAATAGAAGCACCTCAGACCAAGGAGGGGAGACAAGATTCACTCTGGGGCTGAAGGGGCAACAATATCTTTGGGACAGGTTCACAGTTTGGAGAGCGGAGATCTGAAGGGTGCTGCACAGCTCTACGCTAGGAAAAAGGCTTCACAGTGGATTGAGGTCAGTGAGAGGCTAGATCAAAGTGAGGAGAGAGAAAGGCAAAGGTAACATGCTGAGAGACGAAAGGGGCAGACTATTGGGAGTTATAAAGAGGATGGAATGAGATCTGTGAGGATGGCGACAAGTGGCCTTTGCACGGATCTGCATGTTGAGCTTTATCAACTTAGCAGGCACGTGGGAGGAGGTAAGGCTGTGATGTTGGTTAATCATGACAGAAATTAATGGCGGTAGGATCAAGGTGATGCTCAGGGCTAGGTGACGCAGTACCCGTCCACTCGTCATCATTTATGGTTCTGCGTGAATCGTGCGACAGCCTAATGATAATTGGATCCACTCCAGGTGAAGCACTACATTAGAGACCTTCGTTATTTGTATGGGGAGAGGTGTGATTGTCACTTGTGGCCAGCCTGTCACCCACATCCCAGGTGTAATCAAATATTATTTTATTATTTCCACTATTATTTTATAATTTCCTTAGGAGGCCCATTTTAGACCTCAAAATTCCCCTAATGCTAGTTCCAAGCCCTTTTCTTGAGTTATGAGGGTTTATTTATAGAAAATGAGGTGATCTTTCACCTCCTCTTCTGACCTTTGAGATGCCTCATGACTCTTGAGCTCCTTTTCTCTTTATTCTATCTAATGACTCTTCATATTCCATATTTAACTCATGGACATCCACTTAGATTTAAATTTCTTATTATTTTCTAAATTCTAAGTTGTATAATGCAAAAAAATTGCTAGAGCCTAATAATATAAAAATGTATACATTATACTTGAGCTTGAGGAAACTCTAGCTTGACAGCTTCTACTTATATCTCTGACGAAACATATTTATACCAAGGTTTGTTCTATGTTGTTATGTCCTTAAACTTTGGTGGAGGATTTGGCTTATGCCATACCCTTTCCTCCATTGAATCTGGACAGATGTTTTTGGAACCTATTTGGACTTTATTCCATAGTAATAACATCTTCATATTCAAATTGGCAGGTCTAGCTACAAATTTTTGAAGATTATTCCTTTTGATTTATAGATCTTCTTTCTCGACCACGTGCCTTAAGTTTCTGAACAATTATTCGGTTTCCTTCTTGACAACACTTATTCCCTTTGTATTCAAAAATTCTTCAACCGAAGGTATCTTGTGCACTTTGACGAAGGAGTCCGAACTATTATACAACCACATATAGGTGGTTATGATGTTGGCCACATAAGTGCATATTTATTTGTTTCCATGTACAATATTTCTTGATCAGAGGCTCAATATTAAGATCAAAACTTAAAGTGCTAAAAAATTCTTCAAACTAGAAGGACGATGAATGAGTCTCGTTGATAGGAATCCAGCATAGTTCGTTTCATCAAAAACTGAATATGTATGAGGAATTTATGACCTATTGTTCATTTCTCTAAAAAACTAAAAAATTACATAATAGTCATAGGTTGATGACATGGCAACCCAATCAGCATACTAGTTATATTCAGGTAATATTCTCCATTTTTTTCCCAATGACACTATGACAAGTGTCAAAATAGGATTCCCTAGTGAACTTTGGAGTTGAATTTTTTTACAATTTATCCTAAGGTTGAATGAGATTTTTTTTTAGTTTGGAATATTCCAACCAGATATGGATACGTGGTGCATCCAGGGACCTCCACGTGCACACTCTAGTGGACCCCATCCAAACCTTGGATTGAACTGCAAGTCGAAGAAGATTCATATTATATCAAATTTTGAATGTAATTATATAATTTAAAGTTCTAAACCATGGACAGACAAACATATTAATTCAGGCGAATGTATTGAATTAACCAAAGTTTCAAATTTTTCTTTGGACAAATTTCGTGCATGGAAAAAATTATGTGCAGGGGTCTGGGTCATGGTCGAACCCATGACCTACCCCACACCAACTAGGCACCTTACCACCTTCCCTATATGTTGGGTCTTAACCATATAAGATATCAACTAATATTTAATGCTGATGGAATCTGATGGCAGGGGTTTAGAGGGGGGTACCCCCCTCCCCATATAACCATGCTACAAAACCGAGGGCAAAGCAGAAAGTATTAAGTGCAGAGTTTAATTTTAAGTGTGGGTTAATCCACTAATCCGATGGTTAAGGTTAATTATATCGATTTTTATTGAATGCGTTTAAGCGTAGTTAAGACCGAATTATCCACCTTCTAAGTGAAATTAAGAACTAATTAAACCCAGATATATGTGGTGGAAGATTTAGCAAACTATGCCAATTTTGGCAGAATCCCCATTATTTTGGAGCTAATTGGAGTCTCCTCCAGCTTTGGAGGTATTTCACTAGGAAAATTTGTTTTGACCATAATTGCAGCAATATTTGACAAATTTTGGCTCAGGAATAGTCATTCCTAGTAGATTTTGATGTTTTGGACACATTGGAGTAGGTTTAAGAGGTAGTAGGAGACTGTAATCATCAATGTTTTCAATATTTATCTAATACAAAGGCCCAAGCCATGGAGGCTAGACCAAGGAGATGTAGCCCAGGATGGGTGAACTCCTTCATCAAACAATGTGTTAATGGATCAATTGTGATGGTTTGTTGTGTGTTTGTTTATTGTTGTTCAACATTTACTTTCAATGTTTTTATGTTCAAGTACTGAATATAATGTCCACACATTTACTTGTTAAACAATCATAAGAACTTCAATAAGCTCATGTACATGCAGCAAAATCAACATTTTTAATATAAATCTGAAGATGAAATTAGCACAACAAAAATAACATTCAAATTATGATCAAGATGGTATGAGAGAAAATGTTGTTTTCTAGTTTTGCTTGAGTTTGTGCAAGTAGGGTTTTAATGGTTGCAAATTTCTGATGTTTACAAGGTTGAAGTTGCAGAGAGAATGGAAACTATTGGTTACTACTCCTAAGGTTAGGAGTATAATAAGGAGAGCTGCAAGAGCACCATCTCCACCCAAAGTTTCACTCCCAGGCGCACTTGGAGCACCTCAAGTTTTATCTCCAGAAGCTGAGATTGAAGAGGTAAAAGCTGCACCAGAAGCTGAATTGATTGAATAAGTACAAGTTTCTTCAAAATCTAAGCTTGAATCCATAGACATCATGTCAAGTGTAGGAGATGTTGAAGGTCTTTCAGAAGAGAAAGCATTCAAGATGGCTTTATATGACCTAATTGAGAGGGTTAGGATCCTATTTGAAGAGAGGAACACCAGGATCGTTGGAGAGAATGCTAAGTCTCCACGTTGAGAGGGAACCTCAGAAGGAAAGGAGGATGAAGAGAAGGATTTAAAGGGTAGTGGAGGAAAGCCTCTTCTATCTCCACCATCCTCATAATACTCCTCATCATCTCCACCGGAATCATCTTCCACTTCCACCACAAAACACTCATACTCATCGAAAAATCCCAAAAGTAAAAAATCCATTTCTCAAATTGGAAATTAAGTTTGAACTTACCATGTACAATGGAGAGGTAAATGTAGACAAGTTGGAAAATTGGATACATCAATTGGAGGTTCATTGCAGAATTCAAAACCTACAAGAAGACGACATAAAGATCCATTTTGTTTCATTTAGGCTAGAAGGAGAAGCACTAGTCTGGTGGGAAAGAATCAAGAGGAAATGCGAATCCATTGTAAGATATCCATTTCTTGGGTTGATTTTATCTCTTCAATTACAAGACATTTTTATGCTTTATCTTACATGCAAAAAGCTATTATGAGTTGGAAAAACTTTAGTCAACTCATGGGTCAAACAATTCAAGAATATACCAAGGAGTTTAGGAAAAGGGATTTGTTGTTAGGAATAAACTTGAATTCCCAAGACACACTCTTGAAATACAATGGGGGTTTACATTCGTATTTGATACATACTGTTGTGGATGATTTTGTCACCCCCCTAGAGACAGCCTAGAGTTGCCATAGACCAGTGCCTAGGACATCTTAATATAGCAAGGAGCCCTTTTAGTTTGGGTTGTCAGTCCAAGAACTCGCTTACTATCTCTTGTTCTAAACAAGGAAATTAGTTTTGAATGGGACCAATCTCTCTCAGAAGCTGACACAAGGATAAGAATAATGTAGGAACATGATGTAAAACTTCAGCATGAAAGAATCAGACAGTTAAGAGACCGCTTACTGTAAAGAGGGCCGATTCAAATAATATATCACAGAAATCAAATATCAGATATCAGGAAGTGAGTGCAGTGAGGAAACGTAAGAAGATATTAGCTGGCATACAAGGGCGCACCGATTTACGAATCCTTCAGCCACTAATATAGCAGAAAATATGGAAAGAGTGAACATGGAACAGTATATCATGACTAGGCCTATTTAAAGCGCTTGACTAATTCCAAAAAGGGCACCACTTAAGATGAATCCTTACTGCAAACTAGTGAGCCACTCACATTCTAGAACATGATACAAGAAGACAAATAGCATGAAATGAGATAATGTGTTAACACATGAGAGAAATTACATACTGTGAGATACCAAAGACCAGAATCCTCAATACAGTTATAACCCCTCCTCACTGAGACCCTACGGGCTCTGAAACTTCATACAGAAATGTTAAAAAATGTATACAGAAGTCTTCTCGCTGCACCGTTTGCTGATAGAGATCTGGAACCCCTGAAATGTCTTATTTCTGAGTATTTATAGAGAAGACAGAAACTTCTGGAGGAGGAGGAAGATGAGGTACAATTAATGACTCAGTTTTTACAAAATGGCGGAAAACATTCGCGCCTTATCTGTGAATGACTGACTATAAGTGAATATACCTAACAATATTTTTAAAGAAATAACTGCTGGGAGATAAAAATATCCTTATATACAAGACAGAAATAATAAAATATATACAAAGTGATGCCTGGAGCCAAGGGAAAATATGCCGCCATAAGTGGCCTGAGATATTCTGCATTTCTGTACTGTACTCTCGGCCCTTGATTTTGGATTTGAATCCTGTATTATTAATTCAGGGTGAATTTCTCTGGAGAGTTCTGTAGATCCATATATGTGCTTTCTTTAATGGCGGTCATCTCTTCTACCTACCCTTGGCTTCTTCATTAAATTTCACCCCAGGAAAACGTCTTTCATGGGCCCTGAACCTCTGTAATGGCGGCAGCGAATTAAAATATCTTCCAGTTACCTTGAAACCTGCAAAATCCACAAAATATCAGAGAAAACTGACTCAGACGAAGGTGGGAGTGATGGAGGTGGTGATGAAGATGACAGTGCGGACGTGAATAGAAGGCAGAAATAGACAGGGTGGTGGAAGAAAATCGATAGTGGTTCGGCAGATAGACGAAATTTGAGTTTTGTTCATGACACAGTCAGGTCAGGAGGGAGAAATAGCGAAAAATATGAATAAAAACATATGAACAATCATTCATATATATATATATATATATATATATAGCGCAAAAGAAAACTAAGGACGTGCGAAATGAGAACACGTGGAAGTACGATGGACAGATGGGGAGGTGATGTGGCGGGGTCGACAAGCGGAAGTGGGTGAGAGTGACACGGTGGCGAGCCATAGAGCATGGCGAAGACGAAATAACGGGTGGGCAAGTTTGAAGAATAATCACCGCCGGATCAGGCTCGATAGATCCAACGGCTCCAAAGAATTCCGCTGCCCGGCGATGGGACAATCTTTAACGCGCAGGGGAGAAGCGGTTTTCCGCTCGTACTGAGGACACGCGGCACCACCTGTATGGGATCGCTGCCCTCGTGGGAAATACCACCTGGCTGACGAGAGTGGTGCGGGGGATATACTGCCGGTTTTGCATGCGGGGGTACATATGTGGGGGCCGCCATATAAGAAGGTGTCCGCTCCGTTGATTTAATTAAATCGGACGGCGGATATCACGCTCGAAACACAACGATAAGCCCCTTTTCTTTTAGCTTGTGGTCTCCGGCCTCTGGTCATGTGACGACAACAACAAGTGGGCTAAGGACTTGGGGGGGCTTTCGGCTAAACAAATTTAAATTGAGAGTTTTTAATCATTTGAGAAATATATTCTGAGGCGGAGAAGGTGGCTACGAGCATGATATGGGGGGAGGTTTTGACCACAAAATATTGGAAATGGATTTTAGAGGAGCTGGTGGCCAAAATTTAAATGGAGAAGGGAATATGTACAACATCGACTCCATCTGGGGATGGCATGGTCGTCCTCGGGCATGTCGAGAACACGCAGACCATTCAATATTTCATTATGCTACTCAATTTCTCTGCGCTTCTCCTTCAGGTAATTATCACCACCTTTTCTTTGCAAAAATAAACATCAAAACCACTTATATATAGTATATACAACATAGTATTCTGTTCCTGGGTTAGAATTGGAAATACGGCTTGAGGAATTGACCATTCACAGGCGCGTCCAACAGATCACCTTGTAGATTTTCTAAATAGAAAGTGTTGTTTCTTCCCAGCTTTACTGTTTTGAATGGTCCAAACCATAATGGATCGAATTTAGCATGCTTGCCCTTTTCTGCTCTGCGAACATCCCATCTGAGAACCGAGTCTCCAACTTGAAAATTTCTATCCTTTGCGTGCTGATCAAAGACCTTCTTCATTTTTTCCTGGTATTCTATTAATCTCTGATCTACCTGGTTCCTTGTTTCCTCCAATTCTACCAGCTGATTAATTCTTCGGATCATGTCATCTGTTTCTTCTTGATTTTCCTGCATAAAACGTGCCACTGATAATGCCAATTGCAAAGGGAACACAGCTGCTCTGCCATACACCAGCTCATAAGGAGATTTCCCTGTTGCTCTTTTGCTGGTTATTATATTTGCCCATAGAGAAAACTTCAACTGAGAGTTCCAGTTCTTTTGATTTTCAGCTATTGTTTTCTTCAGGGCTCTCACCAGGGTCTTATTAGATGATTCTGCTAGACCATTCCCCTAGGGATAGTATGCTGTAGAATGAGTTAATACAATATTATATCTCTGGCAGAAATTTACAAACCTGGCTGACTTAAAAGCCTGAGCATTATCAGTTACAATCCTAGCAGGATAGCCAAACCTAGATATGATATTATCTTCTATAAAATTCATTATCACAGCATCTGTAGCCTTTCTAGTTGGTATGGCTTCCACCCATTTCGTAAAATAATATATGGCTGTTAGAATCCATTTATGTTGGCCACTTGATGGGGGATGTATCTCACCTATGAAATCCAATCCCCATTTCTGAAATGGTTCATTTACATGAATAGGGATCAAGGGCAGTGCTGCTAATTCTAGTCTTTCTGCAAACCTTTGGCATTTGTTACATGATATGACCCAAGCAAAAGTATCTGAATACAATTTTGGCCAGTAAAAACCAGCCTTCAGGATTTTATGAGTGGTAGCCCTCCAGCTGTAATGTCCTCCACATATCCCCTCATGAAATTCTGTCATTACATTTTGCACTTCATTTTCTGTGAGGCATAAAAGTAATATGCCTAGAGGGTCTCTCCAATAGAGCTGCCCATTGGAAATTGCATATTTCTGTGACTTCATCCTTACAGCTCTGTATTTTACCTTGTCACACCCTATAGGAAAGCCAAGTGTCAAAATATATTCAACAACTTCTTTGTACCAAGGACTAGTTAGATATTTCACATGTATCTTTTGAGTAGCCATCTCTAGTCCATGTTGCTCCTTTTCTTTTTCTGATTCTTCATTTGATATCACAGACAGATTAATGCCCAAAGCTTGATGATTTGATTCAGATAACATCTTGGCAAGTCCCTATCATTTCACCAGCTGAGTAGGCCTTATATCCAAATCATACTCTTGGATTTTTGCAATCCATCTTCCCCTTCTACCTTCGCTGTCTCCTTGAACCAGAATGTCTTTGACTGCTGCTGTAGGGACATAGGCTGTGATGTGAGATTGCAAAATATAGACTCTGAAAGCTTTAAGGGACTTTACCAGGGCATATGCCTGCTTCTCCAGTATATTATATTTCAATTCAGCATCATAAAGCACTTGACTGAAGAAAGCTATGGGTTGTTCATATCCCTCTTCATTTTTCTGCAATAACACTCCAACAATGGTATGAGGTGAAGCAAATGAGAAAATCATAAATGGTTTTTTGTAATCTGGCCCTGCTAGCACAGGAGCTTCAGCGAATGCCCGTTTTATCCTTGTGAACGCATCTCTGGACTCCTGGGACCATTTTACCTCATTTTCCTTTTCCAACATATTGGTTATGTGCCTAACTATCTCAGCGTAGTTAGGAATAAATATTCTCAAGAAATTAATTCGGCCTAAAAATACCTATACTTCTTTCTTATTTCTTGGCAAAGGAATGCTGTTTATCACTTCAACTCTCTTAGGATCAATTTTCACACCATCTTTAGTCACAATATGCCCTAAGAGTTTTCCTTCATCTAATGCAAACAAATATTTTTGGGGGTTAAGAGAAAGGCCATACCTTCTGCATTTTTCAAATGTTCTTTTTAAATGCTCAATATGCTCATCATCATTCTTTGAGAACACTGTGATATCATCAAGATACACCACCAAGAAATTTTCCTGTTCTCCGACAAAGGCTATGTCCATCGCCCTCTGAAAAGTAGCTCCTGCATTAATTAATCCGAATGGCATCCTTGTATACATAAAGGTTCCCCATGGTGTAGTAAATGCAGTTTTCTTCTGGTCCTCTGGGAACACGGATACCTGATTGTAGCTTGAAAATCCATCCATCATTGACATTCTGGATGCTCCCACTACTTTCTGCAGAATGTGGTCCATCTTGGGCAGTGGGTAATTATCTTTGAGAGATGCTCTATTTAAATTCCCGAAATCTACACACAGCCTTATTTCTCCGTTCTTCTTTCTGACAGGAACAAGGTTCGCTATCCATTCTGAGTATCTTAATGGTACAATTATCTTGGCCTTCAACAATTTTTTAATTTCTTTTTCAATAGAAGGAAGAAGTAAAGGATTTATTTGCCTGAGCTTCTGCTTGTATGGCTTTGCATCTTCCCTCAGTGGAATCTTATGCTGTATAATATTTACATCAAAAGTTTTTAGGTCCTCATAGGACCAAGAAAATATATCTTTGTAAGATTGAAATAACTTCAAATACTTTTCTTTGTATCCTTCTGGGACTCTTTTAGATAGTTTAACAATTTTGGGGTCGGTGGAAGTACCCAGATTAAAATCTCCCACTTGATCTTCTTCTGTCACTTTGCTTGGCTGCAATGGAATGTCATCTTTATTAAATAACCTTTCTAGAGGTACCAATCCTCTAGGTATAACATTACCTTTCAGTTGCAACACTTTATTACCTACTATTCTTTCTTCCCATTTGTGTTCAGCAATATTTTCAACTTCTTCCTCTTCATCACCATCAATCTCCATATTGGAGAATTCTCCCACAGTCTCCATAAATATTTTCATTTGTTCATCATCTTCGAATACCTGCCAATGCTTTACATTATCTGGAATGGATGGTCTATAACGTACCTCCACTTCATATCTTAACAGTGGATTTTGAGGAGGTCGGAATGTACTAGCAGCTACAGCAAGAGAATCTGCTATTTTGTTTTTCTCCCGGGAAATGAACTGTATGTTAAATGCTGAGAAGAAATTCTCTATCATGTCCCATACTTCGTTTCTATATGCCCTGAGTCGTGGATGCTTAGTTTGGCATTCATTTTTTATCTGTCTTACCACCAGCTCAGAGTCTCCAAACACTTTTAGACACTGGATGCCCATGTCCTTCACTGTCTGGAGTCCTAATAATAGTGCTTCATATTCAACTACATTGTTTGTAGCCTCATACTCCAGTTTAAAAGACAGTGGCACCCATTTCCCCGTGGGAGAAATCAATAAGACCCCAGCTCCATTGCCTTCTCTTGAATTAGCTCCATCAAAATGCAAAGTCCAAATTTCTGATTCGTGATCTTCTTTAGGCTGTTCAGCTTGGATTTGACCAAAAAGGGGTTCATGTGCATAATCCTGATTTTCTTCCAACATTAAACATGAAAAGTCTCCTTCTTTGCTATAAACTAGAGAGTTTTCTGAGCAGTCAGCCTTGGTTACCATTTTAACAAATTGAGTTTCTCTGTACAACCTCCTTTCTTGACCTCCAAAGACTGGGACAGTAGCATATGTTAAATCCAATTTAATTGATCCCCCAATCTTGGTACCCCAAGACCTTGACAGCAGCATGCCAAAGCGGGCTGGGATATCGGAAACCACGATGTCCATGACCACACTCTTCGCTGGGATTTGAGCCAAATTGACCACTAAATCTTTAATCATTCCCAAGAATTTAACCCTTTTAGAATCAAATGAATATAAATCTTTGTATGGTCTTGTAATTTGCAGTCCTAGTTGCTCCATGACAGACAAAGGCATAAGATTATGGGAAGCCCCAGAATCTAACATACAATTGTGTAACAGCAGGTCATGAATGACTAAGGATACATAAAAAGGAAAAGTAGAAGGGTCTATCTCCTCGACATGTGGGCCAAAGACTACCATGGGTCTTTCTTCTTGAAGATTTAAACTATCAGGTGCAATCGGTAGCTCAGGAGGAAGAATGAAAGAGGTAACTTGAGACTGATATGCAGGCTGTTTTAATAACTCAGTCAAAGGGACAGGAATCTTAATCTTCTCAAGTTATTTTTGCAAATTAAAAGCAAATGCGGGCTTTTCTATCACTACTTCTTTCGACTCCTTATTCTCAACTGAAGACTTAATTTCTTTTGATGCTGACTCAACATTAGGAGGACCAACTTGTTTAGAAGAGGAGGGAATCTGATCATTAGACTGCAAGGGGGTATTCAGAAGGTTCTTACCTTTTTCCGCATTCCTCTTTGTTGCTGGTTCCTTTTGAGCATATGCTTCTTTCTGAGATGGTTCTTCTTCTTGCTCCTGAGTTATGGTCCTCTTCCTTGAGGATCTGAGATCATATTTGACGTTGAATTGTGCTTCCATGAAATCAGCAAATTGCTTGCAGTAATGGTCAATCTCTGCTTCTTCGTCTTCTTCTTGTAGGGGGCACTCTATATCATCATTATTTGAAAAAGCCGGATTTGAATCTTCTAGTCTATAAGCTGCATCTCCAGCGGAGTCATCTGCTGGTCCTTCCAGGTACAAGGGATGAGGTACCTGATCTTGCTGTTCTTTCGCTTCCCTTAGCAATATTTGCAATGGAGGCTTTCTGTACTGAGGATTGTATCCTCTGCTTGGAGCATTATAATATTTTTTTGGAGCTTCGTTCTTAGCTTCCAGTTCTAGCTTAACCATCTTCTTTATCATCTTTCTTATCTCGTCCATTTTATCTGAATCCTTTCCTTGATTAGAGGTAGAAACCTCTTCTTTGCCTTTTATTCTAGTTTCCGGTTCTATTTTTCCTTTTAACTTCCCAGTGGCAGAAAAATTTGCCTCCAACTCTAGAGCATCTGTCTGAGCATCATCCAGGGTGACAGGCATTCTTTCCCGTAGAGAGAAACCGAAATCGGAATCAAAAGCTACTATGAAAACAACTTTGGCTGCAGCTTGTTGGGGTTTCATGTCAGCAGGAAGGTTCAGATATAATTTGTTAAACCTTTTGATAAATTCTGCCACTCCCTCATTGTGTTTCTTCTTTAGCGTATTGAATTCAACGAGGCACTGCCCTTGGTCTTTCTTTTCTCCCCACTTCCTGAGAAAAACGTTCTCCATTTGGTCCCAGGTGGTGATTGAATGGTTTGCCAATGTCTTGAACCATTTTCGAGCTTCACCTTCCAAGGATTGCACGAATAACCTCAGGACCACATCCAAATGTTCAAAATTTAAGTTCTCTGCAAAAGAGCAGAAGGTCTCGAGGTGCTTCTGAGCATCAATATCATTTTCACCATTGAATCTTGGCAGAATCTTCAAATAATCCTGCGGCATATCATTTAGCACTTGGGGCAAGGCCAGAGGAGCGTATTTGTTCAAAAGGAATGCAGGAACATTAGCCATTGGGAAAAGTGGGGGTTATACAATAGTCTGAGAGACAGATGAAGGCAAAGGAGTAGGAGGAAACGGAGTATGAATAACAATGGGAATATATTGCACAGAGGCCTGAGGTGTAGATGGGAATAACTCATGGTTAGCAACAGCTACTTCTATGACCTCTTTAATCTCTTCAGCCTCGAAAGCAGGATGAGATTCTCCTTCAATCCAGGTAATTCCTCTTCGTGGAGTTTCTGAGCGAAACTTGGGTTTTTCTATTCTAACTTCTTGAGAAGAAGAGGGCGGATGATCCTCAACAGAACACTCGGAATTTTCAGCACGGGCTGACTTCCTCTCCTTCCAAACTCTTTTATGAATAATTTTCTCTGGGTCAGACACGTAGGGTGTTTTCAATTGAGCTGTATCCGACCTCAAATGCGGCCTACGAGGAGCCAGGACTACCAATAAAATTTATCAAATAAAGACCAGTAGAGTCACCAAGGTGAGAAATCTGCAACTCTTCACCTCTCTGTGCTCACCTGATTAGAGAGTGAATATGAGATGTCAGACCCAAGAAAATAGATATTCTTGAATTCGTCCCCGGCAACGGCGCCAGAAAGATGTTGTGGATGATTTTGTCACCCCCCTAGAGACAGCCTAGAGTTGCCATAGACCAGTGCCTAAGACATCTTAATATAGCAAGGAACCCTTTTAGTTTGGGTTGTCAGTCCAAGAACTCGCTTACTATCTCTTGTTCTAAACAAGGAAATTAGTTTTGAATGGGACCAATCTCTCTCAGAAGCTGACACAAGGGTAAGAATAATGTAGGAACATGATGTAAAACTTCAGCATGAAAGCATCAGACAGTTAAGAGACCGCTTACTGTAAAGAGGGCCGATTCAAATAATATATCACAGAAATCAAATATCAGATATCAGGAAGTGAGTGCAGTGAGGAAACGTAAGAAGATATTAGCTGGCATACAAGGGCGCACCGATTTACGAATCCTTCAGCCACTAATATAGCAGAAAATATGGAAAGAGTGAACATGGAACAGTATATCATGACTAGGCCTATTTAAAGCGCTTGACTAATTCCAAAAAGGGCACCACTTAAGATGAATCCTTACTGCAAACTAGTGAGCCACTCACATTCTAGAACATGATACAAGAAGACAAATAGCATGAAATGAGATAATGTGTTAACACATGAGAGAAATTACATACTGTGAGATACCAAAGACCAGAATCCTCAATACAGTTATAACCCCTCCTCACTGAGACCCTACGGGCTCTGAAACTTCATACAGAAATGTTACAAAATGTATACAGAAGTCTTCTCGCTGCACCGTTTGCTGATAGAGATCTGGAACCCCTGAAATGTCTTATTTCTGAGTATTTATAGAGAAAGAAACTTCTGGAGGAGGGGGAATATGAGGTACAATTAATGACTCAGTTTTTACAAAATGGCGGAAAACATTCGCGCCTTATCTGTGAATGACTAACTATAAATGAATATACCTAACAATATTTTTAAAGAAATAACTGCTGGGAGATAAAAATCTACTTATATACAAGACAAAAATAATAAAATATATACAAAGTGATGCTTGGAGCAGAGGGAAAATATGCCGCCGTAAGTGGCCTGAGATATTCTGCATTTCTGTACTGTACTCTCGGCCCTTGATTTTGGATTTGAATCCTGTATTATTAATTCAGGGCGAATTTCTCTGGAGAGTTCTGTAGATCCATATATGTGCTTTCTTTAATGGCGGTCATCTCTTCCACCTACCCTTGGCTTCTTCATTAAATTTCACCCCAGGAAAATGTCTTTCATGGGCCCTTAACCTCTGTAATGGCGACAACGAATTAAAATATCTTCCAGTTACCTTGAAACCTGCAAAATCCACAAAATATCAGAGAAAACTGACTCAGAAAAAGGTGGGAGTGATGGAGGTGGTGATGAAGATGACAGTGCGAACGTGAATAGAAGGCAGAAACAGATAGGGTGGTGGAAGAAAATCGATAGCGGTTCGGCAGATAGACGAAATGTGAGTTTTGTTCATGACACAGTCAGGTCGGGAGGGAGAAATAGTGACAAATATGAATAAAAACATATGAACAATCATTCATATATATATATATATAGCGCAAAATAAAACTAAGGACGTGTGAAATGAGAACACGTGGAAGTACGATAGACAGATGGGGAGGTGATGTGGCGGGGTCGACAGGCGGAAGTGGGTGAGAGTGACACGGTGGTGAGCCATAGAGCGTGGCGGAGACGAAATAACGGGTGGGCAAGTTCGGAGAATAATCACCGCCGGATCAGGCTCGATAGATCCAACGGCTCCAAAGAATTCCGCTGCCCGACGATGGGACAATCTTTAACGCGCGGGGGAGAAGCGGTTTTCCGCTCGTACTGAGGACACGCGGCACCACCTGTATGGGATCGCTGCCCCCGTGGGAAATACCACCTAGCTGACGAGAGTGGTGCGGGGGATATACTGCCGGTTTTGCATGCGGGGGTACATATGTGGGGGCCGCCATATAAGAAGGTGTCCGCTCCGTTGATTTAATTAAATCGGACGGCGGATATCACACCCGAAACACAACGATAAGCCCCTTTTCTTTTAGCTTGTGGTCTCCGGCCTCCAGTCATGTGACGACAACAACAAGTGGGCTAAGGACTTGGGGGGGCTTTCGGCTAAAAAAATTTAAATTGAGAGTTTTTAATCATTTGAGCAATATATTCTGAGGCGGAGAAGGTGGCTACGAGCATGATATGGGGGGAGGTTTTGACCACAAAATATTGGAAATGGATTTTAGAGGAGCTGGTGGCCAAAATTTAAATGGAGAAGGGAATATGTACAACACATACTATCCTTATGTTTAACCCAAGAAATTTAAATGAAGTTTGTGTGCAAGGCACACATCTTGAAGCAAGGGGAAAGAACATTCAAGAAGGGGGTAGTAAGAAGAAGCCATTCAAGGGTAAGGGAAAATAGATTAAGGGAGGAAAATGGAATGGAAAGAAGAATTCAAGTGTTAAGAAAGAAGGGGATAAAAATACATGCAAACATTGTTCCAAAGAGGGGCGTGATGAAGCCCACTGTTGGAAATTACATCCCGAACTAAGGTGTAAGAAACCAAACAAAAAGGGGAAACAAAAGATGATTGCCACCACACAACATGATCTTGGATATGATTCTGGTGATGAGACAAAGATTATGTCCACGGTAAAAAATTGAAAAGAAATCATAAGAAGCACTACTTCCTCAAATTGTCACACAAACACTCCAAATGAAGAAACAAGGATAAAAATTTTCCATGTAAGGGTGATTTAAAATCATATAAATACTGATGCATTACTTGATAGTGGGACACAAGCAAACTTGATTTCAGAAAACTTGGTCAAAAAAATTAACCTTGAAACTCTACCACATCATAAGCCATATCTTTTGGGTTGGATAGTCAAGAATGCCAATTTATAGGTTACATGGAAATGCATATTTTGGTTTTCCATTACTGCAAACTTTGTTGATGAGGTTGAGTTAGATGTGGTTACACTTGAAATTTCAGGAATTATCTTGGGAAGTCCATATTTCTATGACAGGAAAGCTATATTTTATCACCATGAGAACAAATATCATTTTTTCAAGGATGGGGTGGAGTATATTGTGAGATCTCACCGCAAAAATCTGAATATTTCTTTAGTTAATGTAGGGAAGATGAAGAGACTAGTTAATGCAAGTAAAATTTGTGTGCTTCTCATGATAAAGAAAAAGGATGATATGGAATATGAATCTTTTGAAGGTTGTGATGAAAAAATAAAATCTGATTTTTTTTGATGTGGTAAGTTGACATGGCGAGATGTTTTAGGAACCAAATGGGTTACCTCCCAAGAGGGGAATTTTGATGAGATTCAGCTGTAGCAAGATGTTCCAATTCCAAACATTGGTATGTGTCACATGTAAATTATGGAGATTTTGGTAATCAAGAAGCAAATCCAAGAATTTATGAAAAAAGGTATCATATGGCCATCTTCTTCTCCATGTGGTTGACCAATTTTTTTGGTACCAAATAAGGATGATACTTGGTGCATGTGCGTGGATTTTCGCGCACTAAAAAAATCACGGTAAAGAATCGATATCCACTCCCAAGAATTAATGATTTTCTTGACCAGTTAAGGTATACAAAGTATTTCACAAAGCTAGACTGACGAAGTGGTTATCATCAAGTCAGAATAGCTCAAGAGGACATTTGGAAAACTACATTTAAAACTAGACAAGGATTGTTTGAGTCTCTAGTTATGCCATTCGGTCTAACCAATGCTCCAACTACTTTCTTGAGAGTTATGAATGATGTATTAATACCATTTCTAGACGAATTCTTCATTTTTTACATAGATGATATTTTTATATTCATCAAATCAAGATATGAACATGTCATGCATGTGAACAAGGTACTTGATGTCTTGAAAAAAGAGCATTTATTTCTAAATATGTCGAAGTTTGAGTTTAGAAAGACTTCTTTACTGTATTTGGGATACATTGTTGGAGGAGGTAAGCTGAATATATACCCTTCCAAGGTTGAGGTCATTGTCAATTGGCCCAAGCCCAACACAACTACAGAGCTAAGAAGCTTTCTTGGGCTAGTACAATATTGGAGGAAATTCATTGCTAATTTTTCTTCCATTTCAGCTCCATTACATGCATTGAAAGGTGTCAAGAAAGTCTTCCATTGGGGAGATATGCAAAAAAAATAATTTGATGCTTTTAAACAAAAGATTAGTTCAACACCGGTATTGGCTCTTCTGAATCTTATTCTTCCATTTTTGATCGAAATAGATGCTAGTGATTACATCATGGGAGCAGTTCTCATGCAGCATAGTAAGCCCATTTCGTTTCATTCTGAAATTTTTAATGAAGTTGCGACTAACTATCCCACCTACGACAAATATTTTTATGCACAGATATAAAGTTTAAAGAAATGGAAGCACTATTTGATGGGGAAGGAGACTGTTATCCATACCGACCATCAGCCATTGCAGTACCTACGATCATAACCAAATTTGCAACACTCAAGACACTTTAGATGGATGGGATTTATACAAAAATTCCATTTGTTTATCAGGTATGGAAAGGGAATCTACAATAAGTTAGATGATATGCTCTCTTGTCATATTATAAATTTGTCTATTATACTCAAGCACAATTCAGTTATGCATGAAATTTACTTATGAGCTTCATTATTAGACATATTTGGAGGGGTTAATGGTCACCTTTTTGCCTTCTTAGATCTATTTTTCTTGCATTTTTATTATTACTTGGTTTTATGATCTAGTATAGGTGGTGATTAAGAATAACATACTCTAAGTGCCTAATATGAGGTTGAGGGTAGAAAATCATGAATTATTAGAATTTTTATAAGGATTTTATCATTAAGACTTGAAGGTGACAGCAAAGAGAAATTATAGGAGGATTTTCCACCCTCCTTAACTCCAAAGGTAGCCAAAGGATCCCCAAGGATTCTCTCCAGCAATTTGACTTCCATAGGCAACCAAGCGACTCAAAGAGGAGTGTACCCAATCTTTGTTTATCAGGAGTCAAGTGGACTCAATCATCATTTTCTAGGGAGTTGTTGGTAGCTGCCCTGTAGAATAAATAGAGCAGAGCTAGAGCTAGGAAGAGTTAGTCAATCCCAGTTGATTCTAGTTGAAACTTTGTTGCAAGCTATTGAGATTTTTATTATTTTACTTAGTGATCAAACTTTTAAAGATGTGTGAGATTATTATTTTATGAAATAAGCAGACTGATTTCATTCAACTAATTTAAGTTTAAGAGAGCTAGGCTCGTGGGTTAGGGCCCAATCCATGTACCTCAGCTTCTCTGCTGTTACTATATTTTCCTTTCTTCCATTAAGCTAGATTTCTTTTTGTCATTTAGTTACATATGGTTTTGATAGTTTCATTGTTGTTTACATTTTCAGTGTGATTTTATAGTTTTTATTTGCTTATGAGTAATAGAATAGAGGATAAAAATATAAAAGTTGTGGATATAGACTTCCCTTCTCATCTCTGTCAATAGAGCTTGAGGGGGGTAGACTTTCCCACGGGCCCAAAACAAAACTTCTTTCTATTCACTATTTGTATCATGCACTTCATCTCTTTTTCGTGCATGGATCAACAAGTTGATTGCAGGAATTATTGCTAAAACCCAAGAGTAGCTCTGTGGTGCTTCCTTGCTTCATTTTCCATCTCTGTATTCGCTTCCAAATAACTTTGTTACACTCTATTCCTTCCTTTCCCTCATCGCAGCTACCCCACCTTTTTTTAGTCACAAAACACTCAAAAAACCATCCAAGGTTGAACTTTGCCTTTCCTCCTTGAAATCCCCACTACCGTACTTTGCAAATCATGACATTTTTCCTTTCCCTTAAGACTCACCGCAATCCCTTTTCACACATTGCACTCTGCAGTGTTTATTTTTTTTCCTTTAAACTTACCACTCGATGTTTTCGATTACCATATTGTGATACCACATATCATAGATCACACCATTTCCCTTTTTCTTTTGAGACTCACCACAAATCGCAATTGCATTTCCTTTTCACAATCATACTTTACAGTCCTTTCTAAATAACCCTTATGCTATTCCTCCAAGATTTTCAATATTGCGAATTGTGATATCGCACTTCAAAGTTTAATCCTCATTGCACTTTGCACTTCTCATTATTTATCTTGTTCCTATTAGCACTTATCGCTCCTATCTGCTGATTGCGATATTGCAATCGTGCTCCACCGTCGGTGATCAAGTGATCATGTCCTAAGTTGAAAAAATGCTCAAAATGGAATTGCTTAGAATGGGTTGCAGCCTAAACGAATGGATAGGCCTTTTCGTTGTGATTCTAGTTCCATGAACGACACTCAAATCTGACATCGTATGTGAAAGTTATGCCGGTTTGAAGTTTTCAGTATCCTTTAAAAATCCTGTTGACCAAAGTTGACTTTTGACTTTAGAAACATTAAAAAAGGAATATTCCAAGGAATATTTCAGGAATTTTCCCCAAAATATTCCCTAGAATATTCCAAACGAGCTAATGACATTTGGACAAGTGGCATTCTATGATTGTCTATGGTTTGACTTTTGGTTTTCTAAGCCAATCGGAGGCTGGCAAGTGGCAGGCCCAGAGGCTGCCACGTGACCCCCAGGCTGCAACTGAAAGTCATTCCAAATTTTTTGTAATTCCATGAGTTTCAGACATCGGACCTCACCTCCACAAGCACAGTGCCTGACCAACTCTCTTGTCCATTAATTCTTAACCAAAGTTGGGCACAGTTTGTATTTCAAGTTTAAAATTGTTGTCGACGGAAAAAAAAAGGGGCTAGCCCCTTAGGACTAGAATGACCCACCACAAGACTAAGCGCCATGACCCTTGCCTATGGCATACAAACCATGGGTTTAACGGTCTTATCCGGTCCCATGTGGCCGCACATAAATGTTATCAAATTCCATGGTTAATAAAACATGCTTTGTTAAACGAATTCTGCCGACGGTTCCGACAAGAACAAATGATCCATGTGACCAAAAATGCTTGACATTTATTACGAACACCAGCAGTTCCTCCTATTTTAGCGACATTCTAACATTTTCGGCTAGATTTCCAAATTAGCACCCTTAACTGCAGTTCTCCCAGATTTAGTGGGGTTTTCAAGTGACATTGGGGAGAAAGTTTGTTTTTGTCATAACTTCTTCAATATTGGATCAATTTGGATGAAATGTTGGTCAATTTTGGGTATTCTGAGAATTCTGGAGATTTTGGGATAGGTTGCAAAGCCAACAAAGTTTTTCTTCGGCCACTTTTTCTTCAGGGAAGCTTGGAGAGCCATCAGGGCCATGAGGGAAATGGAGCTATATTGGGTTGCACTTCACTGTTTGAGGTGAAAAAAAAGCCATTTTAGCTTATTTCTGTCTTATGAATTTAATTTCACAGCTGGTTTTTCATGTTTAAGCATATTTCTCACTATACAACCAATTTGAGCAACTTAATAGAGAAAGGACATGCCCATTGGGAGCCTTGGACCCGACAGATGTAGTTCAGGAGGGGTGAAATTCCTCATCATGTTGTTGTGTGTTGTTATGGTGAAGTTTTTCTATTGTGTATTTCTGATTTAAGATGTTAAACAAAAATTTTAATTGACATTCCCTCACACATAAACTCAGAAACAGTTACCAAAAACACTTTGTTTAATTTGCAAGACTTGGAGAATACTTTGCACACCTAATTTAATGGATATGTATACTTTGCACAGCATTACAAATACTTCCATTTTTAGATAAGATGGTATTAGAGCTTAAGGATTTGAGCCTTAGGAGCTAGATTTTTACTCAGCATTTGTTTTGTGCAAAGATATAGTTGATTGTTTGAAAGTTTTGATGCTTACTAGGCTTAAACTCAAGAGAGGTGAAGTACACTTGGTTAGTGCACAAATTAATCCACAACCAAGAAGGGCCAGAGAGCCACCTCCAAGAGCCATTGAAGAAGCCTCAAGAATGTCTTCAAGAGAAGGAGAAACTCCTGAAGATATTGATCCCAAAGAAGAAGAACGGATATTCCAAAAATCTTTCCTAGACATGACAGAGATGGTAGGGATAATCTACCAAGAAAGGAATGATAGGCTTGCTGAAGAAGGGTCTAAAAATTAGAAAGAAGGAGAGGGCTCTTCAGGAAGAAATAAAAGTGATGAAAAGTAAAAGAAATGACACGGAGGAAATGGTGATCCACCATCCCCATGTTCATCCTCTTCCTCTACATCATCATCCTCTACTTCGGTGAAACAATCTCACAAGTCTAAAACCACTGGTAAAAGTCCATTTTTAAAGCTTGATGTTAAATTTGAGTTGCCTATGTTTAATGGTGAGGTCAATGTAGAGAAACTTGAAAATTGCATAAGACAGTTGGAAGTTTAGTTGAGGATACAAAACCTTCATGAATACTACACCAAGATTCAGTTATCCTCTCTAAGAATGGAAGGAGCAACATTGGTATGGCGGTAAACCAAGACCAAGGATGAAATTAAAAAACATGGTAATATCACTTTATCATGGGCTGAATTTACTTCCGCATTTAAACAACAATTTTATCCATTAGCTCATTTACAAAAGGCTATCATGAATTGGAAAAGTTTTAGAAAACTTAAGGGACAAAATGTTCAAGATTACACTCAAGAATTTAGAAGAAGGGCTCTGTTGTTAGGAATTGATTTGCATAGTCAAGATACCTTGTTGAAATATATAGGTTGTTTACATAATTATCTTATACATACTATCGTTATGTTCAATCCTACTAGTCTAGACGAAGTTTGTATACAAGCTACGCATTTAGAGGCTAGAGGGAAACAATCTATTGATGGGAATAAGGATAGTGAATTTAAAGGAAAAGGGAAGAAAATAAATTCAAACTCTAGGAAAGAAAAAGGAAAGTTATTTTGTAAAAAATGTTCCAAAACAAGCCACGATGAAGACCATTGCTGGAAACTTCATCCAGAGCTGAAACCAAAAAAATTTAAAACCAAAGATAAGGCCAAAAAAAAGGGAAAAACTGTTGCAACTGTTGAACAATACTTAGGGTTTGAATCAGGTGATGAAACTAAAAGCATAGCCATGATACTAAATAACATAAAGGGTAAAGAGGTTGTAAGGGAAACAATTCCCAGTTCTAGCACTTTAAACTGTCACATAGAAGCTCAAAATGAAAAGAGGAGGATAGAGCTATTTCATGTGAGGAGAATCGCCAAACACACAAAGATAGACACACTATTTGATAGTGGGTCACAAGCGAATCTCACCTCAGAAGACTTAGTCAAGAAGCTGGAACTTGAAACCATTCCACATCCAAAGCCATATCCACTTGGATGGATTTGCAAGGATGCTAATTTACAAGTCTCAAGAAATTGCATGTTGCGCTTCACCATAACAACTCATTATGTTGATTTTGTTGAACTGAATGTAGAACTGCTTGAAATTATAGGTGTGGTGTTGGGTAGTCTGTATTTATATGACAGAAAAGTGATCTTCCATCACCATTAGAAAAAGTACCATTTGTTCAAGGATGGTAAGGATTTTATTGTGAGAGCACATCGGAAGAAGCTATAATTGTCTTTAGTGAATGCGGGGCAATTGAAAAGGCTTGTCAATGCAAGTCAAAATTTGACTTTGTTGATGGTTAAGAAAAAATATTTTGTACATTATCCTTTTAATGTTATTTCTGATATAAATGATGATATGTTTCAGCCTGAAAGCAAGTCATCTTGGGAAGATGACAAGATGTTGCAGAAAGTGCCTTTAGTGTCGATCGATGTAGAGAAAAAAGTATCGGTACAAGGTGGTGCAAGAATCCAAGAGAGGGTAAAGCATGCAAGCAAAGAGGGCACAAATTTCAGCATGGGTCATTTTTGGTTTCAGAATGGTAGATTGGTATGGCGAGAAAACTTGATTGGGAATCGACACAAGTACATGGCTCATTTGGCAAAAATTCGCCATAAGGACAGTTGGCAAGGTGAATCTCAAATTCAGTTTCCTTTGAAGTTAGACCATTGTAGGAGCATTATAATTTCTGCAAATTATAGTTGTTTTTCTACAAATTTCAAATATTTGCATCATGACTCAGTCAAGGTTAGCAATAGTCGGTCATCAGATTCAAGGAAGAATTTATCTTTTTATGAGAAGCTCAATTTGATGAAGTTAGGAAGATTTCAGTGGTTCAAGGTTGGAAGAGTGGAGAATCAGTCTCCTCCTCTTCAATTTCTGTAAATCAGAGAGATTTTGGGGTCCAAAAGCTTCCCATTTGGGAGGTGTGATCAGGTGATCATGTCCTAAGTTGAAAAATGCTCAAAAATGGAATTTCTCAGAATGGGTTGCAACCTAAATGGCCAGATATTCCTCATCGCTACGATTCTGGCGTCATGAACAACACTCAAATTCGACATTGTATATGAAAGTTATGCAGGTTTGAAGTTTTCAGTATCCTTCAAAAATCCAGTCGACCAAAGTTGACTTTTGACTTTGGAAACATTAAAAAAATAATATTCCAAGGAATATTCCAGGAATATTCCTCGAAATATTCCCCAAAATATTCCCTGGAATATTCCAAATGAGCTAATGGCATTCGGACAAGTAGCATTCTCTGATTGGTTTATGGTTTGACTTTTGGTTTTCTAAGCCAATCGGAGGCTGCCACGTGGCAGGCCTCGCAGTTGAAAGGTGTTCCAAAATTTTTGTAAGTCTGTGACGTTCAAACCTCGAACCTCAGCACCACAAGCACAGCGCCCGACCAACTCTCCTATCCATTAAGTCTTAACCAACGTTGGGCACGGTTTGTATTTCAGGTTTAAAATTGTTGTCGATGGAAAACAAAAAGGGGCTAGCCCCTTAGGGCTAGCTTGACCCTCCACAAGACTAAGCACTGTGACCCTGCCCTATGGCATACAAACTATGGATTTAATGGTCTTATCCGGTCCCATGTGGGCACACATAAATGTTATCAAATGCCACGGTTAATAAAATGTGGTTTGTTAAACGAATTCTGTCGGTTCCGGCAAGAACAAATGGTCCATGTGACCACAAATGCCTAACATTTATTATTACCACCAAAAGTTCCACCTATTTTAGTGCCACTCTGAAATTTTCAGCCAGATTTCCAAATTAGCGCCCTTAACTGCAGTTCTCCTAGATTTAGTGGGGTTTTCAAGTGACATTGGGCAGAAAGTTTGTTTTTGTCATAACTTCTTCAATATTGGACCAATTTGGATAAAATTTTGGTCAATTTTGGGTATCCTGAGCATTCTAGAGAGTTTGGGATAGGTTGTAGAGCTAAAAAAGGTGTTCTTAAACCAATGTTTCTTCAGGGAAACTTGGAGAGCCATAAGGGCCATGAGGGAAATGGAGCTGTATTGGGCTATACTTCATTGTTTGAGGTGAAAAAAAATCCATTTTTAGCTTATTTCTATCTTATGAATTCAATTTCACAGTTGGTTTTTCCTATTTAGGTATATTTCTCACTGTATAACCAATTTGAGCAACTTAATAGAGCAAGGACATGCCCATTGGGAGCCTTGGAACTGACAAATGTTGCCCAGGAGGGGTGAAGTGCCTCATCATGTTGTTGTATGTTGTTATGGTGAAGTTTTTGTACAGTGTATTTATGATTTAAGATGTTAAACAAAAATTTTAATTAACATTCCCACACACATAAACTCAGAAACAATCACCAAAAACACTTTGTTTAATTTGCAAGACTTGGAGAGTACTTTGCACACTTAATTTAATGGAAATGGATACTTTGCATAGCATTACAAATACTTCCATTTTCAGATCAGTCGGTCCCACTACCACGTCATCCACCGCATCGCACATCGCAAATCACACTTTTTAGTTTGTTCCTTTAACACTTACTGCTCCAAATTTGAAATTTTGTGATTGTGATATCGCATATCGCAACTTTTTACTCCATTATGCCTTCGCCATCACACTTTTCAATTAATTCTGCTCCAAAGCCATTTTTGCACCATAATAAAGCTTTTATAAGATTTAAACCCTCACTTTCCACTTCTAAGCCTTGTCTCATGTGTTAAGCCCTCCCTTAGCCTCTTTAGCCCATTTCTTTCCTCCAAGCTTCAAAATAAACACTTTTTCAATTAGGATTAAGTCATGGATAGCTTAGTTGCATGAGTAGAAGCATGGTGGATAGACTATTGAACCTCAGAATTATCCTCCCTCTCACATCCTTCCTCACCTTTGTCCCTTACTTTCTCATAATTTCATACACTCCAATCAATAATAAACGTCATGTTTTATTTCAAGGAATGCATTTAAGTGATTTCTATGTTATATTTTGATGTTCTTGCTATTCGAATGGATTTTTATAATTTGGCTACAAAACACAGCCTATTCTGTAGCTAATCCTTTGTTCTACAACTAGTTTCATGGTCTGACAGGTTCCAAGGAGTAAATACAGAAGTGAGACACATGGGCATTTCTAGAATAATTCACACATGGATTTCGTCCTATCTACTTGATCGAAATCAATAGAAAAAGATGCCTGAGATCATGGTCAAATTTTGGCCAAAGAACGTAAGCCAAGAACAAAAAGAATCTTGATAAATCAAGAGTTAAATAGTCAAACTCCAATTCTATAATTCGGTTAAGTTAGCCACCTATAGGAAAAATTAGCTCATCACAATTATATTTTGTTTTATTTAAATATTGGTTGTACAAAACGGAGAACAAGTAGTAGTTTTTGCTAAAATGTTGTGTATTTTTTTCAAACTCTATTCTATTTTAATACAAGGATCATTTTCATGGTTCCAATGATTTCTTAGTGCGTATATAATCAACTAGGATCTCAACCAAATCTGTTGCAGAGGGCCCCTGCATAGGAGGAGGTTTTTTTCATTGTTTTAGTTTAAATTCTTTAATCTATTTTGTCAATTCTGTTTTCTGAGTAGGTTAATATTACATTACAATTTTCGATCATTAGCATAGAATTAAATCATTATTGTATTCTTAGCGTCAACCATAGAATTACTATGTAATCATTACTTTTCTGAAAACATTTCAAGAGGATAGATCTATCTATTTTCAAATTGGATTAATTTTGAGTCAATAGAGCTCACATTTATCTAGTTTACTTTAATGTTCTGTTATTTAGTTTCTTAGATTAAACTATCAATTCATTTTATAATTGAATGTTCCTAAAAGATCAAGTTAATAAGGTGATTTTTCATACTTCTAAATTGGGAGATTGAATTTTACATGATTTCACATTTGCTTTTAGATCCTCATTTAATTGTATCATTGGGTGTTCTTAAAAGTGATTTCAAGAAGATTATTTTATCATATTTCTAAACTGAATGATTGAATATCTAATTTATGCAATTATTGAGTTTTCCCTTGCACACTTTACTTGCTTTTCTAGAACATTAGAAACTAAGGTATAATTGGTTTCTTACACATCATTTCAAGAGGGTGATACTTCATATTGAATGCTGGAGTAATCAAACATACATTAGTTGTTTTCTTCTGAATCTGCTTTCATTTATAGTAGCATTTCAATTTCAAATTTTAGTTATAAAATTTATATCCATGGATTGGAATAGACACTCTATTTTTAGATCAAATTCTAACCAACCAACAACCTTTGATTCATTTTTATGAAAATTATTTTAACTTGGGAACACTTCGTTTTCTTCCTCCTTTTAAAATTAATTTTACACATTTAAATTTCACTCGGTTCATTTGATTCCTTTCATATTTTTAGATTAAAACTCTTAGACATAAATAACAAAACCCCCAAAACAACATAAAAATACATACAACGAAGTAAAGACAAGGTTAACTAAGCACATATAGTGCATCACAGTTCATTAGTTTACAAACCTCGGTTGATAATTTATGTAAGAAATTTAAGACATTAAATTGGCTAAACATAGACCATAGGATAAATAGAGTGCATTTAGCCGTTTGGAAAAGTTAAGTGTGGTTAGACTTAGTTTCATTTCTGCAACTTATTTTAGCTTCTTTCTAGTCATTTCCTTTCAGAAAATTAATTTAGTTTCTTTCTATCATTTCCTTTCTGCATATTAAATTAGTTTATTTTCAGTTATATCCTTTTCTGTAAATTAAATTAATCTCATTCTTGTCATTTGTTTTTAGAAATTTAATTTAGTTTTCTTTCTGTCATTTCCTTTTAGCAATCTACTTTCAAGTCCTTATCATATTTTAAGAAATAGCACCCTTTTGTAAATCAGAAGATGATGACATGAGAAGAATGCATATGATGTGTATATAGCAGTGACACCTCCAATTTTGTATGAACCCCTAGTTCATAAAGTAAATTAGGGAAGCCCATTGGATTTGCAACACTCTTGATTCAATACTAGGGCTAACCAATCTTTGGTGTCATTGTCGGGGAGGTGTCTAGTAGATGCTTTGATTTTGTTTTTAGCATTATTTTATTCTTTCCTTTCTTTTCACATCATTTCAGAAATATTGAAAAAATAAAAAAAGAATTAATATTCATGCCTTGTGAGACTAGGAAAACTCCAAGAAAAACCTTACCTAAAACCCCCTCATCACCTCCTGGCCACCCTTCACTCTTCTTCAATGGCAGTGAGAGTGAAGCCCCTCTAGGAGAGCCTTCTAAATATTTTGAGGATCCTACTGGGGAAGAAGAACAAGACGTCGTTTCAACTGAGGGACCTGCTTCACCTATCTTATCCATGGCTAGGACCCAGAGAGCCTTTCCCATAAGAGAGGCAGATGGAGAAACAAAGATGAAGAACATTAGCCCCTGAGATCTTCCACACTTTCGTGGACTTACCTCTGAGTAAATTTACACCTTCATGTTTGAATTTTTTGTTGTTTGTAGGACTTATGACTACATTTATGATGATTAGAAGTTGAATCTATTTCCATCCACCCTTAAGGATGCATCCTTATGCAGGTTCATGGGTCTGCCTGGGGATAGCATCACTACTTGGGCATAGATGGAAGATACCTTCAACAACAAATAAATAGACTACTGTAGGTCCAAGGAAACTAAGGATGAAATATTTAGGATGACTCTAGGACCCGAAGAATCCCTAGATTACTATGAAGAGAGGTTTCAATTAAACTATAAGAGATCCAACTATACCCTTGGTCTTGCATCACATAAACTTGCATTTCTTCAAGGGATTAGTGAAGAGATGATAGAAACCTTCAATATGTTAACAGGAGGATATATCCACCAAAAACCCTATGAAACAATCAAAACTATCTTCCGAAGCCATTCTAGGGAATTTAGGAAGAAGGTTAGAGCTAGCCAAAGTACATCCAATACCCCTTCCTCTTTCACCTTCATAAAACATGAGATTGGAAACATGCTAGAGGACTTCAAGAGTGACATGTTGCTTACATTTTCTTGGAAAATGCTCACAATGCAAGTAAAAAGGAGGCAATAGGAATCTGAGAGAGACCTAGCCATATTTTGTCCTAGATGTACTAGGAAGCACCCAAGAAATGAATGTCCACTGAATGTCATAGAGGTTTTCTTAGTCTATGAGGAGAATCATGCCATAGAAAAGTGTCCCTCCTTACATAGAATTAAAGTTGTATATCAAGGTGGGGAAGCAATGCTAGATCAGCTATGTTTCATCAACCAGAGAAGGCCTCAAGGCCCTCAATCATATCAACCAGGCATGCAAGGTGCACCTTACTCTTACTATCACAACAATTAGAGTGCACCGTGTAACTATGGTACACCCCCACTCCTCCATCCTGGTCTACACCTCCTACTTGGAATTACAACCCTTCATATCATCCTCAGCCAGTAAACCAACCATTTCAACAGTATGCTCCACAACAACCTCAGTGGAAAAATCCATCTAAAGCGTGGAGGCCTTAAAAAAATCAACCACCTTCTCTAATTCCTCCACCCCAACCTCAACATCAACTTACTCATGATGGTCCACCTAGGCTACCTATACCTGTACAACCCCATCTGAACCCAAACAACAGACATGCACAATAGGCTTTCGGTGGAGAAACATCCCATCTAGCTTATGTTGTGGATAGACAAGAGGTTAATCTCATGTCAGGAGGAGTACTCCCAGACAGCCATCCTCCATCTCCACATGTAGAGGTTAAGGAGGAAAAGGAAGAAGGTAACACTCAGATCCAAAAAACCTCCTTTTTCGAAGCACTTGATCCACCCTAGTCGTCACACCCCAGAGGAAATTGAAATCCTAGGAGAATTGGAAAATTTGTGTGTAAAGTTACCACTTCTCCAGGCCATTAAGGATGTCCCTATATACAATAGGCACATCAAAGAAAAGTGCTTCAAGAAACCTGGGAGAAGGAAGAGAGATACCCCCACCATCAATGTGGTAGGAAAACTCTCTCACCTGATGTTGGGGAAGGTGATATTTCCAAAGTACTTGGACCTTGGTAGTCTAGATTTTTATGTGCATGTAGATGGTGTCATATTCCCCAACACTCTGATTTATCTAGGGGCTACCATCAATATCATGACCAAGGAAACTATGTTGAAACTCAATCTCTAAGGGACTTTGAGGAAAACCACAATAGTTATACAATTTGTAGATCGGTCTACAGTAACTTTGGAAGGAATTGTTGAGAATGTTATGGTTACCATTGAATCTTAGGATTATCCTACATATTTCCTGATCCTACAACCAAAAACCAAGTTTAATGGTTATACTCTCATCTTAGGGAGACTTTGGTTAGCCACAACATATGCTTATATTACTTGTCGGGCCGGAAACATGACTATAAAAAATGGGCCTTTGTCTAAAAAACTAACGTTATATGCTCCAGCCCAGCATTCCATTGATCATGATCTCCCTATATGGTTGGAGGATGAAGTAGATTAGCTATATAACACTGCCCCTATGTGTACCGTAGATGTTATTCTTAGAGGGGGGGAACTTAATGAAGATGAACTCATCGACCATGCCATTCAAAACCAATCCTCCATTAGAATTCCTCTCGAAGCCTTAGTCAAAGAGTCTGAAAGACAACCTTGGATGGAAGTGCACTCAGTTGAATCAACCTCTAAAACCACCAAGGCTATTGATTTTGGCCAATCCAGATCTTTGAAAATCAAACCAAACCTCTCGAATGAACTAGAGAAGTAGTTATGCCAACTTTTAAAAGAGAATCTTGAAGCATTTTCTTGGGATTAAAAGGAAACGAAAGGAGTGTGTCCTTTAGTATGCAGTCATCAAATTTACGTCAAAGAAGGGTGCAAGCCTGTGAGACAAGCCCAAATAAGGATGAACCTGGCTCTAAAGGACATAGTGAAAGAAGAGCTGCAGAAACTATTAGATTTGGGGTTCATATATCCTATATCCGATAGTGAGTGGGTATATCCTCTTGTCCTATTCCCAAAGAAGAATGGGAAGTGGCGAATTTGTGTTGATTATCGAGAAATTAAAAAAGCCACGAAGAGAGGCCATTTCCCTTTTCCCTTTAAAGACCAAGTCCTAGATGGCCTTGCGAGGAAGAAGTTATTTTCCTTCTTAGATGGGTTCAATGGGTACAATCAAATTCAAATCAGACCTAAAGACTAGGATAAGACTACTTTCACCTATGCTTGGGGTACCTTTGCTTATAGAGTCCTACCCTTTAGGTTGTACAATGCCCCAACTACCTTCCAAAGAGCTTTCCTGAGCATATTTTCTATGTTAGTCCATGACTCTATCGAAATATACATTGATTATTTCACACCATATGGGGATGACTTCCAGGAAGCTTTCTCCAATTTGGGTAAAGTACTAAGAAGGTGCATTGGGATGCATCTCTCCTTAAGCCCAAAAAAGTGTGAATTCCTGAAGAAAGCATGGGTTTTATTAGGACAATCCATATCCCAAGCAAGAATATAGGTAGACCTAAACAAAATCACTATCATCAAAAGGGTACCTGCTCCTCAAAAGTAGAAAGATGTCAAGAGTTTCTTAGGCTTAGTTGGTTACTATAGAAGGTTCATTAAATATTTTAGCACGATGACTTTGCCATTATTTGTGTTATTGGCCAAATATTCTGAGATTATTTGGTCTGGTCCTTGTCAAGAGGCTTTTGAGCTCATGAAGAGAATGTTGACTACTACCCCCATCCTTCGAGGTCCAAATTGGACTTTTCCTTTCCACATCCACATTGATGCATCCGAAAAATATGTAGGGGAATCATTAGGAAAATTAGAGAACCAAATCCCTTATGTTATTTATTTCATCAGCAAGAACTTGTCCAAGGCCGAGCTAAATTATACTGAAACTGAGAAGAAGATGTGAGCCATTGTCCATGCCTTGAAAAAATTCATCCATTATGTAATTCCATATCAAACCTTTGTTCACACTAACCATGCAGCCATCAAGTATTTAATGAAAAAACCAGATGTTAATGCTAGAATAATTATATGGTTGTTACTTTTGCAGCAATTTGGTTTGATGATTATTGATAAACCTGGAAAGGAAAATGTTGTTGCAGATTTTTTTTCCAACGTAGCTCTCCCTATAGGTGAATAAGGAATGGTGGATGACCAACTGCCAAATGAGAATCTCTTTGCTATATCATCACTCTCCATGTTTTTCTGATATAGACAACTACCTGGTTTCTGGGAGACTCCCTCCTAATATTTCATTCAGGGAGAGGAGTATAATCATCAGAAAATGTTCCCCTTTCACATGGATTGGGGGAAACCTTTTCAAGTTAGGCCCTGATCAAATCCTAAGGACATGTGTGAGGGAGGAAGAAGTTTTGTATATCCTCTCTGCATGTCATGACAGCCCATGTGGAGGCCACTTTGTTGCAAAGAGAATTGCTTACAAAGTTTTGCAGGCAGAATACTATTGGCCTACCCTTCACCAAGATTCTAGAAAATACACCCGTAGGTGTGATTAGTGCCAAAGGATGGGGAAACCCACACAATGATATGAGATGCATTTGCACCCTGAAGTGGCTCTTGAGCTATTTGACAAGTGGGGCATGGAATTTTTTGGACCTATCGATCCACCATCTAGACAAAATAAGTATATCATAGTCTTCACTGATTACCTAACAAAGTAGGCTGAAACAAAAGTAGTGACTATAGAAACCAAGGAGAAAGTAGATGAATTTATGAGGGATAATGCGTTTTACAAGTTTGGATACCCTAGAGAAATAGTCACTAATTAGGGAGCACAATTCACCTCCCACCTCATTGAGAATCTTTTGAGGAGGGACAAGATTAAGCATAGAACTTCGACTGCCTATCACCCTCAGATGAATGGACACGTAGAAGTAACTAACATAGCTTTAGAGAGAATCCTCCCCAAGGTTATGAGCAACAATAGAAAATATTGGGGAGACAGATTGGTAGAAGCTACTTGGGCCTACAACACTACTTGGAAGACAACAACAGGATTCACTCCTTATGAGCTAAACTATGGTAAGAAGGCTCTACTTTCAGTTGAGTTTGATTCCATACTTTAAGAATGGAAGCTAAATTAAATATAGATCTATCAAATGCCAAAAAAGAGAGGTTGTTGCAACTAAATGTATTAGATGAGTTCAGAATGCAATCACTTCTTCACACAGAGGTAGTTCAGCTACAAGGGAAGGTCTAGCATGATAAGAACATCAAAGAAAAAACCTTCCAAGAAGGACATTGGGCATTTTTGTATGATTCAAGGTTTAAATATTTCGAAGGAAAGTTGATGAAAAGATGGTTGGGACCTTACGTAGTGATAAAATGTTTTGATAATGGCACAGTTCAAATCAGAACCATATATGAGGAAGGAATCCCCTTGCTTGTCAATGGTCACAAGCTTAAAATTTACAGGAAGCCTTTTTCAAGGGAAGAGTTCGTAAATTCAATAACCAGAGAGGTGTATGTGATGGGAAAATCCATAGTTTCCCACACCTCTCGAAAAAATAAAAAAATAAAAATAAATAAAGATCAATGGGTGAAAACCTCTCTGAGGCACCCAAGGCAAGCTTGTGGGTTGAAAACCTCGATGGAGGTAGCTCACTTGCCCAAAAAAAAGAGAAGAGAGAAGAAAAATGAATAAATATCCATGGGTTAAAACCTGTCTGAGGTGCCCAAGGCAAGCTTGTGGGTTGAAAACCTCCATGGAGGCAACCCACTTTCTTTCAAAAAAAAAAGGGAAAAAAAAAACAAAAACAAAAAAGTTACATCTGCATCTCTGTGTTTTCTATGTTTGCTATTTTTTAGGTCATTAATGATTTCTAGAAATAGAGGGAAGAATTCATCTTCTTTTCCCTTCTTTTATTTTAACATCCATCCCATCGTTCACTCCTGTAATATTCCTATTTAGGAAAATCAGCAATATAGGCACCAAAAATGAATTTTTTATAAAATTACACTATAATAGTCAAGAAAAGCCCATGAATCCATTATTTTATGTATTATAGCATCCAAATATACAATGGTATTAGAAAAAAATCATTCTATCTTAGTTAAATAGATCTCCCAAGCCCAATACAACCCAAAACACTAAAACCCCATGACTACTGCAACACAGAAATTCTGAAGCATGTGAAAACACAATTTAATAAGGGTTTCTACTACAGAAATATAGAAACAAATAGATCTTTTGATATATTACTCAAAAGAGCTAAAAAATGGAGATCTAGTCTCTTTTACAGAATCCCAAGATAACGAGGCAAGGGTTTCTTGAAAGCCATGAGATACTAAAAGTAAAAACTGCAGATTTGTGGCTAAATCAAGTTGTCTTACTGAAGCTCTACATATATATGGCTGAAAATACAAATAAATGGCTATAACTTCTCCTTACTAGCTCTCCAGGTGAAAGGCTGATCCTTCTACTAGGAAACTAGCTCATAAACAGGGGTTTTGACCCTTTCACTGCAACACCATGAAAAATAATGCAATTTATCAAGGAGACTGCACTATGTCTGTAGGTGATTTCTTGGCCCAATGCTGGATGTTGGAAATGAAGCCTAGAATACTCCTCTCAGATTTCTTCACCAAGTCCTCCAAGGATGAGTGTGGAATTCCCGCATGAGAACACCCTTATACTAAACATTACAACAAACCAAGCTGAACAGATGAAGCATGAAATAAGTCATAAGACTCATACATAAACAATATTTTGAATGTGTCTCATGGCTACCATCCCTTCCCTTATATTCTTGGCAAGATTCCTCACCCATGGCCCCACTCATTTATGAAGTTACTTGATCTGAAAATGTGTGAACTAAATATTTCTTATACAGAGATAGACTGTAGGGGCTTTTACTGGTTATTTCACCTTTCAAAGAAACGATGAAACCAGAAGCTTATGGCCCTCTTACAGGCTCTGCCTAAAGAAATATGAAGTAAACACTAAAGCGATCTATTAATGAAAGTATTTGTTTTCTGATTGCAAAGTATTCATTAACCAATTTTATGAGTGAACAAGCAAGTTAAGGTGTTCTGCGATGGAAGTAATGTGTTTTGGAATGAAACAAATATGTTTTGATCACTATATAAGTCTTTATGTGTTAAGAGGACTCATTTAAAATTATTGTTGAAAGTGTTAAACTCTGGAAATAAGCAGCAATAATTCACAGCATAATAACAAGAATTTGATAAAGCAGTTCACCACTCTCTTGGGCTACATCTGTTGGGTCCAACAGCCTCCAAATGGGATTTTCCCTCTTCTATTAATGATCAAAATAGTTTTACACCATGAAGAAATCCTCAAAAGGCTAAAATAGTTGTATAATCAGAATCAGCGTGCTGGAAACAGTAAAAATTGACTATTCATTCACCTCAAACAGACGAACATAGCCCAATACAGCTGATCATTCATCAAGCCCTAGTGGCTCCACAAGAAAATCCGCTGATAAAACCTATAATAGAGTGCCTTGATGGCTCTGCAACCTATTCCAACAGCTTTAGAATGCTCCAATATCCCCAAAACAAAAAAAAATTCGTTCCATTTGGACTTCCCTAGCCAAAGTTATGATCCAAACTGACTTTGCCCAGTTAGGGCTAGGAAAGCTCCACCAAAAGTGGAGAAACTCCAGATAAGGCCGACAAATATGGAATTGGCACCTAAATAGGTGGAATCCACCATCTCTCCGCCAGTTAGAAGGGACTTAGGAATAGGGCCATGTGGCCGTGACCTTCGGAAATCTATTTAAGAACTAGAGTTAAACACGTTGAAAATTTATTATAGAAAACCGTGTTATAATAACACCTCAACACCAAATGCCATTTAACGTGACCATGACCCACGTTATGCGCGCCAATAGAAATAGCTCTGGGTTCCGATGCTAGGGTCATATGTGGAGGGGGCTGGCCCCCTTGCGGGCCCCGCCCATATTCATTTCAAAGTTTAAATATATGTTCAAGACCATGGTTTGTAAGAACCATTGCTAGCCCAACAGTTGGGCCGTTCAGTTGTCTCCGCCTCCACCTGGGATCAATCCCTGCCACGCCATATAAAATTTTATAACACCATTTCCGTTTGACCTTGGGGCCATGTGGCGGCCTCCGGGATGGCCACATGGCACCATTTGATTGGCTGTCTCTGGAATATTCCACAGAATATTTTGTGGAATATTCCCAGAATATTCTGTGGAATATTTTCTTTTTAATAAAAAAAATTTAAAAGTCAAATTGGCCATTTTTTTACTGAAATTGGCAAACTTCAAAGCTGAATAAATTTCTCATATAGTGTCGGTTTTCAGTGTCATTCGGATCATTTTTCTTAGCTATTTCCTGTCGTTCTAGTTTGGACCAATTCTAAGCAACTAAATTTTTGAGAATTTTTCCATTAAGGACTTGATCTCCTGATCACACCTCCCAAATGAGAAGCTTTTGGACCCACAAAAGGTCATTGATTAGTGAAAATGATAATGTGGAGAGTGATTCTCCACTCTTCCACCCTTGAATAACTGAAATCTACCCGATTTCATCAAATGGAGCTTTTCAGAAAATGATAAATTGTCTCTGGAATTAATTGATTAAAACTGACGGAGTCATGATGAAAATTATTAAAATATGCAAAACAACAACTGTAATATGCAGAAAGAAAAAAATTTCTACACTGATCAAACTTCCAAGAAGACTTAAAATAATGTTCACCTTGCAAACTATTCCCATGGCGAATTCTACCATTATGAAACCAACTTTGTCCCATGCTGAATTGTGTGTCCTCCTTGCTTGCACTACTTTGCTTTGACACTTCATTCACTACATTGGCTGACCCAAAAGGTAACTTATGCAACATAATATCATATTTTTTCAAAGACAAACTGTTATCAAACTGAGACATGTCATTAGCAACATCATGAACAGGTAAACACTCAAAATCTTGTCGTTTCAACATCAACAAAGTTAGACTTTGACTTGCATTAACCAACCTTTTCAATTGACCTGCATGGAGTAAAGAAGATTCGAGCTTCTTCTTGTGTGCTCTCATAATGTACTCTTTAGCATCTTTGAACAAGTGATACTTGTTTTCATGGCGATGAAAAATGGCCTTCCTGTCAAATAAGTAAGGACTTCCCAAAACAATTCCTAAAATATCAAGCGGCACCACATCAAGTTCAATTGTGTCAATAAAGTGTGCAGTTATTACAAAGCACAATATGCACTTTCTTGAGACTTGGAAATTGGCATCCTTGCATATCTGCCCAAGTGGATAAGGCTTCGGATGTGGAATGGTCTCAAGTTTAAGCTTCTTGACCAAGACTTTAGATATGAGATTAGCTTGTGACCCATTGTCAAACAGTGTGTCAATTTTGGTATGTTTTGAAATTACCCTCACATGGAAGAGCTCTATCCTCCTCTTTTCTTCATGAGTAACTTTTTGACAATTTAAAGAACTAGCACTGGGAATTGTGTCTTGCACCACTTATTTCCCCTTAATGTTCTTTAAAACCATGGAGATACTTTTTGTCTCATCACCGGAGTCTGACCCTAACTCTTGCTCAACTGTTGCTACAGTTTTCCCCTTCTCTTTGGCCTTATCCTTGTTCTTGTATTTTTCTAATTTCAGTTCAGGATGAAGCTTCCAACAATGATCTTCATCATGACTTGTCTTTGAACAGTTCTTGCAAAAGAACTTTCCTTTTTCTTTTCTTGAATTTGCAACTCTTTTCCTTCCTTTGTTTTTAAAATTACTGTCCTCATTCAAAGCATCAAAAGCATTCTTTCCTCTAGCTTCTAAATGTGTATCCTGAACACAGACTTCATCTAAGCTCGTAGGATTAAACATTAGGATAGTATGTAGAAGGTAACTGTGCAAACCTCCTATGTATTTTAACAAAGTATCCTGACTTTGTAAATCTACCCCAAGTAAGATTGCTCTCCTTCTAAACTCTTGGGTGTAGTCTTGCACATTTTGTCCCTTAAGTTGCCTAAAATTTTTCCAATTCATGATTGCCTTCTGAATATGAGCAAGAGGATAAAATTGTTTCTTAATAGTAGTAATAAACTCAGTCTAAGTTAGAGTTATCTTACCATGCTTTTTTATTTCCTCTCTGGTCTTGGCTTCCCACCAAACCAAAGCTACTCCATCCATTCTCAATGAGGCTAATTGGATTTTTGTGTCATCATCATGCAGATTCTAAATTCTTAGATAGACTTCCAACTGTCTAATGCAGTTATCCAATTTTTCTGCATTCACATCACCATTAAAAATCGGCAACTCAAACTTTACATCAAGCTTTAACAAAAGATTTTTAAGAGATGTTTTTGTTTTGTGTGACTGATTAACAGAAGTTGAAGAGGATGATGTGGAGGATGAGGATGTCATGAGATGTAGGGATCACTATTTTCCTCCATTCCCTTTGATTTATCATTTTTCTTTCTCCCCGTTAATATCCTTTTGCTTTCTAGACCTTTTCAAAAGAATCTTATCATTTCTTTCTGATAGGATCCCAACCATCTCAACATATCCAAGAAAGCTTTTTCAAAGACTCTTTCTTTTCCTTGGGATCCATTTTCATACTCTCTTCCTTCTCTTTGAAGTATACACCCATAATTTAAAAGTTAACAGGATAATGGTTGTGGAGATAATGGTATCGTAGCCCTCCTTGCTGAGGATTATCTTGTGCCTCAACAATTGTCTTTCCTTCAATTTCAATTAGTAAGACCAAATTCAGCATTAAATATAAATGCTGCACAAAATTCACAAAATTTTGAGAAAAACCTAGAGCTCTAATACCAATCTGATATGAAAATGTGTGAACTAAATATTTCTTATACAGAGATATACTATAGGGGCTTTTACTGGTTATTTCACCTTTCAAAGAAAGGATGAAACTAGAAGCTTCTAGCCCTCTTACAGGCTCTGCCTAAAGAAATATGAAGTAAACACTAAAGTGATCTGTTAATGAAAGTATTTGTTTTCTGATTGCAAAGTATTCATTAACCAATTTTATGAGTGAATAAGCAATTTAATGTGTTCTGCAATGGAATTAATGTGTTTTGGAATGAAACAAATATGTTTTGATCACTGTATAAGTCTTTATGCGTTAATAGGACTTATTTAAAATTAATGTTTAAAGTGTTAAAATTTGGAAATAAGTATCAAGAATTCACGGCATAATAACAAGCATCTGATAAAGTAGTTCACCCCTCTCTTGGGCTACATCTGTTGGGTCCAAAAGCCTCCAAAATGGATTTTCCCTCTTCTATTAATGCTCAAAATAAGTTTTACACCATGAAGAAAGCCTCAAGAGGCTTAAATAGCTGCATAATCAAAATCAGAGTGCTGGAAAAAGTAAAAATTGACTATTCATTCACCTCAAACAGATGAACATAGCACAATACAATTGATCATTCAACAAGCCCTGGTGGCTCCACAAGAAAATTCGCTGATAAAACCTCTGACAGAGTGCCTTGATGGCTCTGCAACCTATTCTAATAGCTTCAGAATGCTCCAATATCCCCAAAACAAACAAACAAAAATCGTTCCATTTGGACTTCCCTAACCAAATTTATGATCCAAACTGGCTTTGCCCAGTTAGGGCTAAGAAAGCTCCACCAAAAGTGGAGAAACTCCAGATAAGGCCGACAAATATGGATTCGATGCCTAAATAGGCGGAATCTGCCATCTCTCGACCAGTTAGAAGGTGCTTAGAAATAGGGCCACGAGAGTGTGACCTTCAGAAATCTATTTAAGAACTGGAGTTAAACACGTTGAAACTTTATTATAAAAAATGATGTTATAATAACACCTCCACACCAAATGCCATTTAACGTGACCACGACCCACATTATGCATGCCAATAGAAATAGCTCTGGGTTTTGATGCTAGGGTCCTATCTGGAGGGGGTTGGCCCCCTTTCGGGCCCCGCCCATATTCATTTCAAAGTTTAAATATATGTTCGAGACCATGGCTTGTAAGAACCATTGGTAGCCCAATGGTTGGGCCGTTCGGTTGTCTCCGCCCCGACCCGGGGTCGATCCCTGCCGCGCCATATAAAATTTTATAACACCATTTCTGTTTGACCTTGGGGCTCTGGAATATTCCACAGAATATTTTGTGGAATATTCCCAGAATATTCTGTGGAATATTCCCAGAATATTTTGTGGAATATTTTCTTTTTAATAAAAAAATTTTAAAAGTCAAATTGGCCATTTTTTTACTGAAATTGGCAAACTTCAAAGCTGAATAACTTTCTCATACAGCGTTGGTTTTCAGTGCCATTCACGTCTATAGGATTTTTTTTCCGAGCTCTTTCCTGTCGTTCTATTTTGGACCAATTCAGAGAAAATAATGTTTTGAGCATTTTTCCATTAAGGACTTGATCTCCTGATCATTACTTCCATGCAAAGACTCCTCTTTCACACCAAAGATGGCTTTATGTTTTCTATCTAAACTGATCCAAATTCACACTGGAAGTGTTTTATTCCTACTAAATAGATTTAAGGGTCTCCTTGCCCCATTTATTCTTCTAGACTAAAAATAGAAGCAAAAAATAATATTCCAACTAGTAATAAGCTAATTTGGAATATTACAGTCCTCCCCGCCAAAAAATTTTACTGTCCTCAAGAAACAGTAAAGAAGGATGCTGCAAAATCTTCTCTCCTTCCCAAGTGGCATCCTCATCAGGAAGATTCCTCCATCGAATCATATATTCTTTGATCACCCTTCTCCTTATATGCCTCTCTCGAGTATCAAAGGTAGCCTCTGGTTGCAAAAACATATGGCCCTCATCATCAATAGGTGGGAGATCCATAGTGGAAACCGGATGTTGTCCAATGGCCTTCTTGAGGCATGAGACATGAGAAATGTTATGAATCTTGCTTCCAACAGGAAGCTCTAGCTCATATGATACTTCTTGAACAGGATGGATCACTCTATATGGTCCACATAACCAAGGTTTGAGTTTCTCATCTCCTTTCTCCTTGAGTGTAGATTATCTATATGGCTGAGATGAAGATATAACAAATCATCTACCTCAAACTACCTCTCTATCCGACGGCAGTCTGCATATATTTTCTATTGGTTTTGTGTTGTAGTAATGTTTTCTTTGAGGGCCCAGAGTATATCCTAACTCTCTTGAATCCACTCCTTTTCTCTAGGACCTTTTCTTGCACCAAACATCACATCAGCAAATGAAAGTGCATCATACCCATAAAGGTCTTGAAATGGGGTCATGTCAATGGACATATGAAAATTTGTGTTGCAGCAATACTCCCCCAAATGGAGCCAACGTAGCCATGCTCTCTACTGGCCTGTCACATAGTTGGACCTCAAGTAGCTTTCCAATTACTTGTTCACTATTTTAGTTTGTCCATTAGTTTGTGGGTGATAGCTGGTACTTGGTGTCAACTTAGTACCCACTAACCAAAGAATATATTTCCAAAATCCACCCATGAAGCGGCTATACTGATCATTGATTATGGTCTTTGGGATACCATGGAGTCTAAACACATCCCTGAAGAAAATCTCAGCTACCTCTAAAGCAGTATATAATGCAGAAATAGCAAAGAAATGTGAATACTTTGTTAGTCGATCAACAAATACAAAGATACAATCCTTACCCTAAACTGTAGTTATACCAGTGATGAAGTCCATGGAAATACTCTCCCATTTCCAATCTTGAATAGGGAGTGGCTACAATAACCCTACAGGATGGTTGTGCTCTCCTTTTTTCTGTTGGAAAGATATGTACTCCTTAATGTTTTGGAGTACATCCTCCTTGAGACCCTTCCATGAGAATCTCTCCTGAATATCTTGATAAGTCTTGGTGAATCATTGATGCCCTGCAATTGGGGAATCATATGATTCCTACAAAATATTCTCCTTGAGCTTAGAATATTTAGCCAATAATACCCAATCTCGGTAATAGATGACCTCATCCATCACTCTATACCTATCATCATTCACCAATCCATCTAGGATCTCACACGCAAAGTGGTCTTTGGAGTATTCCACTAACAACTTAGCCTTCCAATCTGCATCCATGCTCATCAAGAATAGCATGGATGGCCTCCTGGATAGAGCATCTGCCACTACATTACTCCTCCCTTTAAAATATTCTATTTCAAAGTCATATGCTTGGATCTTACTTACCCATTTCTACTATCTCTCCTGAAGCTGCTTCTGCTCAAGAAAGAATCAGAGACTATTATGATCAGTCTTCACTCAAAATATATTTCCCACCAAATATTGTTGGAACTTAGCTAAAGCATGCAAAATAGCTAGCATATCCTTATCATATATGGGGTATAGTCTCTCATGTGGCAGTAACTTCCAGCTTTCAAAAGCTATGGGGTGTCCCCCTTGCATAAATACAGCCCCAATGCCTTCTCCTGAAGCATCACATTCCAACACAAAGGGCTGGGTAAAATCACGTAGGACCAATACTGGGCGACTACCCATCACCTCCTTGAGCTTATCAAAATCTCTCTGTGTTGTGGGTGTCCAACCAAAAGCTCCCTTCTTGGTTAGATCTGTAAGGGGTGCTACTAGTTGAGAGAACCCTTTTACAAAATTTTAGTAATAGGTACATATGCCTACAAACGCCCAAATTTTTGTGACATTCTTTGGTTGGGTCAATCTATAATAGCACAGATATTTTCTTTGTGGACTCTTACCCCATTGACTCTAATGATATGGCCCAATTAAAGCATCTCTGTGAGTCCAAACTCACACTTGGAGAGCTTAGCATAGAATTGATGCTCCTTATGAATACGTAATACTGCGTCAATATGTTGTAAATGCTCCTCCCATCTGCGGGTATAAATAAGAATGTCATCAAAGAAGACCAATACAAACTTATTCAAGTGACTACGGAATATGTGGTTCGTACAAGATTGGAATGTTGCGGGAGCACTGGTAAGCCCAAAACGCATTAACAAAAACTCAAAATTCCCATAGTGACATCAGAATGTTGTCTTGGGGATATCTTGATCGCTCACCTTGATTTGATGATACCTCAATCTCAAATCAATCTTGGAAAAATACTTGGACCCTCTTAGTTCATCCATCAATTCATCGATCCTGGGAATTGGGTACCTGTTCTTCCTGGTCTTCTTATTCAACACTCTATAATCAATGCACATTCTCAATGTGCCATCTTTCTACTTCACCAAAACCACTGAAGAGGCAAAAGGACTAGTGTTAGGCCGAATATGTAATAAAACCAGAAGCTCCTGAATGGCCTTTTCAATCTCATCTCTATATGCTTTGGGATGCCTATAGGGTGTGGTGATCACTGCTTGGATCCCCTGTTCCAACTCAATAGTGTGCTCAAAACCTCGGTTAGGAGGTCTCCTAGGTGGAATATTTCCAAATAATGTAGAGTATCGGTCCAAAATAGATTGTACATCTACATGTACTGATGAATCATTGCTTCTAGCTTCTGAAAAATGCAGTTGTATTGCCCATTCTATGTCCACTCTGTGAAAATATTCTTCCATATTGTGTGCTGAGACAATCTAGGGTGGATAGGTGTGTATGCCTTTGATTTTCTTATGTTTACCACTCCCCTTTTATGTCCACTCCATCTCTAAGGTTTCCAAATCAGTTGTAACCTTCCCTAAGGTGATTAACCATTGGACACCCAATATCACATTGGTGTCTAGAATATCAACCACAAATAAGTGGTCTGTCAATGTGTAGGTTCCCATAGTGATGGTTAATGATGGAACATATTTGGCACACTGCATGGTTCTAGCTCCTAGAACCAAAACTGAGAACCCCTCAAAGTCTTCTATGTGAATATCCCTCTTTTGTACCAACTGTGTATCAATAAAGTTATGGGTAGCTCCATTTTCTACCAATAATGATACTCTTTGTCCCATAATAGTGCCACTAACTCTCAAGGTTAGATACTTGCGAACTACTCTCAAAGCTGCAAGAGTCCCTCCCAATGGAGAAAATTCCTTTAATACATCTTCTGTGGGTGGTGTACCTGCTTCTACTACTACAGCACTGGTCCCATCTTCCTCATCAGAAAATATCTCAGTGCAATGTGCTTTCCCTACAACACATTGGTAATTTGGTACCCATGGCTCCCGATAAGTGAAAAAAAGTTTCTTCTTCCTTAGATATTTCTAATCATTATCAAGAGATGTCTGCTCCTGATTCTCCCTTCTGCAAGAAGAGATATTTTTTTCTGAAAGGGTTCTTTGGCCTTCGGAAAAGCATGCTACAAATCCCTAGCCTTCTCCATAGCTTCTTGGAGTGTAGTTGGTCTAGTGGATTTTACCAACCCTTGCAATGGTTCAAACATCCCATCAATAAACATGCACATTATCTGGTTCATAGTGAGGTCAGATACCATGACTAAAAGCTTCAGAAACTCAAAGATATAAGTTTCCAAATCTCCCCATTGCTTGAGCTTGGTTAGCTCAACAAAGTGAGCCTCTGAATCCCTGGGATCAAATCTCTCCACCAACCTCCTGGTGAAATCTGAATATGAAGTGATACTAGCATGAACAACTCTATATAACCCATGGAACCACCACTCATGTGCCTCACCTTCTAGGTGCAGCGCTGCAATTTTGATAGCCTCCACTTCAGAAACTCTGTTGAGTTGGAAATATCTATCCAACTTCTCTACCCAAGCGTTCGCTTCCCACTTGGGTGATCCATCATAAGAGGGAAAAAAGAACCTTCCCAAACTATGTTGTGGATCTGATTTATGCATATAACCTCCCTTTTTATGGTGATTGAAGGATATCCTATCATTGATCCGATAGAACTCTTGAAAGTTCAAATATTATTTGAATCTTCGGGATTGAGATTCATACTGCAAAAAATAATCACCAAGGTTTTCTTCCCTCAAGGTACTTCCTTCCTCACCCTCGAAATATAGGAATGTGGGCATAGTGGAGCATTGTGAAGAAGGTTGTGCTACTATTTTCTCCCTCCACAAATGTGAGGTTCCAGAGCTTTCTCCATGGTGATACCCTCTAGGGGATTCCTTCTCTCTTCCAAACCTCATCTCTCTAATATCTTTGGAAATGTCCTGCACAATTTGAAGGAGAATTTCTTAGATATATCTCTCCTCCATGGCTATAGATTTATTTTCCCCACAAGCTGAACCAATATCAGAGCTCTGATACCACTGTAATATTCCTATTTAGGAAAATCAACAATATAGGCACCAAAAACGCATTTTTCAGAAAATTACGCTATAACAGTCAAGAACGGCCCATGGATCCATTATTTTATGTATTATAGCATCAAAATATACAATGGGATAAAAAAAATTCATTATAGCTTAGTTAAACAAATCTCCCAAGCCCAATACAACCCAAAAAAACTAAAACCCCATGACTACTGCAACACAGAAATTCTAAAGCATGTGAAAATGAAATTTAATGAGGGTTTCTTCTATAGAAATATAGAAACAAATGGATCTGCTGATATATTACTCAAAAAAGATGAAAAATGGAGATCTAGTCTCTTTTACATAATCCCTAGATAACCCAGCAAGGGTTTCTTGAAAGGCATGAGATACAAAAAGTAAAAACTGCAGATCTGTGGCTAAATCACGTTGTCCTATTGAATCTCTACATATATATGGCTGAAAATAAAAAGAGATGTTTGTAAATTCTCCTTACTAACTCTCCAAGTGAAAGGCTGATCCTTCCACTAGGAAATTAGCTCATCAATAGGGGTTTTGACCCTTCCATTGCAACACCATGGAAAATTACATAGTTTCTCAAGCAGACTGCATTGTGGCTGTAGGTGACTTCTCGGCCCAATTCAGAATGGTGGAAATCAAGCCTAGAAAACTCTTTTCAAATTTCTTCACCAAGTCCTCCAAGGATGAGTGTGGAATTCTCGCATGAGAATACCCTTCTACTAAACAGTATAACAAACCTAGCTAAACAACTGAAGCATGCAATAAGTCATAAGACTTAAAAATAAAAAATATTTTGAATGCCTCTCATGTCTTCCATCCCTTCCCTTATATTCTTGGTGAGCTTCCTCACCCTTGGCCCACTCATTTATGAGGTTACTTCCATGCAAAGACTCCTCCTCCAAAACTGCGTTGTTCCCACTAGCTCCACTCTCTTCTTTGGCAACATTGTTGAATTGGTAAACCTTGATCTAGCCCACATGTATTGCTCCCTTTCACACCCAAGGTGTCTTTACTTTTTCTATCTAAAATAATCCACATTCACGCTAGAAGTTTTTTATTCCTACTAAATATATTTAAGGGTCTCCTTAACCCATTTTTTCTTCTAGACTGGAAATAGAAGAAACATATAATATTCCAACTAGCAATAAGCTAATTTGGAATGTTACAACTCCATTAATTTTAATAGATTCCTCCACTACCTCCACGCACAAAATTCCTCCATTCATGAGCACAATGTAGCAAGGAAATTCCTACAAACATCTGATGTCTGTGACTGCTACAGACATCAGGGAATTCCTACAATGCAAAATCCTATTCTTGAGAAACAAGAAAAATAAGAGAGGAGATAACAAATCATACCCCAGGAAAGGCAAGAGTGCCACCATGGCATCTACAACATCCCCACATAGCATCTCTAGTAGGAAAAACCAACAAGGAAATATTAGTATCTCACTCAGAGAGCTGCTCACTCAGCAAGTTGGTCACTCAGAAAATAGGAAAATAAGGAAGAATGTGACATATAAGAGGAATGTCTCCAAATTCAATCTCCTACAAATGCCTTAACAACAATAGGTAAAATTAGGTATAGATTCTCACCCCTCGATATGCATCCATGATAGCCAGAAATAATTAAATTTTAGACTTAGATTTTAAGGGGAAGAAAGGTTTCTATTTAGCTTGGCCACCATCGTGAAGTATGACTAAGGAGAACTCCAAAGTCACACCACTTGGGCATGTAGAAGAACAAATTTAAATCAAGTGGATTAGAGGAGAACGAGGGGAGGAAGCATGCAGTCCATCATGAATTAACAGGGAGAAGGAAACAATTTTCTACAACAGAAACTGGAGTTGAGCCGAGTTACATAAGCACTCCAAAATTAGTTGCATGATCTAATGAAAGGAGATCTCATCTCATCCAAATCAGTAAATTGATTTTTTTTTTAGGGAAAGAGACCGAAAGGAGCTGACGCACAACAGTACCAAGAGTGGGTTGCGTATTTGAATAGCACACAAAAACAACAACAGAACAATGTCACCCTACCCATGGACTGGTCCTCTCTCATAAAAATGAGCAGGAATGCTTTTATAGCAACCGAAGCAAGGTAGGATTCCACTCCTAGCCTTAGAGAAGATGAAGAAGAACTAGAAGAGGAACAAGAAGAAGAAGAGAAAGAGACAAAGGGCCAAGGAAAAATAGATGAGATGGCCATATAATTCATAGAGATAGCAAAAAAAGGGCAAGAAACAGACTCAAAACACAACACCACATTCCCTCAATACAAAGAGGTAGTTTCCACCGTAGCTCCTCTGAGCACAAAGAGAAAAATGAAGACCTTTATTTATTTCAAAGCTAACAAGAGTCAGAGAGAGCCATAAACTCCCCCCACGAGCCCGATTATCATTGAAGAATCACCATGGGATGAGGAAAGAATCGAAGAAATAGTCCTGAAGGAGTAGCTGCAGAAGGCATAGGGAGAGAATGTAGCACTGAAGGAGAAATTGCAGAAAAAGGGGGAGAAATTAGCCACCATGGGAGACTTATGCATTGAAGCCCTTTAGCAAAAATTCCCTTCTAACTCATATATTGTGTACCTCAAGGAGAAATGGCTCCTATTTCAAATGAAATCTCTAGCCTCCCATGGATCACTACCTTTCCAATATTGAAGGTAATTCATGAATTTATACAAGAAAACTAACATGGCTGATCAGGAAAAGATGGCAGAGTTTTATGTGCATAACCTTGTGCTGACAAATCTAAATACTTGGGACCCCAATACTACAATGGGGGATATGAAGTTGATGGATCTAATATCTTGGATGATGAATGAAGACACTAGAGCAAAAGAAATATGGAGAGTCATGGGAAGAAGAAGCAGAGAACCCTTATATATCATACCAGAATTGTTCAGCCCAAGAGGAGTCATCCTTAACCATCGAGAGATTGAAGGATACCCTGCACTATTTAAAATCTACCTTCATATTCAAACCCAGGTGATAGGCCACTTTGATAATGTTTCTAGGAAGATAGAAGATGAGTGCATTATGGCTAGCCAAAGGAGATGCAACAACCTCCCTCACAACCTCAAGAATACGGAGTACCATACTCCAGAAATACTGATGGGAGCACTGGAAATAGGACCATTATACATGAGGGTCATGCAAGCCAAAAATATCCAATGGTTGGCACTAAAGCTCAACCCACCTTTGATTCTAGGGTTGAATAACGAAAATGACACAGATGCACAAGATAGAGAATGGGAGAATGCAAAAAAAAATAATGGCTTTGACCCCCTTGGGGAAACTCCCACACTTCTTCCTCATGAAATCGGGGGGGGCTATCAAAGCCTTGAAGGAAATGCAAGGGGAGGACTAGTTTCTCAGAGGATGAGCAACCATTCAATAGGGGGGTGATGATGAGCTCCATCATTAGACATATTTGGAGGGGTTAATGGTCACCTTTTTTCCTTCTTAGATATATTTATCTTGCATTTTTATTATTATTTGGTTTTATGATGCTAGTATAGGTCGTGATTAAGGCTAACGTACTCTAAGTGCGTACTATGAGGTTGAGTGCAGAAAATCATGAATTATTAGCATTTTTATAATGATTTTATCATAAATACTTGGAGGTGATAGCAAAGAGAAATTATAGGTGGATTTTCCACCCTCCTTAACTGCAAAGGCAGCCAAAGGATCCCCAAGAATTCTCTCCAGCAATTCAAATTCTAGAGGCAGCCAAGAAACTCAAAGAGGAGTGCACCCAATATTTGTTTACAAAGAGTCAAGTGGACTCAATCACCGTTATCTACGGAGTTGTTAGTAGCTGCCCTGTAGAACAAATAGAGCAGAGCTAGAGATAGGAAGATTTAGTCAATCCCAGTTGATTCTAGTTGAAACTTTGTTGCAATCTATTGATATTTGTATTATTTTACTCACTGATCAAAATTTCAAAGGTGTATGAGATTATTATTTTATGAAATGAGTAGATCGATTTCATTCAACTGATTTAAGTTTCAGAGAGCTAGGCTCGTGGGTTAGGGCCCAATCCATGTGCCTCAGCTTCTCTACTGTTACTATCTTTTCCTCTCTTCCATTAAGCTAGTTTTCTTTCTATCATTTAATTACATCTGCTTCTGATAGTTTCATTGTTGTTTACGTTTTTCTTTCAATGTGCTACTATAGTTTTTTTTTTTTCTTATGAGTAATAGAATAGAGGATAAAACTCTGAAATTTGCAGATCTATACTTCCCTTCTCATCTTTGTCAATAGAGCTTGAGGGGGGTAGAATTTCCCACAGGCCCAAAAAAAACTACTTTCTGTTCACTATTTTGATCACACACTTCATCTCTTTTTCATGCATCGAGAAATAGGTTGACTGCAGGAATTATTTCTAAAACCCCAAAGCCGCTCAGTGGTACTTCCTCGCTTCATTTTCCATCTTTGTATTTTGCTTCGAAATACCTTTGTTACACTTTGTTCCTTCCTTTCCCTCATAGCAGCTACCACACCTTTTTTTAGTCACAAAACGCTCGAAAACCCATCCAAGGTTGAACTCTGGCTTTCCTCCTCAAAATCCCCGCTACTGTACTTAGAAAATTGTGACGTTTTTCCTTTCCCTTAAGTTTTACTAGAATCCATTTTCGCACATCGCACTCCACAGTTTTTAGTTTCTTTCCTTTACACTTACTGCCCATTGTTACCAACTGTGATATTGTAATACCGCATATTGTAGATCGCACCTTTTCCATTTTTCTTTCGAGAATTACGACAAATCATAATCACATTTCCTTTTCACAATTGCACTTCAAAATCCTTTATAAACAACCCTTCCATTATTCCTCCAAGATTTTCGATATTGTGAATTGCGATATCGCTATTCGCACTTCGCAGTTTTATCCTCATTGCACTTCACACTTTGCATTATTTAGCTTCTTCCCGTTACACTTACCACTCTAGTCTGTCGATTGCAATATTGTAATCATGTTCCACTGTCGGTTCCACGGCCACGTCATATTCTATATTGCACATCAAAAATCACACTTTTTAGTTTGGTCCTTTAACACTTACCACTCCAACTTTGCGATATTGCGATTGCAATATCGCAAATCGCATATCATAGCTTTTTCCTCGATTGTTTCTCTGCCATCAAAATTTTCAATTCATTCCACTCATTCCACTCCAAAGCCATTTTTTCACAATAATAAATCTTTTATAAGGTTTAAACCCCTACTTTCCACTTCTAAGCCCTGTTTCATATGTTAAGCCCTCCATTAGCCTCTTTAGCCCTTTTCTTTCCTCCAAGCTACAAAATAAATATTTTTTCAACTAGGGTTAAGTCATGGATAGCTTAGTTGCATCGGTAGAAGCATGGTAGATATACCATAGGATAAATAGAGTGTATTTAGCCATTTGGCCGAGTTAAGTGTGGTTAGAATTAGTTTCCTTTCTGAAACTTAGTTTAGTTTCTTTACATTCATTTCCTTTCAGCAAATTAATTTGGTTTATTTCTGTCATTTCCTTTTCGGATATTAAATTACTTTCTTTTCAGTCATTTCATTTTTTTCAAATTAAATTATCTTCATTCGTGTCATTTATTTTCAGCAATTTAGTTTAGTTTCATTTCTGTCATTTCCTTCCAGCAATTTTCTTTCCAATCCTTATCACAGTTTAAGAAATAGCACCCTTTTGTAAAGAAGAAGAGAATGACATGAGAAGAATTCATCTGTTGTGTATATAGCACTATCACCTCCAAGTTTGTACGAACCCGGGTTTGATAAAGTAAAGTAGGGCTACCCTTGGGACTTGCAGCACTCTTGGTGCAATACCAAGTCTCACCAGTTACATTGAACAATATGCATATGATAGTGATTTTCAAGATGTGTATGAAAGCTTGAGTCAAGGAAACCAAATTGAAGAGTTAGATTATCATGTGCATAAAAATTTTTGGTATCACTTGGGCAAGTTATGTATTCCACAAGGAGAAAGAAACAATATCATAAGGGAGGCGCACACTTCAATGTTTGATTGACATTTTGGTGTAGGCAGGATGATAGCGAATCTCCAAAGGTATTTTTATTGGCCACGCATGATTGATAGTGTATCTCATTTCATTAATGGATATTATTTGTGTGCAATAAGTAAGCCTAGCAATAGGAAACTAGGATTTTACACTCCGCTTCTGGTATCTTCATGTCCTTGGGAGAGTATCTCAATGGATTTTGTAGGAGGTCTTCCAATGTCAAGGAAGGGTCAGGATTACTTGTATGTAGCTGTAGATAGGTTCAAAAAAATGTGTCTTTTGAAGCCATTTAAAAAAAAAATTACAGCTAAACAAACAACTCATTTTTTCTTTCAAAATGTATGGGTTCATTTTGGTCTTCCTATGTCTATTGTAGGTGATCGATAATGATGGTTTATTGGGAATTTTTGGTCAAAATTATGGGATATGATGGACACTAAGTTGAATAAGAGTACAACCTTTCATCTGCAAATAAGTGGTTAGACCAATGTGGTTAACAAGATATTCATTCATATTCTTATAGGTTATTGCATTAAACATCCCAAGTTGCGGGATGAATAGTTGCATTACGTTCAACATGCATATAACAGGGCAAAGCATTCTTCCACAAACACATTTCCATTTGAGGCATGTCTTGGGTACTTGCCAAGATCGCCTCTGGACTTCATCTTTGAGAAATATGTTGCTATATATGGTCATAGTGACATACAAAAGGCAAGGAAGTTCATTGAGAAAATTCAGTTGGTACATCAGACAATGCAAGAACAACTTGAAAATAGTCAAAGAAACTACAAGGCAAGGCATGATAAACACTGTGTGGATCACAAATTCCAGTTTGGTGATGAATTTTGGTTATATATAAAAAATGAAAGACTTCAAGGGAAGGTAAAAGGCTTAATCCAATCTGTTATGGTCCTTTTAAAATTCTGGAAAAGATTAGTAACAATGCATTTAAGCTAGATTTTCTTCTTTATATGGAAATATATTTTCTCGTTAATGTTGAGAATTTGAGATTGTTTGAGCCTTCATTGATAGATTATCAAGGAGAGCATGTCCACCTACCATAAATAGATGATTTATCGCTATAATATCTTGATTAACTTCAGCAAGATCACATACTTGACCCAAGAACCATAACTTCAAGAAGAGGGAATGTCGAATACCTTAGAGTGTGACTCAAGGGACAAAATCCTTCCAACGCCAAATGGATGGAGATTTAAAGGGTGAGGGAGTTGTACCCTCACCTGATGAACAATTGATAGTATATTTTGGGGTCCAAAAGGCTTCAGTGGGGAGGAATAATCAGAGGCTTAGTATTAAGCTCAAAAATGAAAGTGCTCAAAAATTCTTCAAACTAGAACGATGGAGAAGAGCTCGTTGCCAAGAATCTGGTGCAATTTGTTTCATCTAAAACCAAGTTATGACATGTTGTTCGTTTTCCTAAAGAAATAAAAGAATTCATAACAGTGACAGGTTGATGACATGGCAGACCAATCAGTGTACTAGGTATATTAAGGAAATATTCTCTTGTTTGTTCCCAATGACAGTGTGAAAAGTGTCACAAGAGGATTCGCTAGAGAATTTTGGAGGTGAAATTTTCTTACAATTTATCCTAAGGTTGAATGAGAATTTTTTTTTAGTTTAAAATGTTCCAACCAGAGCTGGACACGTGGTGCAGCCATGGGCTGCCACGTGCCCCCTTTGGTGCACCCCATCCAAACCTTGGATCGAACTATAGGTCAAAGTAGTTTCATATTACATCAAACTTCAAATGCAATTATATAATCCAAAGTTTTAAACCATGTAAACCATGGAGAGGCACACATATTAATTCGAGCGAATGTATTGAATTAACCAAAGTTTCAAAATTTTGTTTGGACAAATTTCGTGTGGAAAAAAACTTATGTGTGGGGGTCGAGGTCGAACCCACGACCTACCCCGCACCAATAAGGCACCTTACCACCTTACATATCCATTGGCTCTTAACCATATAAGATATCGACTTATTTTTAATGTTGACGGAATCCGATGGCAAGGGTTTGGAGGGGTCTAGCCCCATGGACCAATCCCCTCCCCATATAACCATGTTGCAAAATTGAGGGTGGATCAGAATGTATTAAGAGAAGAGTTTAATTTTAAGTGCAGGTTAATCCACTAATCCAGTCTTTAAGATTAACTAAACGAAGTTTTATGGAATGCGTTTAAGCATTGTTAAGACTGGATTATCCACTAGCTAAGTGCAGTTAATAACTAATTAAAACCAAATTTATGTGGTCGTGGATTTAGCACACTCCACCAGTTTCAGCAGAATCCCCAGTTTGTCAGAGCTAACTGGATTCTCCTCCAATTTTGAAGGCATTTCACTATGAATATTTGTTTTTACCATAACTGGAGCAATGTTTGACAAATTTTGACTCAGGAAGAGTCATTCCTGGTATTTTGATGTTTTGGACACATTGGAGAAGGTTTCAGAGGTAGTAGGTGTCTGTAAACATAATTTTTTTTCACAATTGAGCTAATTCAAAGGCCTAAGCCATGGAAGCTAGACCAAGGAGATGTAGTCCAGGAGGGTGAAATCCTTCACCAAAAAATGTGTTAATGGATAAATTGTGATGGTTCGTTGTGTGTTTGTTTGCTCCTGTTCATAATTTAGTTTCAATGTTTTTATTTTCAAGTATTCAACAAAATATACACACATTTACTTGTTAAACAATCATAAGCACTTCAATAAGCACATGTACATGAAGCAAATATCAATAGTTTTAATATAAATCTGAAGATGAAATTATCACAACAAAACTAACATTCAAATTCAGATCAATTCTAACCTTAGTCATTTCCAATTCGTCTTCCTTCCTTATTTTCCTAACCAGCTCTGATGGTACATTTTTGTACTTAGTGACCGATTCTTGGATCATATCAATGGCTACATGAATCACATTTCAGAACTTTTATTTTCTCCCATGATTGCTTTTGAATATCATGCAAGGGCACCATTTTCTTGTGAAGGTTGTTCATCTCCTCATATAGTTGTCTCACACTATCTCCCGATGATTGAATTTCATCAAATATAGATACCCACAACTCCCTCATGTGAGAATCAATAGAAGACAACCTTTGGTTCTTGACAAGGAGATGATCAATTTGTTGCCTTGTGATGGCTATATCCTTTTCCAATTGTTTATTTTCCTCCATAAAGAAATATGTGTTTACTTTTCTAGCCTCTACAAAGCCTAAATTTGATATTGTGATTGTCCTCATATTCTTCTTAGTATTGGGCACAATTACCCTTTCAATGTGAATGTAAACATGATGAACTAGATCATTAAGAAAATACTTCTCACTTTTTTTGCATGATTATGTTCTTTAATTGATAAAAGGTAAGGTTGGAAATATCAATTCCCATGTTACCTTATAGAGGATATATTCCCATTTAACTAAATAGGATGTGGCCACAATTAAGGGGAGGCGAAGGGGGAATGTTGATTTTTTTTGCAATAGGAACGATGTCGGCCTCTTAACTATGCTCCTCCAATTAAAATTCCATGTATTGACATTGTATATGCTCCTCTATTTCTCTTACAAATTCCTAATATTTTTTTTTCCTACTTTCTTCATCCACCAATTTCTTCTATTGTCCATCCTCAAAGTATTTTCATCTTTCTTTTTATGCTTCCTTCTTTCTCAATTGTTCTGATTCCTGCATATATTCTCTTTATTTCCTTTCTTGTTCCTCTCTCTGTATCCATTCCTCTTCTTATCTATTTAATCATTATTGTTTTTCCTCCTTTAATTCTTTTTATTTATTTATCCTCCTTTCTATTTTCATGGATGTTATCAAAATAATAGGATCTGCTTTAAACTTGAAACTCATCACCACTTCGGGATTATGCACAACTTTCCTCTTATACTTGAAAATACTGATTGAAGTGGGCACTTCTTGCTGATTCCCTTCCTCGACAAAATCCTTCTCAAAAAATGCACCAAAAAGGTGTACCTCATTGCATGGTGCATTTGCTCAAGAGGCATTATACCAATTCCTTATCTTCTCATCCTATCGCCAGGAATAAGACTTATAAGCCTAGGAAAAATGTAACTTGGAAAAATGTATTTACATATTCCTCTAGGATCATATCTATGAAAGCTCATCTCACCAAGCTTAAGGCTCCTAAGATCTTCAACTTTTATCTATAGTGTCTTCAAGGTCTTGAGCTCATAGGATGCCACATATAGTGGAATGGAATGCCAAGGTGCTTTCTTCTTTTTCTGCACCAACTAATATAGACCTATGCTAATATGATAAGTAACCTCTTGAATGACCACTTTATCACTCACATACCATGGAAAAATATGTGGAGTCTTCAGAGAATTGAAAACTCTGAAGTATTTTCCCTGAGGTGAAGAAAATCAATCTGCTATACTTTTGACTACTTGCCTAGCCTCATGGAGCATGCAAGGAGGTTCTTCCTCAAAGATCATCTAATATAGAACCATGAATAAGTGCTCATAAAGTTTCTCATGTACTCCTTTGTAATGGTACTATAATGGTACTTTTCAATACACATTTATAGGGAGCTCCCTCGAGGTCCACCTCTATTCTAGACCTAGGAATTCAGGGCAAGCACGAGTACCATCCCATAAGTAGGAAAAAATGTAGAATTGTGGTTGTTTGTCTTGTTTTGGTTCTTTCACCTTGTTCAAATTAGTCTTTAGTTGATGGGATAACATGTTTGACCAATTGAAAATTTTTCATTCTATAATGAGCGAAGACAACATGAAGATCCACCCTTCGTCGAAGGACTTAGTATCCTTCTTCCATAGACCTTGAAACACATAGCCATCAACCACTTGAAAACTATTTGGAGGTACTTAGTCTTGTAAGTGCTACCAGGCTTCTAGAAAAACTTAGTTGGTTCCCTCCAACATGAGTTGATAACTTCTCTGGTGTTCAGATAACCCCAAGCTACATAGAACTAGAAATCCAAGTGCTACCTAGGGTTGGTCAAGTTTTAGCATGAGTGAAATTCATTCGACTAGTACAAGGAAAGTTTTCTCCCACTAACACTATTGAAAACCATGTTATTAGTGTGTATAACCTACAATATCCACTTGAATACATCACCAAAAGGTAGCATTGGATACTTCCAAGAAACTTTTTGGAACCCTGATTGCTTCATATTCTCATAAGATTCCCTATCTTCTAGATCCTCTGTGAGATCCTTTGAATTGAACACATCCTTGATAGTGATCCATGTAACAATAGATTATTTGCCAATGAAGCATTGGGTGTATGAAAATATAGGCACGCTTATCAAGCTACTGTCAGTGACTTATTCAGTACTACTTTTTGTGACCTCCTTAGATGATATCTTCATTGGAGGAAAGGTGTTGTTAGATGATGACGGACTGATGTGTTCCAGATATGAAGTACCTAATAAAGAGGATGCACTTATGGAAAAAATGAATCATTTTTTCAAAAGATCAACTAATCTAATCAATAAAAAGTAGAATAGAATTAATAAGAAGGAAGTTTTCACAATTCTAGAGCACAAGTGAGGTAGATTGACCTCACTGGTCAGTGTAAATGAGCATTGTGTAGCTTCTTAGGGAATATTTTATAGTTATTAACTACAAGAGGGATAGAATGAAGATTGGAACTACGCAATGAAAAGTTACTACTGGAGAGAGAGGCCTTGAAGACATAGTGCATATTTGTAGAGGGCAAGTAAGAGTCATTACTATAAGAGATTGCACAATGCACAATTTGGGACAGAAGAAGGCTCTGAAAATTGCACAATTTCCTTTTCCCGAACGTCTAGATATAGACATACTGACTTAAGAGAGGAAGGATATGTATAGACCTATGACTCATGAAAAAAATCACTTACATATATAAGGAAAGATAATGAAAGGAAAAGGAAATGCATGCATAAATACACCCAACAAAACTAATTACTAGTAGGCGAAAAGATAAGGAATGTCATGCGAGACTTGAAAATAAGTTCAAAATACTAAAACGATACTTGTATAAGATAATAATAGCATAAATGACGTTTGTTATAAGAAAATGAGGACTAAATGACACTTGTGAAAGAAAAAGGGATAAAAGCAAAATAAAAAAGCAACAAAAAGAGATAATTGAGAAAATTACGTGGAAAATTAGTGAAAACAAAATCCAAACCTCCTTGTGCTCATGAGAATGAATATAGTTTCGATGATGGGTGTGAGAATGAGATCTATGATGAGTTTATTATATAGGTGATCACTAGCAATATTAGGGTTATGTTTTTGGATGTACATGCCTTAAATTAAGGAGCCACTCATAAATGAAAAACACATGCCGGATGATGGATTTAGAAACATGTTCCACACTACTAGTTACAAATTCTCACTTCGTGTTTTCTAGGAATGCAAAGTTGGTTAACTCCATCAACTCCGTAGTTCACTCACTCAAGGGACCACGCATTTCATTGATACAAGGAGTTGCAGAATTTTCTTTCTTGGTGGATTACACAATTTACTTCCACATAGGGTTCAAATTTCTCTGACAACTACTTAAATAGCTTCCTAACTCAAGGGATTGTGTACTTCACGTCGACAAGGGGTTTCAAAATTCACTCTGACATAGGATTGTGAAATTCCTCAAAGTAAGGAAAGAAATAAGTGTCAATCAATGAAATAGTTAGCTTGTGTTTACAATAGGTTCTTTTTATAACTAAAAAAGTTTCACATCTATGGGCGATAAGGACCAACTACCATTGAGGATTTCCCAGTATTTTTTAAAGGGAAAGAACACTTAATACATTAGAAACTTAACATGAGAAAATGAGTCATTGGGGAACTTAGTAAAGAAAGAAGAAATATTAACATAGGTTGAAGCAATAGTTCTTATGGTTTAAAGTAGGCTCCAAAATCAAAGCATGGGTTACTTTTTGTAATGGGTTTATAACAAATACAAAAGTAAGGATAATATTCCCTGAAAGAAAAGTTGAGTATGAAGGATGCATTTTTAGTGTGAACTTCATTGATGGACAACTAAGCCCAATGGACTCTAACAAGTGTTGGAAACTACAATTTTTGCAGGTAAATAACACCATTATGTGGAGAAATTTTTATGTTGAACACCGTTGGGATCAATGAAATAAGGGTGACAAGCCTAAATATTGAAACACAAATGCTACAACTCCCAAGGCTACAAACTTTAATTATCAACTCGAGGTTTGTACAAATGTGAAGCATACAATGTGTTCTTCTTTTGTTGATCTAATGTAATCGAGTTAACTTCATGAAATCAAAGCCTAAACTGATTGTAGAAATGGAAGTGTTTATTTGAAAAAAAATTAATCCTAGGCAAGAACAACAATTTGTAATTGAAATCCCAAGAGCATGAAGTCAAATAAATAAGCCAAACCTAATTTTTTAAAATTCATTTCCTAAGTGGTTTTTATTCTTACAAAATCCTGTATTTAGATCCTAGGGGTCATGATTTAAGCCTAAGAAACAAAAACCAATCTTTCGGAGCAAATTTGGTTGAGTTTACACGTGCTACAAGAGTGCCACATGATGTTCTGTTTTTGCTACAAGAAGTTTTGTTTTGGAGATAAATCATTGAATGACTAAGTAAATCAAACAAAAATGGGATGGGGAAATTTTTGTTATTAATTATGATGTATTAGGTCTCCATTACAAGTGGAATCACTCCAAAATTTCCATGTTCACACGTGTTAAAAAATAACAGAAAATTACTACTCTAAAATCTAGAAATTCAACAACTAGTGAGCTAGTTAATCTATCAAATTCCTAACCTAGTCAAGTGAAAATGAAATGCGGTAAATTTTTTTATTAACTTTAAAATTATTATGACCTAATAAAAGTGGAATCAATTCAAATTAAGGTCATTAACCAATTGTAAAATATAGCATAAATTTACTACTATTTCACTACAAGGAATTTCGAGAAACCTTATATTCGTGAACTAGTAACCAAATCCAAGTAGCTTAATGATTAATATGACCTTCCAAAGTTATTATAAGGATGAATAATTATTTTGAATCTTTAAAAAACCTAATAAGTAACTCACTTCAATCATTTAACTAAATCCTACAACAAGAAAAGAAACAATACTAAATACAGAAATCTGCAAAACAAAAATAGGAGATGCATGTGAATAAGAAGTGAAAAGAACATAAATAAATTGTGCACGAGGGTTCTGAGGTTCCTGGGATCACTAATCCCAAGGAGAATCATATTAATATGTAATAAACCAAGCCTTATAAGCTAAAAATGGCACCAATCTTCATTTGAATCAGTCCAAGTACATCCTTGCAAGAAAATAAAGTGGACTTGCTAAGCAACATGTTTTCTCCACAATAAGACTAAACAATACATGCCCCCAGAAGTAAATTAAAATTGGTAATCATAAAAAAGGATGTCGAGGCATTCTACTTTAAAGGAGGAATCTTTCCTCTCCAAAACCCCTCAAATAGTGGATCTGGTTCTCAGCACTAGGAATATGCATTAAACGACAACGAACACATTCCTAGATTTTCTCAATCAATTGAGTTCCATAATTACTCCATATTTTCTCCATAATTTCATGATAATTTGTACATTTATTCTCCAATATTGATCCTTTAGTAGTCAGGAGAAAGTCCCTAAATTATCTCCTTCTCCAAATCTTCATAATCTACCCAATATTCTAACAATATTCTTCAAAAATAAATAAGATTAAGCACAAATATGAAATTATCTATAAACCTTCCTAATAACATATTAAAGCTTAAAAAACATTATTAAGTGTATAAGGATAGATTTAATATATATTTTATGTGTCTAAGAAAGGTTATATGGGCCTTAATTTATGTCTAATTTAGAGGGCCATCATAGCCCCCTACTGAAACTATTTTTCATCCTCTGAGAAACCTATTCATCCTCCTTGCCCTATGATTCTTCATGTATGATGGCCTAATCATTCTTTGTTTTTTTTTCCATATTTTTCTCCTCCTGCTGCTCTTCTTGCTACTCATCTTCAATTGTAATCATTTCTCATGTTTTTCAGACTTTGTGGTTGTTAATTGAAGAAATTAAATTCAGATTATTCCGAGTATGAACAAAACTATTTGGGATGGAAACACCTTTCTTTGGGGTTGTCTCCTTATTATTACTATGGAACTTATTCTTGTGAAAAGAATGATTTCTTGGCATCTATTATATCATTACCAATGTCATTCTCATTGATGTCCAAGACTCTAAATGCTAATACAAATTCTTGGTCATGACACATCATATTATCCTTCAAATTCTTATGAACACCTTTAACTAAAAATCTAGATTCTCTTCGTTAAATACTAGAATTGAAAACACTTCAAAAAGAATTATTTCTTCTCACAGAGGAAGAAATGATGGTCAATAAACTGTATCAAAAGAAAGGAATTATGTGATGATCAAACTGGTGACTTGAATACCTTTCACCCTTGGATAATTTACCATGTTGGTAGCAAATACCTTACAACTCTGTTGTGTTTCCTTCTACATTTTGGCTATTAATTAATCATTTTCCAATACCGTAGTAGACAAATATTTCTCTTGCAGCCCTCTGTTATCTTAATGTAGCAAATTTGTCTTTCCTATAGCAATTTATTTTTTCCTGTAGCAAATCTATTTTTCCTATAGCAACTTCCTGTAGCAAATTTTGTGCCTGTAGCAGCTAACATTTGCATGCCACGAGGTGGTGTTTCCACATTTTCTTTTATCCTTTCTTTTTCTATTTTTCAAAAAATTTCAAATTTTTCTCTTTTTTCAAAATTTTCTTTCTTTTTTTTCATTGCATGCAAAATGAACTCTGAGTTATTTTTCTGTGAACTGAGTTTACCCTTAGTTACCCCTTGGAACTCCATGTCCTCCATCACAACTAACTTCTTACTACCCACTTTCTCAAGTCCTCTTCACTTTTGTCTTGTTCCTCTCCCGCATGAGCATGTGTCTGGAAAAGTGAAGCTGACTGCTAGATAAGGCCGTGGTTGCTCTACTACTAATTTTGGCTATAAAAAAACTTTTCCTTCTCACACTTTTAATTTTTTTCTTAAGCTAGAATAGATTCGAAGGGTGAGGTTAGAGAGTTGCATATCTGAGCCTTACCCTTGCTATTTTTTTATAGGTAATATTGAGGTTGCTAATATGACTGTTGAAGCTGCCTTTAGTGGTTCTGAAACTACTACTAATGATTTTAAAGCTGCATGTGATAATTTTATGGAGATCCTACTGCTGATAGCCTAGAATATGGATGTCTTATAGTGTTTTTTTTTTCTTTTTGTTGCTTCTTCACATCCCTGGATAAAATTATGATGTTGATATTCTCATGATGTGAATGCTGTAGTTGATGATTTTGCTTTTGTACAAGTCTTCATAGCATGATGATTCTTTGACTGATAAATTTTTTGTGGGTGAATTCTACTTGTTGAGTCTTCATGTGTATGTCTACTATTGGAGGATCCCTATTGTAGATCCATTGTTGTTATCAGAAAGCTCTGTGTTCTTTTCAGAAAAAATTATGTTACAAAGGTGACAAAATGTAGGGTTTGAGTGAAAAATCTGTGTGCTTGAGATGGTGGAGTGATGAGAAGGTGGCAGGTAATTATGGGAAGACTCTCCTAATGGATTTTTTTACACATCAAGGCCCTTTGTGACTATTTTTGTCCTTGATTCACTTGCATGTAGCTTGTCGTAACTTCCTGTAGTAATTACAAAATTTCCTGTAGCAGTTCAGGACAACCCCTTGTAGCAGACTTGTTTTAGCCATATATCTCAAATGGTAGAATGGAGTGACCTAAATTTTTTTTATCATGCTACCATCATCCATATGCAACTCCCCATAAAAAAACTTGGCGATTGGAAGCACAAATATCGAGAAAAATTAAAAATGGTTATAGGTGATGGAGGTCGAGTTCTCACAAACTATGCACAATAAATTGTTGAATTTGCTCGAGAATGTTACCAGCATATATAATCATACCCCACTGAAAGAGACCAGAAAATGGATGCACATTATTTGAGATATAATAAAAATAATTTTCTGCTAAAAACCAGGACTTCCTGTAGCAAAAGCAGGGTTTCCTCTAGCATTTTAGGACAATGAGGAAAATAAATGAGAAAAGCTTGGAAATTATGGCTAGATGTTGGAAATGGATGAGGGTGATGTATTGGCATGACCTTGGTCCTTTTGGAGCATATGAGAAAAGGAGGAAGTCCAAGTTTGAATTCCTTTGACTAGGGTTTTGACCAACTTTTACTTTTGGTGCCAACTTGTTTTTTTGCTTCTTGAAAAGGTTGGAGAGAACCTGCATTCATTAGAGAGAGATACATGGATAAAATTCATTTTTTATTTTCATTTTTTTCAGTTTTTTCCTTTTTCTTTAGTCCTACTAGCTGCCTCAATAAGGTTTTCAACTAGTAGGTCTACCTACGCGCCTCAAAGGAGGTTTTCACCTAGGATCTTTTATATGTTATTTTCTCTCTCTTTTTTCAACTCATTGACTGCCTCATGGAGGTTTTCAACTAGTCAGCCAATATCAGATGCCTCAAAAGAGGTTTTCACCTGTGATTTTATTCTTTTTCTTCTTTTTTCTTTTTCCATTTTTTAAATTTTTTCTATCCTACTCTACTTGAAAAAACAAAACCTCTCTAAAGTATAGGAATTATTCCAATGGAGACATGTGAACATAATATGACATATAGAATAATGTGTAGACTTCAAACACATTTTTTGACATGTACTTGAATATGAGAGACCAACTTCTTTGACTGAGATGATATCAATTATTGTTGAAGAACAGTGTTTTCCTGCAACTTAATGATTGTCTGGAACCATATTTCAAAATAGTTGTGATTCTCTTCATCCACTTGCATATTTGGATCTCTTTTTATGTCCTCTTCTACCATGAAATTCACATATTTCTCTTTTTTATGATTGTGGCCTTGAACAAATGGAAGATATAATGGTGAACATAATGTAACTTTATCAATATCTCATTTTGATGTCTTCCCTTCATCAAGTGCAACCCATGATTCTTTGGTCTTCTTATTTGAATATTATTTTTCTGAATGTTGTCCTTAAATGACATCAAGAGAATCACCTCTTTTGCAATACCCTTCATGAGCTAAGATGTATACAATTTAGATCAAGAGGATATGTTTGGTAGTATTGTACCTGAGCATTGTAAGTAGGTTGAGCTACTTCCATGTGTGGGTTTGGAAATGGTGGTATAGATATTTGCGTGGGAGTGGTTCTTTGAGATGGATGTGGTTGAGGTTATGGTTGTGGTGTAGGTGGATGATAGGGATAGCATGGAATTGGGTATGGAGGATATTGAGGAAAATATTAAGGATATTATGGATATCTTCCATAAGGTTCCTCCCAAGGGGTTTGTTCCAATTACTTTGAGGTGGATGTGAATAATCTTGAAATTGTGAGTAGGTCCTTGCATCATATCAAGTGAACTTGGATCCCATGGTCTTCTTGGAGCTACATAACATATATTCTTTGGTGGTTGACTTGCTCCATTTTCCTCTTCGTACAATTCCTTCAACCTTGGTAATGATGGAAAATATTTAGTAGCATATGATTCTGTATGGATAACACAAATGTCAACATCTTCTTTTTGCTGATTTTTCATTCTTAACATTTCTACTTTTTCACTTAGATTGCTAATAATTTATATTTTAAAATTATCAAGCAAATTTCCAAGTTCATCTTCACTTACCAATGTTTATGTTGATTTACTTAGTCTTTCCCTTCCTCTTGATATGCGCTTTCATGTTTCAAATATTTCTTCAAATGATAATTGGTATACATATCCTCTACTCATGATATCAAGGAGATCAATCCAATCATCCCTAATTTCTCTAAGTAAGAGGGCTTTTAGTGTGTTAAATCATAAATGATGTAATGTATCCATCTTAACATTATACATGAACCTATCTATCAGATATTCAAGGCTTTCATCTTATTTTTTATTCATTCTAAATATTTCTTCTTTAAGGTAATGATCTTTATATTTTCATATAAATATATTTTACATATCATTACATGACCTTATTGAATTAGTACCCAAACTCATGATCCATTTAAGAGCTCTAGCCTTCAGTGTTGCAGGAAACATTCTCAATTTTTAAGTGTGTGATAAGTATCCATAAGATCTACAAAGTATTTAAAACTCAAAGAGAAAGGTTTCAAGATCCTCTGACCTCATAACATGGAATTTGGGAAGGAAATATGGAGGGATGCTCTTCATATGCACACTGATATCAATATCTTGAATGGGAAACCAAATAACACATTCTTCATTGTCATCATATCCATCCATTTCTTATACCTTCTCTTCCACCTTTTCTTCTTCTACCTGCAAAAATGGATGGTGATATGGATATTACTACACCACGTGATCAAGTTTTGGGGGGGGGGGGGGTGGTTTATTTTGGAGAAGTATTTTTAAATTTTTTCTAATAATAATTCTAATGTAATGCAATTTTCTGTTTTTGAAATGAAATATGCCTAATGTAATTTTTGTATCTGTAAAAAGTAAAAGAAATGAAGAAACTAGGGAAAAAATTAATGCATACTTTGACACCTCCCTGGAAATGGAATCCAAAAGTGATGAACCTCGGTATTTCAACAATAATATTGCAACTCCCAAGGCTACCAACTTTAATTATTAACCTGGGGTTCGTAAAAACTTAAGAGGTATCAACACAGTATGTGAAACATAAAATGTGTTATTATTCTGTTGATATGATGTAATGGAGTGAATTTCATGAAATTAAAGCCTAAACTGATTGTAGAAATGGAAGTTTTGCCTTGAAAATAAATTAATCCTAGGAAAGAACAACAATTTGTAATTGAAATCCTAGGAGCATGAATTCGAAGAAATAAGCCGAATCTACTTTGTGAAAATGCATGCCCTAAGCGGTGTTTCTTCTTCCTCAATCGTGGATTTAGATCCTATAATTCATGATTTAAGCCTAAGAGAAAAAAACCAAGATTTTGGAGAAAATTTGGTCGAGTTGACATGTGCTCTAAGCGTGCTACATAATGTTTTGTTTTTCCTACAAGAAGTTTTGTTTTGGAGATAAATCACAAAATGACTAAGTAAATGAAATTCAAATGGTATGGGATGATTTTTTTTATTAATTATGATTTATTAGGTCTCCATTCCAAGTGTAATCACTCCAAAATACCTCTTTTCACATGTGCTATAAAATGACAGAAAATTACTAGTCTAAAATTTGGAAATTCAATAACTAGTGAGCTAGTTAATCTATCAAATGCATAGCCTAATCAAGTGGAAATGAAATTGAGTAATTTTTTTTATTAAACATAACATTATTATGACTTAATCCAACTATAATAAATTCTAATGAAATTAATTAACTCATTCTAAAAAATAGCAGAAATTTACTACTATTTTGCGACAAGGAATTTCCAGAAATCTTATATTCTTGAACTACTAACTAAATCCAAGTTGATTAATGATTAATATGACCTTAAAAATATATTATAAGTATGAATAAAAAATTTGAATCTATAAATAACCTACAAAATAACTCACTTCAATCATTTAACTCAATCCTACAACAAGAAAATAAACATTACTAAATACAGAAATATGCACAAGAATAATAGGAGATGCATGTGAATAAGAAGTGAAAAGAACATAAATAAATTGTGTAAGAGGAATTTTAGGCTCATATGATGGCAAATACCAAGGATACTCAGTGAATTATGGAATAAACCAAGCCTTAGAAGATAAAAATGGCGCCAATATTCATTATTGAATCGGTCCAAGTACATCCCCGCAAGAAAAGAAAGTGGAGCTGATAAAAAACATGTTTTCTCCGCAATAAGACTAAACAATACATGCCCCTAGAGGTAAATTTGAATTGGTACGTATAAAAAATTATGGGGAATCATTCTCCTTGAAATTAGAAATATTTCCTGTCCAAAATCCCTCAAATAGTGGATCTGGTTCTCAACACTAGGAATTTTTGTTAAATGACAAGGAACACATTGATAGATTTTCTCAATCATTGGAGTTCCAGAATTACTCCATATTTTCTCAATAATCTCATGATATTTTTCAAATTTATTCTCCAATCTTGATCTTCCATTAGTAGGGATCAAGTCTCAAAATTATCTCCTTCTCCAAGTCTTCATAATCTGCCCAATATTCTCACAATATTCTTCAAAAATAAATAATTTGAGGCACACATATGAAATTATCTCTAGACCTTGCTAAGAACATATTAAATCTTAAAAAAACATTATTAAGTGTAGAGGTAGAGATTTAATATATATTTTATGTGCCTAATAAAGGTTACATGGGCCTTAATTTATGTCTAATTTAGAGGCCCATCAAAGGGACCCATGAAGAATCTCCCTATTTCATTTGGATTCCATCATTGATGTTGGTAATGGTGACCATGAAACCTCATCATTCCTCCAAAATAGGATTTTATGCTTGTAGGACTGATGACATGAATATAAGATACAAAATTTCCTTTCAAATCAATTAAATATGGAATATATACGAAATTGTAGCACATAGATTTTGATGGTCAAGAATGAGGTCAAAAGAGACAGGGAGAAAGAGACTCAAGACTGTCAGTGGGAAAAACATATTTGAAAACTAATAAAGGTGGTAGTTAAGAAAATAACTGGAAAAAATATGGGTTGTTTTCAAATGGAAAATAGGGTGAATATTTTTCGTGTTGAAACTAAGGTAATATCAATGGTCACTAGATAAATGACTAAAGTTGGAAACATTTAGAATCACAGTGATGTGTAATGGGAAATGAGATATGTTTCTAACAATGAGTATTACAAAAGAATATGTGAGAAAGTGTGAGTGCTCTAACTAAGGGAAATTAGGACTTTTGTCTAAATGGAGATTCCATTCGGTGTGCTAGTTAGGATAATGGCTGATTATAATAAACCTTGGTAACATTACTAATTAATGAAAAAGTAATAAGGTTTATTGTACAATGATGGAGATAGGTTACCTAGTGATCAAATGGCTTTCCATTTTGAGGGAAATAATGAGAAAACATGGGTCAATGAATAGCAAATGAAAATGAAAAACTGCATTCAATACAACTAGGGATTTTGTTGAACATAACTAGTAGATAAAGCAGAATACTAAAGCGTATCGAGTTGACACATACAAACATGGAACTGAATTCCAAGAGTGAATGTACTAATGATGACAGAGGTTGATGGAAGTAAAAAAAAATAGTAAGAGGGATGTTAGTGTTATATTTATTGTTGGAATGATGAGATGATGGGTTCTAGAGTGATTTTTTTGGTGAAATGGAAAAACTCTATAATCATATGGGTAATCATACAATGATCATATTAGTGTAAATGGTTAAAATGATGGAGTTGATGGGATCCAGAATAGTATTAAGGTTTTTCATAGTGGAGTGATATAAAAGGTGGGGGGTCCACAATCCCACATCACCTATATTTTTGATAATGTGTAATATGAGTTGCGTGCATCCCAAAAGTGATATAAGCTTCCAATGTGTGCATCAAAGACTAGATTGTGTCATGGTGAGAGATAGGTTAGTTATTGTGACCTAAAATTCCAATTCTTCTTATCATCATAGAATATTATGGATACTATGATTCCATTTGGAACCTTCTTCATGGGGAAAATATAATTTATCTAAGTGATTATTCCATAACTGCATGCACCTTCGCAACTATGGAATGTTGTTGGCATTGAGGGGATGGCCAAAGTTTTAACGATGGTAAAGAATGTTGCATTTAAATAAGAAAAAAAAACAAAAAATCAAGGAAACCATGCAAGAAGAATGATGTTGAACAAGGATACTGTAGAGAGTGTTGTGTGTAAGAAATCAATAGACTATAGATGTATTCTAAGAGTTATTAGAAATATCATATAAACATGTCTTATTATAACTCACCTATGAGTAGATTTTGTCTTATTGTAGCTAACCTATAGGAGGACTAATGTTTTACCCATGGGAAAAAACCTATGAAAGGTTTTAAAGAGATATGATTAGATAGTTAAGTAAGATAGAGATGACAAATATTATGTTTATTTAGTGAATGAATTAAATACCTAAATCCATTTTTTTCTTCTCTTAGTATTATGAGTCCTTTTGGATGCATTCTTTATAAGTTTAGAATATTATTTACTAGATATATAATGAATCTTTATGTGGGTGTTTAAACATTTAATGTGCGCTTTATATATTAAAATACTTCATCCTATGCCCAATATTATGATTGACACATTTTTCAATTCTGATTAGCATCTTAGTTATACCCTCTCCAACCTCTATATATTGAAGTCCCTAATTATTATAGGGTTTTAATGGTTAAATTTTAACCCTAGGTTTGATCCCAGCACCAACCAATGGTTCTATTATTAGCATATGAGAGTTTGATATATTTTCTAAATAAATGAGATGGAAACCATAATGGTAGGATATTTAGGACTTGTTTTCATGGAATCAAGACAAATTTGTGTAATAAGAGACTAAAGAAATGAGATTTCACCTTGAAAAGTATAATTAGCAGTGTAAGACCCAAAATTGACCCTAGGAATATAAATAGCATGCACATACAAAACTTAGGTTTTGGAATCACGATTTCCATTACAACAAAACCCACATGTAATGGTAAACAAACAAATCACTAGAGTTAACAGATCCTCGATATGCAGTTAAGAACATGCCACGAAACACACGAGGAGAATTGAATTATCCAATGCCCAACAATCTCCCCCTTAATGCCAATATCCATGTATGCATATATGTATTGGGTCTAGAGTGCCCATGTGCATATATTTTTATAGTTTTTAGGCTACAAATCACGGTCTTCTAAATATGCTATTCCATGCATGTTAATAAATACATTACTATTGTAGACCAAATAGAATGGAAAGAGTATGGGGGGATAAGAATCCATGTGCATTAAAAGGGGGCTAGTATTACTTAATAAATATAAAATTCCATCAAGGGACTTTGGAGGGTGCCATGTGTCAAAGGAATGGAATTCACATAAAATTAATGATGGTGGTATTATGGAGCGTTATGTTTCCTATTATTGTAAAACTATAATTCTAGGAGCCATAATGCTCTCGACATCCTTAACCAGTGGAACAACTGAGAGGACTATAAGTGTAGAGAAGAGTTTGCACTACTTATGTGTGGGGTTGATAAGGGACATGGGCTTGTAGGTTGGAGGCTCGTAGGATTTGGTATGAGCGTTTGCAGGGTACATGGAGGCCCCTGATGGTAGTAGGAAACCCTACATTCATGGAACTCTATGACATCATTGTGTGACTAAGTTGCACACCTTGGAGGTAGTGGCACAACTCGAGTGACTGCAAGTGCAGACAAGGGGGTGCACTACTTAGGGGTGTAGGCCAATGCGGGATATGAGCTTTTAGGTTGGAGGATTTCAAAATTTGGTAAATTGGCTACATTTATTTATGGTACTATACATGTGCCTAGCTAAAGGTGAGCTATTTAACCAAGGAATCAAAACTCCAGCTAATTGGGAGAAAATAAGTAGCATCATCTATGGATGGGAGGAAGACATGATGTCTATAGCTAGTTTGTGAGAGTAAAGAAATAAATGTTCCCTTTCTATAATAATATATTTCCATTGAAAATTTTTAGGTCTTTATATAAAATACATATTGTTTTCAATTTACAATTGTATTTTATGAAAATATATTCCTTTATATGAGTTATTTCATTTTAGAGTGCATTCAAATAAGTATAACACCCACACAAGAAGTAAAATAAAATAAAGTTTCCAAAAAAAATAACTTATGGAGATAAAAGGTATATTAATATGCCACAAGTAGGTCCTTCGACGGAATTATGGAGTGATAACAAAGCTTACGATTATAACACTAAAGCCATATGGGTCAAAATTCATTACAGGGAAAAATCATAGATTGTTGGGAAACCGTTTGACAAAAATTACAAGGAATGAATATGAATAGAATTCCAATTATAGTAATTTCACAAGAATGGCAGAATCACGAATTAATTTTTTTATTATAGAATTGAAATATGAAAATAAATGAGTAAAAAATACCAATATAAATGCTAAAATTCATGTAGGAAAAACTCTTCTAAGAAATGTGTATTATTGATATAACAGAAGAATAATGGTTTAAAATAAAAGCTAAAAAATAAGATATAAAAGAATTGTGACGTCAAGAGTGAGGTGGAAATTCTAGGTGTTGGCTAAGTGGGTAGGTGAGGAGGACATGTGATAGACCATGGTGTGGCTGGACACCATTAGGTGACTTTTGTATGCCAAAATTGTGTTTCTTTCATCACATGATGTGAAAAGGAATTGTTGGTCTCATGTAATGCTATCCATTATATAAATTTGGAATTTTCTACCTCTTAACCAAATAAAAATTTTTCACCTAATAGGAATATTTTTTTATCCAATGTGATAATATTGAAATGTTAAATCCACCAAGTGGATTTCACACTGTAAACACCCATGCAACTTTATAGACGATGTATATTACATACCAATTATCTCATTTAATCATGATCTCAATCCATCAGGAATGAAACTTAATCCCCCCCCCTCCCCATGTAGGTTGCAGTTCAATGGGTGATTTGGTCCATTAATGGAGAGAGATGGAAGCCTTCAATTCCATTAGGGATGAAACTCCATTATATCCCATTCCAAAATTGGAGTCTAAGGGGTGATATAGATCATTGATGGAGAGCGATCATGGCCTTCAAATCCATCAGGGATGCAACTCCATTTTACCCCCTTCAAAATTTGTAACCTCATCGGTTATTTGGAACATTGATGTAGAGTGATTTTAGCCATTATATATATTGTATTCAAACCCCCACTTTATCCCTCATTGGGATTATGGAGAAAATGGAAAAAATATTTTTGAATTTTTTCCTAAGTGCAGAGATACTGCCTAGAGGGTGATTGACACTGCATACAATAGGCTACAAGGATGTTTGATTGACCATGTAGATGTGAAATGGAAGGCGAGACATTTGTTCTCTAACTGAAATATTCCTTAATGAACAACATATCTTCCAATTCTCTAGGTTGGTTAGACATGAGAAGTGGTGGTGATTCAGCTTGGTATAGTACAATAAATGGTCACAACTATGCATGTATAAGGATATCCCATTAGAGTGAGTTGGCTAAGTGAGCTAAATGAGGATTCCCTAGAACCAAATGTTGAAGAGCAAGGTTACCTAACAACTTTTTGCTAATAATCAATGTTTTTGTTCACTTCTAAGTTGTCTCTTCCTTTTTGTTATTGGTAGAAAATATTTCTATGTTGATGGTTCTATTTCGTACTATATTGATCCAATTATCTGTTTCTATGAATGATGGTGTCAAGCCTCTAATAGGTTATCACTCTAATTTTGATGTCTATTTTTCATATTGTAATGGAGTTGGCTAGCTAGTACTATATCAGTGATCACAATATGAGTTCTTGTAGTTGAACATATGGAGCTTTTCTTTAAATCATACATTTTTATTTAATATAAATATGAGACATCCACAGGTTTTGTTTTAAATCCATAGTTTTTTTGCTTGTATATTTTATTCCAATGATGGGACCCATGAATGATTTATAGAGTCCCTACAAGGTGTTTGACTAATTTTATATATGGATAATTTATGTATTGTAAAAAAATGTGTTATTGTATAAATGGATGAACTTTATTCCTTTTAATATTTTACGTCGGAGTTAGTCCTTCTCTCACATGGTGAAGGCCCATTGCATCCTTACTTTTCTAGTTAAACCATATATTATGTGTGACCCATATTTATCATAGATGTTGTGAATGCTTTAATGTACGAAATAAGATCTTACGAATGTATTTCTATTTAATGTACCTATATGAAACATATGAGAACAACACTTGCTTGGGTTGGATTAATTTGAGCTAGTGTTATCTCTATTTCCATTGTTTTCTTGCTATTGTCGCTAAGAGAACAACCCACCAAATGTTTTTTCTATGTCAATTTTGAAGCCTACATCAACTGTCATTTCAAGCCCCCTTTTGGCCCCATGTTGTTTGATTTGTTATTTTTTTGTTTTCTCCTAGTATCACATCCTCCTAAGTCAATATTTCCTAAGTCTTATCACTTAACCGTTAGAGGCACTTGTGTTAGTTAGTCCATGGTTGGGTGAACTCAGCACTTATCTTGACATAGAAAATTTCCTTATCACTATGCAAACACTTGAAAAAACACTCAAAATCACAAAAAAGTAAAAAAAAAGAGAGAAAGTCACTCAGAAAAGATAAATCAAACTCAAAGTTGGTGAAGACATGCAATTGACTTGAGCACACTCCTTTGGGCTGAAGAATGTGCCCTACTTGAGCACTCTCCTTCATGCTGAAAAAGTGTGCACCACTTGAATGAGCTCCTTCATACCAAATACATGCACTCTTTCTCGGTGCATGCATGAGGCATATTGTTTCATGTGGGTGCACTCCTATAGAATAGGATCCCACTTAAATTATATTAACTAACTCTTTCATGTGACAACAAGTGGTGATCATGCATGGATCAAATTTTCATGTAAAATTATTTAAATCAAACCAATTAATAATTCATTTTCATAATAATTCTTATCTAATTTGGGTGCACAACTGTGGATCAAGAGACTCTTCATCAACCAAAACTACGAGTAAGTATTGTATCATCAAGATTTCTCATGATGATGGGTCCTGATTTGGACTCAAAACATCAAGAAAAACTAAGTATTCTGGGAAAATCTTTGGAAATTGATCCCTCTAAGTCTTGCATGTTAAATATCTTCATTTCATTTCATGAATTAACTTTCATTCTTACTTTTATTGGTGTCATATATTTTTTATTTTTATTTTTTTTGTTGGCATTTATGCTCAATATTCATTCTACAAGTGTTAATATATTGTCGCATGCATAAACTCTTGACGTTCTTCAACCTTTCATATTCCACCATGAGTGTGAAAATATCTATATAACCTTGAAAATATTTATTTTCGTAAATATTATTATCAAATCCTATTGTCAAACTTATTTTTGATCTTCCAATAGGTAGAGCACACTTCCTTTTGAAGCCCAATATGTCTTGAAAATGGGACCCTAAAAGGCCATGTTTTCCACATGAGCGCAATTCTTCACCGCTAAGAAATACACCCTCCCTTTAGCAGTTGAGTGCATCATGATGACACGGAGCATTTTCCTTCATCCCTTCGTCATGTGACAATGCACCCTCTTTTCCTTTTAGGAGATGAGTACATAGTGAATGCTTGAAGGCTTGTGCCCAATTCCTTTGTCGCTTCAGAGTGTGTTTGTGTGCCCTCTTTTTCTCCTTGAGCACACGAGTGCATTATGAAAGCACAAAGGCCCAAAAAATCATCCCTTTGACCCTTCAAAGTGTGTAGGGAAGCCTTGAATGACTTTGTACATCCCTTTGTTCTTTAAAAGTGCACCCTCCTAGTTTTCATGCTTATTTTCTCATGCATGCAAGTTATTTTTTGTTGTCGTTCATATATTTGCATATCCAATTACATGTGATGGTTCTTTGTACATGATTTACAAGTATTGGCACATATTAGGTTTATTTAAGATAGTATTTTCATTATGAGTTTGCTTCCACAAAATGGTGTTCGTGCTACAAGTATTTTCACCCTTTTATCATCTATTAGAGCCATGTCGCCTCCGAAAGTGCCCTCCAAAGAACTCTTAGAAGTAAGCACTGATGAACTTGTCTAAGTTACAAAGCCAAACATTCCCATACATGCAGAATTATATTTCTTTATTGATAAGACTATAGAGGTCACATGGAGCATTCTATACAACACATTCATGCAGGAAAATTTTGTTGAGGACTTAGAACATGTGCATGCATACATCAACATCATGAAGTGAAGGATGCACAAGATTGAATACATATTTTGAATAATGCCACGTGCTGATCCAGACTTATGAAGGAGCACAATAAAATAGTGAAATACACATGAACACAACGATGTAGCAGAAATAAGAATTCATTTCATTAATATCACATAACTGAAATATGCTTAAAGACATAATGGAAATAAACTAGCTAGGGCACTGGTAGCTTTTCGCTGACAAGATATGTGGTGGCTACTGGCCTCTAAAATTTGTTCTAATGAGGCTTGAATGCCTATTTATTATTGATAAAAAATGGAAAACTCTAAAAATCCAAAAACCTAACCCTAGGAGATGAAGCACCAAAACTATGGGCCTTGCTTGGGTAAATTGGTACACCAACTTCCCAGGGACGTAACTTTGGCATACGATCTTCATTTGTCATGAAAAATACCTCATTATAAATATATATCCAAGGAATACAACCTTTGATGTGAGAAACATCAGTCAAAGACCCATGTGGCTCTCGCTTTTCCCCAAAAAAGTCATTTAGGGCCTGAAAATGGCTCGGGAAGTTCAAGACCCGAAAAAAATACTAAAAATAACAAACTATGCTACAATTAAGGAAACTAAAAAACTGAAAGAAACAATGGTGGGGCCCCAAGTGGAATAGGTGGGTGGCCACCAATATCCACCTAAATCATTCCTTCCCCTTAGGAAGCAATGGTCCCATTGTGTTGAGTTCCTCCATGAGATGAGGAAACTTCTCCTGAACTTGTTCCTTGGTGAGCCACTTTCCTTGGTGCAGGAGTTGGCTATATTTGACAACCCGATACAGTTGGATATTATACTGGCGAGTGTTATTTATTTGCATGTCCATGATACGATCTGTGGTGGCTTGTTGTGTGTAGTCTAGGTTTAACTCTATTGGTTTTAGTTTTTCTGCAATGTCAAAGGTGTCTAGTAGAGGTGGGAAGTAGGGCCAAAGGTGGTCCCCATTGATCACTAGGTGTAGGCCAAGGAATGGTGGAAGACTGAGCTTGAAGGAATTGTCCCTTATAGCCTTGGTGATGGTATATGACCCATATCAGAGTGGGCGAAGCTTACGTTGGGGTAAAACAAGGCACTCCTTCTACAAATATAGCCACACTTTGTTGCCCACCTGGAAGTTGTTTGGCACCTGATTATGATCATGTCACTGCTTGTACTTGGCATCAGCTCTGTCAAATATTTCATGAACTTGTTTTTGGATGCATTGAATACGATCAATGAATTTTTTCGCCTTATCAGCTTCAAACTTGAAATGAGCCGAATCGGCCTAAGTAGCCGCAAATGGCATGGCTACATCTGTTAGTATGAATCTTTTGTCGAAGTGTACGAAAAAAGACCACTTTAGCTACGCATAACTTATAGCCCTAAAATCAAAGATGGCTTCCAATATCTTCAGATCTATAGTTAGTTGATCAAGACAAGTGCTGCCAAAAACCAGATCTATGCATAGAGAGACATTAAGCAGTAAAAATAAGGTTTTTCTCCATACATCCAATAGACAAGACAAGAACAATATTTTTTGAAAGAATTTTTGTATTAAGGGCACCTGGGAGGAAAACAAGAAGGTGTTTCCAATTCTCCTCAATGGGATGGGTTCTTGGAAGTCCTCATCACTTTAGATCTAGTATTTCTCTCTCTTGTTGGTGTAGAAAACCCATGCAAAGATAGAACTCAAAGGGAGCTCACACAGCAAATAATGGAAAATGTGACCAAGTGTATAGATCCAGAGTGATCTAATAGGCAACAAAAGGTGAAGAATGATAGGAAAAAACCCTCCTATTTATAACAAAATATTGGGTCATTCTAGATCTTGGTGTATGATTAAAATAACATTAACCAAATCTAGATCTACCTTTTATGGAATATTTTATTATATTTGTTGGAGGGAAAAAGTATTTGACTTGGGTCAAATCCCTTTATTTGTGAATAATAAATAAATAAATGATTTATTTATCATTTTAAGGAAGTGTTTGAAGGATAATCAAATAAATCATGATTTATTTAATTACTTATGGGTGATTTAGTGATATTTAACAAGGAATATCATTTAAATAAGATTTAAATAATTATTCCTAGAAAATAATAAGATAAATAAAGATTTATCTAATTAATTTCTTTGTTTTGGGTTAAACATGACCAGGAAAATCAAACAAATATAGGCTTGTTTAATATTTCCTTTTGGGGTTTCCTGTTTAGACCATAAACAACCAAATAAATGTGTTTTACTAAATTATTTTACATAGTGAAAGCAATTTTACTTAGGGTAAAATTGGTCTTACGTGGTGTACTTGGGTCCATCTAATGATAGTAGGTTAGATGACCAAAAAATGGTGTAACAGATTGCCCCCCAGCGTGCGAGTGTTAGGAGAAAATCATATGACCGAAGTACATTGTAAGAACTCAATCACCAGACATCAAAAGGGAAGTCAGAGAGAGAAATGTGAGGTAGACTAATGTGCTGAAGAACTAGACCCTGAGGAGACGAGAATTACAGGTGCAACAAGTCTCCTTTTATGAGAGGGTACCTGTGCTAAAGGCGGCGGGGGAGGCATACCTATGCCCGCCGAGACAAAGTACAAAAGAATAGTGTGTCTAGTAAACAAGGGACCGAACCATAAAGTACATTCGGCATAAACATGAGCCAGATAGAAATACAATGAGGGATCCCATATACATGATGTGCCTGGGATAATAGCCAAGACTTATACAATAATATCTGAGTACATGAGATACAAATACAACCCAAATGCCCCCTATAAGCAGGGAAGGGCTCACAAAATCTGACTGATACATGAAAATAAAAGAGGCGCTGCAAGCGGCTAAGGCCAACATCATCAAATATATGGAGCTGCATCGAAGGCTGCAATGAAGAGGTCATCCGGGTGTGTGGGGGGCTACCTGCAGGGCCACCCCCTCATGAGGGTTGATACATCTCACACACACCCGGGAATCACCAAAAGCTACTGCTGCATCACTGAACCATCAAGCATACGAATTTTGATCATGCTGAAAGGAGCTGGAGTGGAGAAAAAATCAATTCAAAGGGTAAGGAGAGATCCCTTTGCCTGATCCGAGGCACCGAACAAGAGTGGAAGCTGGAACCAAGGTACACTGCCCTTTAGACCTGTCTTCTGGAATGAAGGAGCTGATGTCGACAGAAGGAGGTCCGCCATAGGTGAGGCAATGAGAGATCCTCAACTAAGGCACGAGAGAAAATAGTAGAGCGACGGACAAAATAATACCAATGATGATGATGGAATGGAGGGGACTGAGTAGCGAATGGACAACTTCCCTTGTTAGAGCATAAAGGGCAGGAATGACGTGGCAGCGACTGACACAATATCATGAGGGATAGGGGACAGTGGGACTGAGGGCCATAATGTGTGACATAAGAGAGGGACCAAGCAATGAAGGATGGAGGACTATAGCGGAGTACAAAGGGACTCAGGATAGACTCCATGAATGCGATGATGAATCAACTTGGATGCTCTAAACAAGGGCGAATTGATGGTGCTGCCACACAGTAAAAGTCCAATGGGGGACCATAAAAACATGAGTACAAGATGGTAACTCACGACGAACATCAACACGAGCATGGATAAGTATGGAGGCCAAATGGTGCCCGTAGTATGAGTTTTGCAAGTGAAGAAATTCGATTTTGATGAGGGTTATGGTTGAGGGGAATAGGTGCCCCCAAGCATGGTGTGGTCATGCCAAAATGTATTTAGAAAAAGGGGAATCTAAACACATTTTAATGATGTGGTGCACCATTTGTTTTCATTATGGTTATGCAGTTTCAGAAAGGGAATGGAGGATTACCAATCTCTTTTGGTACTGCATATAGGAATCAAATGGACTTTAATTTTTCGGGTTGGTATACCTGGTGTCACTATCCCAAAGAGAGGATTTAGAGATAATGAACTGATGCTCTCTTAGAAAACCCATAGGTTGGTCAAAAACAATGTCTAAGATATTGGGTTGCTGATGGGAGATGAGGGAACGATAAGGGGTATCATCCCTAGAGTGATCTGAAGTGATATGGGACTCTAGAGGTTCTTCGAAATGTGGAAGAATAATGGTACTAAAGTCAACACGACCAGATACACTAGGAGATTTTTGGAGAATTTCTTCTCCTGGTCTCTCGAATATAGGTGCCCCATTACCCAAATATTGGGTTTCAATGTAATGGCCACAAGGTGCATGTGGTTCGAACGCATGGGTTCGATGTAAGGGGAAATGGATAAAGTCAGGGGTGGGGATTTCATCCATAATGTCATCATCGTGATAGAATATGGGATGACTGGTGGAAGAAAGAGCACCTGACGCGGCAAAGCTACCTGACTCATCATCATGAGAAGAGAGGTTCACATGCGCATCATCACAAGGGGTGATGGAAAAGTAAGCAGATAAAGGATCTACCGATGTTGAGCCCAGGGTGATCGCTGAAGGAAGGTCAAGAGAAACAACAGGGGAGGATTCAGAGGGAATGTTCCTCGAGGGTCTCATGGATGATGATAGGTAGAAAATGGTGGATGAAGGCTCCATCATCTCGACATCAGGAGGGGGAATGTCAATGGGAGCAGTCATGTCTGGTAGTTCTGCTGAAGAAAAATGCGCAAATAGGGGAGAGGTGGACACATTACGCTTGGCCTCGAATTGGTGGACCGCGGCTAGAGAGGTGCGGAAGTCCTCGAGGCGGGGACAAAGATGGCGTAATGGCCATGGAGATCACACAAAGCACAGGGGTGGTTGGTGTGAATAGTCTTGGGGTTCTTGATTGCAGTCGCGGAAGGAATAGAGACTTCCGGGACCATGGACTCAGGGAACGCGACATTAACCATGGGCTTGAGATGAGGCAAGTCAGGACACGAATGGGTGGTGTGACCGACAACATCACATAAAGCACACTGGATGGTATGCTTTGGAGGCCGAGGAGGGGTAGGGTTTGTTGGGGTAGCCTTGTCCTTTGATGCCCCCTTGCGAGCTTTTCCCTTCTTACCCGAAGCGGTCGCAACAGGAGGTGGTTCCTATTGAGGTGACTGAGGCACTGTTGTAGCGGGAGAATTCTTGGGGACTGGTTGAACCGGGGTCAAAGCAAGATAAGGTTTGGGTTGACCGGGCAAGGTTGGAGCTGGAGGATCAAGGTACCAGACAGGAATCCCAAGGGTCAGGTTAGGAAGAGAGAGGGTGGCCATGACAGGTACCGTGGACACTCCTCGTGGGGGAGTTAGGAACTGTATCTGACCAGAGGGGTAATGGCCAAGTGGGATGGCTCCTAAATGGCTAAGGCTAGGAGGAACCATTCCAGGAGGATAAAGAGGCTCATGAATACCAGCTGCAGGTAAAGGGCTAGAAGCAGGTTACGGAGAGCGCGGTTGCTGACTAGCCAAAGCACGTTGCTTGAGAGCAACCCGAGACGATTGCATCATGCAAACATTCGATGAGCTAGGGTCAAAGACAGGAGGAGGAGGAAGACCAGGGAAGGTTCCAAGCAAAGAGGAGTCTTTGTATACACCGGGAGAGACACTGGTCAAAGAATCAACAGTTTTTTGATTGGCTACGGAAGAGATGGTCGACTCAGGAGAGGCCTGAGATTTTGGCTCATGATACGTCAACTGGTCAATGGTGACTATCTTTCCATTATGAGGAAAAAACATCTTGCGGTGGACTACGGATGGGACAACAGACATAGCATAAGTGTAGCTACACCCCAAAATAATGTTATAATCAAGAGGGGCGTCGATGACTTCAACGTCAACACAAACAGTCTTGCCCGCAAGAGTGATAGGACAATTACGGAATAAGACAATGGGCTAGGAGGCATGTCCATCCCACGCACGGAGGGTGATTGTGGAAGGGGCCAATTCAGGAGATCCGAGTTGTTTCCAAACCGAAGCGGACATCACACAGGTGGATGCCCCGTCATCAATGATGCACCAAGAAACATTAGCGTTCCGGATCTTGACTGGGATTTGGAAGGCTACGGAAGCAGGAAGAGGAGGATGTTCTGATTGATGGGTGTCAAAAACAATCAATTGGTCATTAGCAGGATCTACAGCACCCATGGCAGATAGTAGAGCCTTCTTTTGGGAAGGGCACGACTGGAGGAGTTCCAATGTAGAAATGGCAGTAGGAGACTGCGCCAAATCTTCTACTATGCTATACGAATGAGCAGCTCGACCAGAAGCAGCATTTCAGTGTAATGGTCCCTTATGAATCTGGGTAGGAACCTCAAATTTGGGCTGAGGGATATGCAAGGGACCATTGGGTGTCGAAAGAGGCTCTGTAGAACCTGAAAAAGGGGACTCGGGGACAGACGGAGAGGAAGGCTTGGGGTACTGATGGGACCGAGTTTGAAGGTTAAGGTCGACGGTTAGAGGTGGATCAGATTTCATCATGAGGATCTGGTAATTGGAGGAACCAGAAGAGAAAGGTTGAGTGGCCACCTGTCTGTCAGGTGGTTGGGTAGCCACGAATCCCTGTTGTGCATCCACCTGCTCTTGAGGAGGTGATGACTGTTGTTGCAGGGGTTGAGAAGGCCAGGGAGGCGGAGGTGCTGATGTTGGAGGAGCTGGAGCACTAAACTGCGGATACGAATAATAAGGGGGTGGGTTAACAGTATGGTGACCAGGAGGTTGGGCCAAAAGAGGAGGCATGCTACATCCTGGATATGTGCTACCAGGAGGGGAACAAGTGCGGGAGGTGCTGTCCCCTCCCCCAGGAAAACCATAACCCATGGGAGGTTGAGCATATGGATGGGAGAAAACTCCAACGATACCGTCGGTGGCATGAGGTGCCCCCGATGCGTTGACACCACCGGGTCTGGGGAGATCAGGTAGAACGGTATAAACATAACCTGTCTGAGCGTAGATCAAGTCATATTTTAACGCGAGTTGGAGGGCGGCTTCTTTGGTTTGGGGAAAATGCGATGCGACGTCTTTCCCGATAGGAGGCAAGAGAGATCTAAGGAACCAGTCCATGTAGACATGGTCTTCGAACGTAGGGGATTTACATAGGCTCTTTCTTCTCCGCCATTCCTGGACATGATCGGATAGGCGGGTCACAGATGATTGATAGAAAGAATTCAAAAGTTTGATACCAGTGTCATAACGAAGGGGAAGCTGGAAGTAAGATAAAAAATCCCAGGCAAGAGTCGCAAAGGTGGTATGAGAGGAACGGGTCTGATCAACATACCACTTAGAAGCTGCGCCTGTAAGCGTTCATTGGAACAACCAAATACGGACAGAGTCATCGGTAATGGAGGTAGATGAGCACCACATGTGGAAAGATCGAACATGATTTGAACGATCTTCTCCAGCAAGGTCTTCAAACTTTGGGATGTCAGAAGGGAGCTTTGTCGGCATAGCAGGCCAACAAGCGTCATGGTGTATAGGGTCATTTGTCAACCGATCCAAATCGGTGAGGCTGAGGCCTGCCATGAAGGGGAGCAAGGGCGCAGCCGAGGTAGTTCCTATGGTGATTCCGCTAGTAGTAGTCCCGGCATTAGGGCCGGGATTACTGCTAGCGTTAGGCCCTGGACCAGACATAGTGAAGGTGACAGGGGGAGAACCGGAAGTAAAAGGAGAACCCAATGAACCAGAAGAGGAGTCGGAGTGCGGGCTCGGAGGTGGACTAACTCAACGACGGCAGGAAGGAGTAGGTCGACCGACTGGAAACTGAGGGTGAAGGCCAAGAAGTCTCCGGGATGTGCGCTTTGGGGGCGCAATGATGATAACACAAACACAGCACAAGGGGAAGAAGAATGACCAACAAGGGCGGGGAGGTGCAGAATCAAGTGATTACAATGTCGAAACAAGGGCAGAAAAGGTGCAGTGTCAATTTATTTTACAACGTTTTAAAGTCTTTGCCTGGCAGTGTGAACCAGGCTCTTCTTCGCTTAGGGTGAGTGTGTGGCATGCGTTAATTTTAATTTTTAAACCCCGACGTTTTGAGAGCAAAATAAAAAGTGTGTTGCGTAACTGAAAATAAATCTGCAGAGAACAGTATATAATGTTGAAATGACAGAAAATTAATAGCTAACAATGCATCAATCTAACCCAAAAAGGCGGGTCTCTCAAAACTAGTCTAACAGAGGGAAAAAATCTAGTCAAAACACACTACAAAGAGGCCAATAGATCTAGGGTCGAAGTGGACAGGGATCTTAAGGAGAAACCTGCTGAAAAGAGGTGCAGAACACAGCCAGGAGGCAGAGGCAAGGTGGCTGGAAAAAAGGAGGAAATCAGCAAAAAGAAGAAGGGACATGGAGGAGGCCCTAAAGGTAGATCCAAACAAAACTTCAGGAGGTGATTTGAAAGGGAGAAGAGCTGATTAAAAGGGATCTGAAAAGGAGGTATCAGATCTGAAAAAGGGATGGCTGAGACCCTGAAAAAACAGACACTTGAAACAGTTAAAAATATTCCACAAAAATTGGAGGGTTCTAAAGCCATAGGGGGCTAGGTTCCCTCTTAGATGAGTAAAACAGATTAGAAACAGGTCTAAATGGGCTGAGACAGAGGCTAGAAAACCCTTACAGAAGCTTCAGAAAGACCTAGAAAAATTGCAGAAAAATAGCAGAAAAACAGGCAGGTCGCAGGTTCTGACCTGTTTTATGTGCAGGTCGCAGATAATGGGCTGAAAAGTGCGACCTGGATGCCAGGTCGCAGGTTTTGGGCTGAAAAGTGCGACCTAGAGCTCCGGGTGTCCCGGCGGCAGATTTCCAGAAAAGTTGTCGTCTCAGTTGTGGCTGATGTCTGTCACTTGCGCAATAGGGCCAGAAACACGTGGAAGTTAGAAAGTTTAATGTTTTAGGGTTTTATGTGAGAAAAAAAACATAAAAATAGGAAAAACAAAGAGCTAAAAAGAAACCCTAGGGTCTGAAGTAGCTGGATATGCAGGAATATGAAAAACGATAGCGGTCGTAATTGAAAACCCGTGTGGAGTCGCCAATTGTTAGTATGAATCTTTTGTCAAAGTGTACGAAAAAAGACCACTTTAGCTACGCATAACTTATAGCCATAACATCAAAGATGGCTGCCAATATCTTCAGATCTGTAGTTAGTTGATCAAGACAAGTGCTGCAAAAAACCAGATCTATGCATAGAGAGACATTAAGCAGCAAAAATAAGGTTTTGCTCCATACATCCAATAGACAAGACAAGAACAATATTTTTTGAAAGAATTTTTGTATTCAGGGCACCTGGGAGGAAAACAAGAAGGTGTTTCCAATTCTCCTCAATGGGATGGGTTCTTGGAAGTCCTCAGCACTTCACATCTAGTATTTCTCTCTCTTCTGGGTGTAGAAAACCCATGCAAAGATAGAACTCAAAGGGAGCTCACACAACAAATAATGGAAAATGTGACCCAGTGTATAGATCCAGAGTGATATGATAGGCAACAAAAGGTGAAGAATGATAGGAAAAAACCTTCCTATTTATAACAAAATATTGGGTCATTCTAGATCTTGGTGTATGATTAAAATAACATTAACCAAATCTAGATCTACCTTTTATAGAATATTTTATTATATTTGTTGGAGGGAAAAAGTATTTGACTTAGGTCAAATCCCTTTATTTGTGAATAATAAATAAATAAATGATTTATTTATCATTTTAAGGAAGTGTTTGAAGGATAATCAAATAAATAATGATTTATTTAATTATTTATGGGTGATTTAGTCATATTTAACAAGGAATATCATTTAAATAAGATTTAAATAATTATTCCTAGAAAATAATAAGATAAATAAAGATTTATCTAATTAATTTCTTTGTTTTGGGTTAAACATGACCAGGAAAATCAAACAAATAGAGGTTTGTTTAATATTTCCTTTTGGGGTTTCCTGTTTAGACCATAAACAACCTAATAAATGTGTTTTATTAAGTTATTTTACATAGTGAAAGCAATTTTACTTAGGGTAAAATTGGTCTTACGTGGTGTACTTGGGTCCATCTAATGATAGTAGGTTAGATGACCAAAAAATGGTGTAACAACATCAATGGGACATAGTGGTTCAAATCCCAAGCCCACTTGAAAGGGACTGTTGTCGGTTGAGTTGTGGAGAGCCCGATTATAGCTATGTTGTACATAGGGCAGGCTCCCATCCCATGCGCATGGATGCTTTGAGTTGTACATGTGCATAATCTATACGATCATCCTGTTGACCACCTCTATCTGGCCATCAGTTTGGGGATGGAAATTTGTGGACTTGGTGAGCGTGGTGTCTAGTATTGACCAAAGGCTAGACCAAAATGTATTGAGGAACCTGTTGTCCTGATCTTATATGATAGTCTATGGGATCCCGAAGTGTACCCACACTCGTTCAAATAAGAGTTTATCAGTTAGTTCTACTGTGATATTCTTCTTGTATACCTCCATAGTGGCCATATTCGAGAATCTATCGTTGACCAAGAAAACAAAGTCATTTCCATGATTAGTAGAAGGAAGGCCTGATATGTAATCCATGGAGATTTATTCCCAAGGAGGACTAGGGGTAGGCAGTGGGGTATATAGGGCTTGCTTCTTTAGGGTTGGTTTGGCAATGAAGTATGGATCACAAGATCTCATTTAATTCCTGACATCGAGTTGAAGGTTCAGCCAATAGAAACACTTCTACAATACTGCCACTATTTTCTCAACCTCGAAATGCCTAGTGACCCTACTGTAGTGTGCTTCCCAAATCATCTTGGCACACTCACATGAAGGAACACAAAGGTGTCCTAGTGACATAGTAGCGCATCTTGGAGGTGAGAATTTGGAACTTGCTTACCCTCCAAGGGCATCTTGTATGTGTGGTTCAATTCTAGATCTCTCTTGTAGAGAAGCGACCAATCAGATGTCTTTTTCCCACAAGAGTTGAACATAGTGGTTAGCGCCACGATCGGCGGTCGACTGAGGAAATATACAACATTATTGGTGCTTCCCTTCTTTTACTTGATGTTCAAATGAAACTACTGCAGATATATAGACCACTTATGATGGCGATCGTTCTGCAACTTCCCTTGTGTATGTATGAATTGCAGGGTTGGTGGTCTATGTGGATGACCTTTTCCTTCCCCAAAATGTAATTCTTCCATTCTTGGAAAGCTTGCACAATGGAATACATCACTTTTTCATAAGTGGGATACTTCGAGACTGTGTCAGATAGTTTCTCACTGTGATATGCCATTGGATTCCCCTATTAAGTAAGAACTGCCCCATTATCATAGTCTAAGGCATCTGTCTCGATCTCAAATGGTTGTTGCAAGTCTGGTAATGTCAGCACTGGGGTAGAGCAGAGGCGATGTTTCAACTCGATGAACACCTTCTGTTGAGATTCATACCCAGAAAAATTTTCTTTGACTCCTCCCTTGGTAACTTGGCTCAAGGGCTAAGTGATATAAGAGAATCCGAACAAGAACAAACGGCAGAAATTGGCAAGACCTAGAAAGTTGCGAAGCTCTGTTTGAGTGGTTGGCGCTGGCCAATCCCAAATTACTTGGATCTTGACTGGATCCACATGCACCTGCTAGTCATCAATAATTTATCCCAGATACTAAACCTGGGTCATGCCAAAAGTGCACTTCTCCAAATTAGCACACAACTTATCCTGTGTTAGTGTTTGGAGGACCTGTCGGATGTGGTGGATGTGCTCTTCCCAAGTATGGTTAAAGATCAGGATGTAATCCAAGAACACTACTACATATGAGTTGGTGAATGGTTGCAATATGTCATCCATCAGCCTCATGAAGGTTGCGAGAGCATTTTTCAACCCGAAACTCATGACAAACCATTTGAAAAGGCCCTACTTGGCTTTGAAGGCAGTTTTCCACACATCGGAGGGTTTGATTGGTACCTGGTGATACCTAGAATTCAAGTCGATCTTGCCAAAATATTTTTACCCTTTGATTTGGTCCAGAAGGTCATCAATTCGTGGGTTCATGTAATTATTCTAAACAATGATCTTTTTTAACACCTTATAATCAATACAGAGTCTCCAAGTCCCATCCTTCTTTTGCACCAATATGTTCTAGCTTCCACAGGGCAATGAATTTGGCTGAATGTACTAGCTCCTGAATCGACCTCTTGATTTCATCATTCTCCAAAACATAGCGCTGATAGATTGGTTCATTGGGAAACAATTCACTTGGGGTCAGATGGATGGGGTGATTGACCTGATAGTGCAGATGCACCCTTATGGGTGAGGTGAAGATGTACCCATACTCCTCCATGACCTTGTCCATTTTTTGTTTCCATGTGAAGGAGATCTATTTGGAGTTCATGGCCACAATATTATTCTTAACATGAGGGCATATTATCAGGAAAACAAATTTCCCAATTTTGGAAATGAGCTTACTACATTATTTTGTAGTAATGAAATAGATGGTGGCAGGCAGTGCTACCTTCAGTATCCTGTACAAGTTATTTCCCAAGTGAAAAGAACATTGTGAGGTGGGGAATCATACACAACATGTCGCTTCCACAAGTATGGTTGGCCTAATAATACATCATAAACATCAAGAGGAGAAATCTCACGTAATACCTCTTCCGTGAAGCGCTTGATGTTGTAGAGAAGATGGCACTGCTGATTGACGTGGAGATCCCATCCTTGGTGAAGCCACCCGATTTTATATGGCTCTAGGTGTGATGTGGTTGGTAAGCCGAAAATTTTCATGACCTCTACTGAAATGAGGTTCTTTTGGCTTCTGTTGTAAACAATAAACTGCAACGGGGACCCTTTACCCACATTTGGGTATGGAAGAGGTCCTCCCCCCCCTCTAGATCTTATGTTCCCTCCTTCTATATTTTCATGGTGGCAATAGTGGCATTGGGCTCTGCATCAATAATATTCTTACCTTTATCATTTCCTTTGTCATTTTTTTATTTAGAGTCGGAGCACGCATTAGATTCAGAAGCCTTCATCTCGACCACAAGTGACTACTTGGCCCAACACTGACTTATGTTGTGATTTGAGCTCGTATGGAACTCACACAACTTTCCTGTGTCCTTCTTTGGCTTCGTAGTGTTGTTCTTTTCTTGTAGCTTTGGAAGTTTATCTTGGGCCTCCCTACCTTAGCTTTGTCCTTTCTTATACGGTTTGGAGGCACTTTTCTCTTGCTTCTAATTCATGGATCCAAAGTATCGCTTCTTTTGTCTGAACTTCTACTCAATCTTGGAAGCATACTGATATGTTTCGCCAAGCGAGGATATGTCAAGGAACTCTATTTCCTCCTGAATGTATCTGTGCAAAAAACTGCGATAATTCACCACCAAATGCTTCTCCAAATCTTTGATACCCAATTTTGTGTGCAGGGTATGGAACAGATTCATTAGGTCATGCCCATCTTGATCCCTTTGTTGCCACAGTGTAGTCCATTGTATGTACGTTTCCTCATATCTCCTCACGGGATAATATTTTTCCTTGATGGTGTCTCAGAAATAATTCCAAGTGGGTGCGGCCAAAAATAGAGAGGCTTCCATCCAGTCCTTTCGCTCACAGTAATTTTCACAGTAGTCCTTGACATGGGGGGCGGCTTTGAGGAGTGAAAAAGTAATATTTTCCTGGTTGGAAAAGTAATGAATCGAGAAATACCCTTCTAATAGATTCAACCATCTATCTAGGACGTCTGCATCTATTTGGCCTTCAAATATGGGAATGTCGAAGTTTACTTGTACCTTAAAAGGATTTTCACCTCCAAAGTGGCTGCTAGATGCAGATGCGCCACCAGTGGGAATTCGTTGAAGGATTTGGGAAAACTTATCCATCATCGGATTCCTTTGTTTCTTGAGGGCCTCCTCAAGCAATATTTTTATAGGATCTCCTACACCCTCGTCTTTCTTTTCATCCCTTGATCCGAACTTATGTAGGAATGCAATAAAATATAGAAATACACACAAACACATAGATGCAACATTAATACTTCATTTCATTAATATCACATAAGTAAATATGCTTCCAGACAGAATGGAAATAAACTAGCGATGGCAGTGGTAGCTTATCTCTGAGAAGAGATGTGACAACTATAAGCCTCTGAATTGTGTTCCAATGAGACTCAAAGGCCTATTTCTTATTGAGAAACAATGGAAAACCCTAAACATCCAAAAACATAACCCCAGGAGATGAAGCACCAAAAATTGGGCCCCATTTGGGTAAATTGGTACATCAACTTCCCGGGGTGTAAATTTTGGCATACGATCTTCGTTTGATGCTCATAATACCTCGTTATAAATATCAATCTGATGACTACAAATTTTGATGTGAGAATCATTAAACAAAGAGCCTTTTTGCTCCTAATTTTCCCAAAAAATGTCGTTTAGGGCCTCAAAACAACTCCGAAATTTCAGGACCCGAAAAAACTACTAAAAATAGTAAACTATGCTACAATTAAGGAAACTGAAAAAATGAAAGAAATAATCATGGTGCCCCAACTGTAATAGGCGAGTGGACACCAATATCCACCTAGAGCATGTGTGGATGCGATTGAATGGATCATTATACATATGTATGACTCTCACCTTGTGCTTCATAGTGAGAATGTCAGCCAACTCACCACCTATTAAGGTGAATATATACATACATATTATAAGATGCTCAATCCCAATAAATACACAAATGAAAAATTCTACATGATATGGGATAAACCCAAAAAAAGTGACGTTATCAAAGCATGTTGTTAATATCCTGCCAAGTTTCACCGTCACCTATCCATAGTCTATTTGACTAGGATTCTCAAAGATGTATATCAGTTTATGACAACCATGTATTGTCGATTTTTTGGGTGCAAGAAAACTGAGGTGTTCAAAGAGAATTGGGCATAAATGCTCAATATGGTGGTGACGTATGGAAAATATTTCGATTGGTCAGACATATTATCATATGAGTTGCAATGTGGGGTGGGGCAGGATAGAATAATAATAATAGAGGTTGTCCTAGGTGGAGAAAGCAGCGCAAAAATTGGAATAAGAATAATTGACTCAGAATATGGAAGAATAATTGTTGGAGGAATAATATACCATACAACCCACAGATGATGAACGAGTCAGCCTAAATGAACTTCCCCTTACAAGTGGTCATCTTCCATTTTGGAAAATTGGTATCACACCTCCACAGGCCGATAGAGTCATGGATGTATGTAGCATAACATTTTATCACATTTAGAAGTGGATCGTGAAACATAGGCATAAATACTTCCCCAAGTATCCTAAGAATCCATTCCCAATTTATATAGAGAAGGTGATAACTACCAACACCAAGACGAATCCCAGAGCTATCATGGTGGACAATTTTTTGTTTGCTACAATGACACATGGAACTTTTGAGTAATTTCTGAATGGGAATGTTAGGATGAGAAGAGAACTTGTCATGGTAAAGAAATAGGTGGAACATCGTGCAGTGGAGAATCAATCGTTATCATCATGAAGCTTCAACACTATGGAATGGAAGTATTCCATGTAGGAAGAATTCGATCCAATGGAGGATACCATGGTGCGACTATATGATGATATTATTCTTCTACAACAAGTGGTGTCTCCTCTTGTTTGTAATCAAAATAAGGTAGAGGAAGCGGTGAAACTCATAAAGGTAGCAAAAAGAGTATTCCATCACCTTCTGGAATGGGATGCCATGTATCTAGATGCTCTGTAGCATTTAGATAATAAAGAAAATATTTCCACTGAGATTGAAAAAGCTCAATTAAGACTCAACCACCAAAACTACATACGTCTTTGATAATAGTCAATTAGTACTATTCTTTTTTATAATAGACTATATAATGGTTTTGAGTCTCTCATGAAGAAGCATGTGATTCCTTTGATAGGTACACTAGAAGTAATCAGAGGTAGGGTGGTCATCTTCTAGGAGATTAAGAAAAAGATTGAGAATATAAAACAAGCCACAAAATAGGAAGACTTGGAAGTTACTAAAGACATTTTTCTGCAATATGCCATTGAAAAAGTCAAAGCTCATATGAAACTCTCATGGTTGTGGAATCATGTAGATTCAAACTCAAATAACATATTGACAGAGTCACTAGAGGTGAATATGTGCTACATCAGGGACTTTACAATCCAAGCCAAAGCCATATCAATGGATTTTATATCTTGGAACACTCACATTACAACTAATATCCATGAGGAATAAACTTACCTATTAATTTGACGAATCTTTGTCCAAATATCAATTTTTTTTTATACAGCCATCATCTCATGTATAATTTGTCTTATGTGTTAAAAATATACAACTGCAGTAAAACTCCACTTTGTACATCTCACTTGATGGAGCTAATGATTTAATTGACTTCCACTTTCTGAGAGGACCAAAATTGACCTAAATATCACTCACATAGGATAAGGGAAATTGCATTTTTGAAGAAAATCCCACATGTGCATATTTGATAAGGTCAGTCGTAAAGAAAATTGGACCCCATTGGAACGCTATAAATACAAGTGACCTCTATGTCATTTTGACATAATCATGAGACACTCTTCTATCTTTGTTTTTGGTTTGCATAGGTTTGATGCTCGTCCACAGATGAATAGGCTCGCTCTGAGTTGAAATTGCAAAATTCGAAGCTCACATTTTAGATATAGGGATTTTGCATGTAACTGAGAGTTACGGTTGTAGAGTCTGATTCGTATGCTCACCTTAGTCCATTTCGGGTCCTAATCACTCACATACCAGGATTAACGGTGAAATTGGACTGCTATATTTACTCAAATTATTCTCACTCAGTGCGACTAGGAACTAAAATATGAAATATCAGTCTTCTAAATATTGCACATAGTGACTGCTATGCTATACCATTGACCACGGACCGTGAAAATTCATTCCAGGCTTCAGAATTAGGATTTTGAGTATAAGAATTGTTGGGTTCATTTCATGGATGTTGTAGGTTTTTTTGGATAGTTGAATAGATGAATATATGGATCATTGTACTCTATTTAGCTGAATTTCTTAATGATGATCTAATACGAAAAAGAAGCAATATAAAGGATAGTTTCAAAAGTTTAAAAACATATTTCAAAATGGTTTTCCTCAAGTTCATTCCCATCATGGTGACACTGGTTATATAGTTCACAATGCAAATAACAAATTCAACAAACGTTTGGAGTAATATGAGACAGGGACATATATTGGAGAAGCATGCCAATGTATATGGGACCTTAACATGTCATCATTCCACCACGAGGCTATGAAAAATTCATTTGTTATGGAAGTGGAGAAAAAAATGATAGGTTGTTTAATTTGTTGCAGGAATTTTCAAGTGAATATTTTATGGAAATAAATCAGATGATGAAAGGTTTCACAAGGGTAGCTTGATGAATTGACATTGGATATACCCAAAGCTGGGGAAAGGTTTGCAAGTTATGTTGAACAAGAAAAAGTGTATGGATCGCTTGTGCTATCTTTCACCTACGACACAAAATTTGATGTCACAGAGTCAAATAGGGACATCTCTTCATGATCTTAGAGATATTTCCATGCCTCTCTCCATATGGCCAGCAAAATAGTGTGAGTAAATGGACAAGTGTGCTTGTAGGATTCATCATTGAGGAGATAATTGGAAGGTTCAGTGAAAGGTTTTTTCAGTTCTCCAGACTTCTCTTCATGGCCACTTTATGGAAGGGTTGCATTGGTATTTTAAGGGACACTTAGAATAATACAAAGAAAAATTGAAGAAGGAGAGACAAAAAAATAGAGTGTGGCACATAATTTTTGGCAGTAGAAAAGTATGGCACATAATTGTTGTAAATATTAGGTTTGAGTGTCTCCTCCATCATATTTTAACGTAAGTGATGTATGGGAGAAAAAAGTGAACTAAGGAAACTCAACAAACCTTTCTTGTAGGTCTAAAAGGGGTATATGGGACAAAGACCCCAACCATTGAGGAACCTAAATTTGGATAATATTTACATATGTATGTGTGAAACATTGGATTATAGTGTACGGAGCCGACCTATGCTACATATTTAAGTTGACTTCAAATGCATATAAGGGTCCGGGCTAACCCCTGTATGAACTAAATTTGGTTCATTTGATTTATGTTTGCGTTGAAGGAAAAGAGTTATGATATAAATCAGGTATTTTTCATTCCATAGGAAGAAGTGGTGTATTATATTCACTAATATAATATTGAAATACAATTCAAGGTCATGTTCGTAAATAACTGATAGGCCACCACTGAAGTATTTCAATTAGTAGCCATAAAAAGGACAAGTTCACATAATGGAATTTTCCACCCCACAGGCTTGGAATGAAATAAGGTCTAGAAGAAGAGTAGATGTTAGGTTAACCAGCCTCCTCCCTAGGAACTTGTTTGAAACTTTTTTAAATGCCTTTCTTAATTATGACTCATAGAAGCACTAGATGTGGGGGTAGGAATTATGCCTCCAGATTTACTTTGATTGGGAGATTTATCTAACCATGAGGATGAAGATGCTCTCGGCAGAGTGTGTGAATGGAATGAGTTACATTCAATGTCCATTTGGGCATTTCACAAGTTACTTTGCACCTGGGTCTTTGATACCAATCCCACCAATAGAGATTCCAACTAAGGCCACCAGTGGGAGAAAGATACAACAGAAAAAACCATTTGAACTACACTATGAGGGCTTTGGAAGAGTGCTAATATCCACTACAATTCCTCCACCTCGAATTCCACCATCCCAAAAAAATTGAGCACACAAACACCTAGACACCACCACTATAGGACAACACCATAAGGCCTATACTATATGACAAATAACATTAATCAAAAAACTATTTTTATCCCATCTAGCCCCTGTATCCAGACATTAAAAACTAGGTATTGACTACACATTAACACTAACAAAATTATATACTTGGAAAGAAAGACCCTCATGTAGTAGACTCTGCAAAAAACCTTCACAATATTAGAGAAATGGAATGGTATCCATCTGCCTATCTCATGGTACTAGAAGTAATGACTCTACCAATTGCATTTAGGTGTACCTTAATGACCCCTGCCATCCAACATAATTTACCTTTTCATCCATGGAAATAAGACCTCCTTAAATCACTCACATGGATGTGATCTTCAGTACCATTTTATCAAAAGAGTCTACCACCGAAATATTTCCCATTTGTTCCTTTGAAACATTAGAATAAGTGGCCAAAGAAAATTACACTAGGAATAAAACAAGATATTATCTAAAGAATAAACAAGAATCCCATCACACACACACAATCAGAGATCCCAACCCCATATCTCTTTTCCCTCGAGTGGATCTAACATATAGTTTACCAGATCAAATTCAATGTAGTATTTTCAAATGATTTTATATGGTTGCATTCAAATTTCATTTTCTTTGTAATTAAAAAAAAAAAAAAGGTGGTGTATGCTACTGGGATTCGATCTAGAAGTGAAGGGAGGTGGTTCAGAAGTGGGCTCAGAGAGCGGTCAATGCCTTTGCCTCTATTGACGGGGCTATAGGCGAGAAAAATGGTTGGATAAGAACATGGTATTTGTTGTTTAGCCGGTAGATCCCTTAAAAAAATAAAATCAAAAGGCATGGAACGAACAATGGCTTGCTCCCTCGTCTGGTTCAGAAACAGGGGCAACATCAGGTACTTGGAAAAAGGAGAAAATTCATCAGCTTAAGGGGGTGGGAATGGTTTTAGTACACCAAAGGGAATCCATTGAATGCCTACGATTATTTCACAATGTACAAATTGAGTGGGTAAGATCTTTTCGGGGCAAGGAGACGAGCATATACAATTAATGAATTTACACATCTAACATGCACTTTCCTTGACTGTTCATTATTATGATAAATTTTCTCTAATGAGTTGGATCTTTTTTTTCAGGGTTGTAGTAAGTATTAAAAAATGCATGAAGATAAGAAAAATATAAACCCAACTAATTACTTATGATTCCAACTCCAAATTTGTAGAATTAAATTGTGAATTAGTTGTTTCCTACCTCTTTAAAATCGTCCAAGTTCTATCCAATGCTCTTCTATCCATGGTAGAAGCTATAAATATATATATAAAAAATTTCAAAGAATAAAAATATCTAATCACGTCATGAATTTGTCTCAAATCTATCAAAATATACCAAAACCCTCCCGCCAATGACAAAAAATTAGTGCCAAAGAGCGAGCTTCATGGACATAACATCCAATTTTCATAGAGATTTTATAATAGGGTAAACAAGAGTGGGCCTCTTCATCACAGTAATAATAACCAATTTTCATGGAAAAAATGTTTTTAACAAGTTTTCACGGGCTAAGAATAGCTGGATTTCATGGAAACAAGGTTCATAGCAAGTTTTCGCGGGGCAAGAATCTTTGGTTTTTGTGGAAACAGATTCATAGCCAGTTTTCATGGGGATTTCATAACTAATTTTCGCCAAAGATGGGCTTTCATAGACATTTTTTTAGTTTCATGAAATGGAGTTATTTCATCGACTTACCTTATCTATCCACTATTAAAAAAAATTAAATAATTAACAAACGTTCATACACCATTAAAATTTAACTAAGGTTCATACATAAACAATTAACAAAGGTTCATAAACCATTAAAAAATTAAATAAGGTTTATACCTATTTACAAAATAGGTATATAAATATATATTTTAGGTTTATCTTTTTAGCATTTACCAAATGTAAATATGGAGATTTAATACTAGATTTAAATAAACTCACACGTTTAACATAAGAAATGTTATGTTTATCTATTTATTAAATGTAAATATGACTATTTAAGCTTAGATTTAAAACAACTCACACTTTTAATATAAATCAATGAAGTTTAAAAAATAAACTTGATGGCCAAAGAAATATAAATATAAATATTAATTTGACTATCTAAATATTACCTTTACTAAAACTATAACGAAGGCATTAGTGCAAACAAGAAATTAAACTCTACCCAAGTAAATGTAAATGTCAATATTTGATTTGACTACCCATGCATGACATTGGTGCAAACATTAAATTAAATATTAAAACAATTAATATCTTATGGATACATCCATGATTAAATTAATATGTTCATTTTTAACACAATTTATAATAACTAGGGATGAGATTTTCATATATATATATATATATATATATGTGTGTGTGTGTATGGGTTATTTTCTTAAAGTCTATTATTTTATATCAACTTCAAGAAGGTGGCAACATAAACAACTCTCTTTCTTGTCCCTCCTTCCAAAGAGAAGTTAAAACTATTATATCTTGTAAAATTACGCTCTATATTGTATAAAATTATTATAATTTTAGCATTATAGATGGATTCATGGACCCCTTTAGCACGGGTATTTGAATCCATCTACCTAAATTTTAACATTGTGGATGAGGGTCTCTAAATTTTCTTTCACTTCTCCCTTGGTGACTTGGCTCAAGGGCTAAGTGATATAAGAGAATCCGAACAAGAACCAACAGTAGAAATTGGCAAGACCCAGAAAGTTGCGGAGCTCTGTTTGAGTGGTTGGGGCTGGCCAATCCCAAATTACTTGGATCTTGGCTGGATCCACATGCACCTGCTGGTCATCAATAATGTATCCCAGATACTAAACCTGGGTCATGCCAAAAGTGCACTTCTCCAAATTAGCACACAACTTATCCTGTCGTAGTGTTTGGAGGACCTGTCGGATGTGGTGGATGTGCTCTTCCCAAGTATGGTTAAAGATCAGGATGTAATCCAAGAACACTACTACATATGAGTTGGTGAATGGATGCAATATGTCATCCATCAGCCTCATGAAGGTTGCGGGAGCATTTTACAACCTGAAATTCATGACAAACCATTTGAAAAGGCCCTTCTTGGCTTTGAAGGAAGTTTTCCACACATCGGAGGGTTTGATTGGTACCTGGTGATACCCATAATTCAAATCGATCTTGCCGAAATATTTTTACCCTTTGATTTGGTCTAGAAGGTCATAAATTCATGGGATCATGTACTTATTCCAAACAATGATCTTTTTTAACACCCTATAATCAATACAGAGTCTCCAAGTCCCATCCTTCTTTTGCACCAATATGTTCGAGCTTCCACAGGGCAATGAATTTGGCTGAATGTACTAGCTCCTGAATCGACCTCTTGATTTCGTCATTCTCCAAAACATAGCGCTGATAGATTGGTTCATTGGGAAACGATTCACCTAGGGTCAGATCGATGGGGTGATTGACCTGATAGTGCAGATGCACCCTTATGGGTGAGGTGAAGATGTCCCTCCTCCCTTGGTGACTTGGCTCAAGGGCTAATCGCCCTAGTGAACTAAGTTCTGCCCACTATGGCTGAGCATGACTGCGACATGTCTACTGTCTGCCGAAAAGCAACTGTGGACTTTTGTTACTGTAATCTCTTTAAAGTGAGTCTGAACGCAATTTATATTCCTGCAAAATTATAAATATCTATGAACGCAATTTATATTTATGGAAAATTACATATTTATGGAATTAAAGAGATTGGTTGGAATCACAAAATTAAATTAGTAACTTTACCTAATTTCACTCTCACTTTCTCATGGGTATTGAATCTATATACTTATTTCCATGGTATTGAATGGATATAGGTATCTATCAAAATTTAAACAAAATATTTCTTTACCCAATACTAATTTAATATTTCTTTACCCAATACTAATTTCACTTTCTCATGGGTATTGAATCTATATATTTGTTTCCAAGGTAATTGATATAGGTATTTATATATGTAATTAAAAACCAATTGAAAAAAAAAAATCAAAATTTAAACAAAATATTTGTTTACCAAAAGCTAACCAAAATGTTGAAAAAATATAATACCAAATACTAACCAAAATGTTGAAACATATAATGATTAAACATTGTCATTGATGATAATTTTAATAGCTATTTTTTTTAACACAGTAAAAAATAAAAACTTTCTGAAATCAATAATTTATATAAAAATTAGAAGTTTATATAATTATCTATGAGTATTGATAGAAAGATGCTTTGTTAAAATACTCTTAATATTATGTTATTGGTTCAATTTTTTTAATGTCTTGTTAAAAAAATGTAGGCGGTCGGAGTGCATCTAATTTGAAAAACTTTCAACAGTTGACTGAAGAAAGATTTCTGGTCCAGCCGACACTGTGTTCAAACAAGCCGGCCATCACAATAACATTTGGCACGTTCTGAATAGGGCACGTCAATTTATGATGGTCGACATAGGTGTCGCTTCCATCTAGTAGTACGGTTCTTCTGGAAAGTACCATCGCGGTGGCTAGTCAAAGAGACATGTAATTAACAATACTGTCAACTACCCATTACATCGATATCTCCACGTGACTCGATGCAAGACACAACACAAAAGCAAAAGAATAAACGAGTGCGATTTTTTTAAGGTTTTTATGCTAGTTTTTTCTGGTCTAATTTTTCTGAATTTTGGCAGGAATTTAAATAGCAGAAATCAAGATTTTATCTCAATTTTTTTTCACCGAATTTCGGCACCTGAAACTCTAATTTTTTGACTTGTAGATAGCTTTACATACGAACGTCTGGTGTATATTACTAGTATACCCATAATCAGGTAAATAAGATAAAAATATGTTTGTTAAATATTTAAATTATGATGATGGGCTTTTCTAGAACAATGTTATTTTGTTATGGTGTTTAATGTGTTATGTTGTTATTTTCTAGAACACTTTTCACATTCATAATAGAACTTGAAGTTACTGATGTCATTCACATTTCTTCCTCTCAATCAATTTCCAATGAGAAGTCCCATCTTATTAAAGCCCTTAAAGTCAATGGTTACTCATCATCCACTTTAAAAATGAATTCCATGTTGCTCTCCACCCTAAACCTAAAAGCCTTTCCAGTAATTTGTCCTTTGCCAAAGCCTCTCTTCCCTACATTTAGAAAGTTACCAACCATATTTCCAAAATACTTTCTAAAAAGACCTTCAAAACTTTGTCCAGATCCTAGACAACCCTTAGCAAGCTCTTCAAGTTAACAAAATACAAGAATGCCACTAAGCTTGTCCTTAGAATCTATGAGTCTCTTGCTCTTGTCATATGTCTTACATATAGGACAAATTGGGAGATCCTTCAAAGCCTTCCTTAAAGAACATATAACTAACACCTACCATAACTGAATCACTAAATCCATTATGGCCAAGCACTCCCACAATACCAAGCATTTAATTTGTTTTGATAAAACCAAAGCCTTAGCCTCCGCCCCCTTCCACTCAAAATGTGGCATTAGGGAAGCTCTTGAAATTGAAAAACACCCTAACAACTTTAATCATGAATATAGATATTATCAAAGTCATTCCTAGAATCCCACTATGGATTTTTTTGTCCTATAAACTTAATTCCAATAACAATGATTTCAATATCATTCCTCCTTCACTTATAACTTAATTTTCCTCTCCCCACTCGTCACTTATTTCAATTCCCTTCAAGTGTACTTATAACTTGATTTTCCTTCCCACACTCTACCCCATATCCTTTATTTTGTACCCTCTACTCCACACTTTTCTTTTCTTTTTCTCTCATTATATTTCTTTCTTTATTATTAAAAATGATCTCATTAGACCTTTAATTTTACTATCGCGTTCTAATTCTAATCAATTTCATAATTATTGAATCTAATATGGTAATTATAATGTATTTTAAGTTTAATATTATCTCTATACTATTTTAAAGATTTTTATCTTTTTTTTGTTGGGCAAAAGCATCTTTATATTATCATTTTGAAATTTACATCAAGAAACAACAGGACTACATTACATCTCAGCATCACAGGCTTCAGAAAATACCAGGCTGAAATCCTACCAAATAGTAAACCTAGATGAGAGCTAAGGCAACCAGTGCCTATGCTTATTGTTAACACAAAAATGGAAAAAAAGTACATAGAAAAACATCATAGAGGAGGATTGGGAGGAAATATTTATGGTGCAACGAAGAGGCATCCATGGTTGTGGACATGATAGTCAATGTGTTCCACCTAAATTTCCAGTTCTTAGAGGTGGTCATGGGAGCATCACAGCTGGCGGTGAAGACTCTCTAGAGCATCCAAAGTTTCATTCTGCAGATGTTGAATATCATTGGTGTAGGAAATCAGTTCATTTCTCTCCTCATACCTCTTCTCCCCCATGTTATCCAAGTTGAGTTGTATATGTTGAAGTTATCATGCAATCATGTCCATGGTGATCGTGGCTAAAACGTGGCTTGGAGAGAGACTTGGAGAGACCACCATCGCAACCACATAATGCTGACTCTCCGTAGACTCTGAGTCAGAACATGGCTCACTATTCAACCATCTATCCTCCATGTCGCACCCATGAACAACTCTTCGTGCTCTGCCTCGTTGTTATGGCATACAGCTTGTCTCCCCACCCCATTGTAATGCTGGGCTGCAAGGCCTCTCTCCCACACAGGAAGGTGCACCCCAATTCACTTTTTCAATATGATAACCAACACCACTAACATGGCCCCTGATGACTATCAGCTCACGAGAACAAGCTATCGTCTCGTGCACCAATTCCATGCACAACCTTGCTACATACAGAGCCCAATAAGAAGGTTTGCACTAGGAAGCCAAGAACCCCGAGCGCCACCCGATCCAAAATGAACATCACCCCCCTAGCTCATCCGCGAGCACCAAGACCCACACAACCACGTAGGAGCAAACGTTTGCACATATACACGCCCAATTGGGCTCTCTTCCCACCACCGAAAGAGCAGGTTCCACATGAGTAACGACTCCTTTCACAACAATTGCAAAAGTTTTAGGATCCCACGATCAAACGTTTAACCAAACCCACTTCCATGTCTTCTCACCATTCCAATTTTCAGCCTGTGCAACAGGCTCAAGCCATGGCTTGAGTTCAAGGACTGAGACACAGGTTGTTATCACCCACCTCACACTCACCACTGCCCAAACACTGCAGAATGTACACACAGAGCCCATCAACCTTAACAATAATTGAATACCAGCTAGAAAATGCATGAACCAAGGCTTCATAATCCAAAGTGTGTAAGGAACTCTTAATGCTCGCGGGTGGTGCATGGAAGCCAACTTATCTCCTCCCCATTGACCACCTCCAAGTGTCCCATTAACATGACACCCCATTGGAGATTAAAAATTTATATCTTAATTATAAATTAATATATTCTAATTACCCTCCCCCAACTCCAAACATTCCTTCAATAAAAATTTAATTTTACTATTTTATTATAATTCTAATCATTTTCATAATTTTTAAATCTAATATCATAATTATAATTATAATGTATTTTAATAATAATATTATCTCTATTCTATTTTAGATATTTTTAATTCTAATTTTATTTTATTTTATTTTTATCCCCTTTCACTTTTCTTATTCTTCGTATCAAAATTCCTCATACTATCTCATTTATTAATGTATACTAATCTAATGTACTCTTTCATTTCTTTTTCCATAGTTTACTTATTTTTTTATTAATAATTTATTTAATTATATTTAATTTTAATATATATATATATATATATATATATATATATATATATATATATATATATATAATTCTTTTACTCTAATTTTAATCTATTTAATTATAACCAATTTTATAATACTTTAACTTTAATCTATTTAATTATAACCAATTTTATAATACTTTAACTTAATATTGAGCTGCTAATTTATTATAATATAATAATATTTCACACTTAAATATGAAGATAAATTTGACCAACAGTTATTATTGAATTGAGGATCCTGTGATTGGTATTAATTTGCAATATTTTTTTTCATTTCCATTACTATTTATTATATTTTTTAACTTAAACTTGAATTTATTTATTAAATTATTTTTAATTTTTAACTTTATTTTTTTTTAATTTATATATCTTAATTTTAACTTCAACTTTTTTCTTTATTCAAAAATATAATTATCAACTATTAACTAGTAAATAGTTAAATTAATTAATAATATTAAATCATAATTTTCATTTTTTTTTTCTAAAAATCATATTCTATTTCTTTTTATTCTTGGTATAAAACTCTTCAATATTTGTCCTTAAAAATAAGTGAAATGTTAAAAAAAAAAAGCACCACAACCAAATAGCATAATGTTACATAATCACCACCATAAAAATCTACATACTAATATTTAAATTATATTAAAATCAATAAATTAAAAAAATTAGAGAAATATCATGTATTAAGATAAATTTATTTCTAATTATAGTTTATTTTATAAAAAAAAAATTATTTCTTATTTTAGTTCTAAGGTAGTGTGTAAAATTATATTTATTATGATAATTTTGTATTATTTCAAATACAAAAGTATGCAAGGTGTCAAGACTACGAGTTAGTTAGTTGAAGTATTAGTTTCCAGATTAATAATTTCAAGTGTGTCTAAGTCTCTGAAGTTTTAAGAAATGAACCTCTCGTGTTATGATTTGATTGTTTTGCGAATATAAGATGTGACTTGGCTCAAGGGATAAGTGATATAAGAGAATCCGAACAAGAACCAACAGTAGAAATTGGCAAGATCCAGAAAGTTGCGGAGCTCTG
>CM076578.1:1604012890-1604168395 GCA_034641835.2 Pinus albicaulis | reverse complement strand
GGTAGTCTGGTTGGTTGTTGAGCCACACTTTTGTCCAAATTTTTACGACTTTTATCAAATAGATACATGATTGCACTTAGTATTTTAATCATTGTTTATCCATTAAGTTGACGATTAGAGGCATTTATAATTAAATTGTTAATTCTTGTTATTAATTAATTTGAATAAGTGTTTGTGTAATAATATCGTTAATAATAGGTTTTTTTGGTTGCAGGAAGGTTCGGTGCAGGAATGCATTCGAATGCGAATTCACCAAATGAGTAAAAGCAGCAGCTGGGTAGTTGAATTGTTGTAGATGAAAATATCCAATTTGCAACCAAATGGACCAGAATCTCTAAATTCTGAGACGTGGGTTGTGTTCAGAGCACCGTTTTTCCTATAACCCAGAAACTGTTTGGTGAAATTCGGCTTCGTGAAAAAGTTATCGCTAGGGAAATATTCCACTAAAGACCACTCCTGAACGTGAACGTATTGGGTCTCTATGAATATTGCTACTATGGTTATGTTATGTAGTGGAGCTCATTCATTATGAGGATGTCTTGTTGTCTAAACATTGATCGTAGCTCTTTCAATTCCTTTGGTTCTACCATGTGCTTGTTTCATCAACATCGCTGGCTTGGCCATGTGAGTGACTTCATTGCGCTTCATACTACAACACTGCTTTGAACTCTTTTTTTTCTACATACATCAATAATAAATTCTTAACATTACATTTGGGAGATTATGTTGATCAAGGTCAGCACAGTTTAGAAACTATTACCTTGCTTCTTGTGCGTAAGATTGAGTATCCTGATTCAAAGGAGGAGATTGAATTCTATCGATCTAAGCTTCAGGAACTTGTTCTTCACAAGAGCAGATGTGATAATCGAATAAATGAAATTACAAAAAGAGCAGCTGCAGACAAACTTAAGGTTGAATCTCTGTCCAAAGTGGACTTCCCTCATATGTCAACAAGGTTATGATCGCAGTTAGGGTGCAAGGCCTCTAAAGAGAGCACTTGTGCGTTTGGTTGAGGATGTCACAAGTAAAGCATTTCTAGCATATAACTATCAGGCACGTGACACTGCTCTTGTTGATCTGGATGCTTCTGGATATCCTTTTGTCACGTGTCATCGGAAACCAAATTGCTATGAGCATGGGATTTGCTTATCCGTCGTGACATGAGCTTGAATCGAAGTATGAGGAAAAACTCAAGCAAGCAGGTGAATCAAATGCTCGTATGGCATCGGAGGATGCTGCATTTAGAGATCTTCAGGAACAAAAAACTTCTGAGATGCCATTGTCTCTGAGGCAAAGGTTCTCGACAACTCCATTAACGGTCAATCATAGTGATTCATTAAGAAGGAAATCCCCACAGAGCCCATCAACAAAGCACGGGATTCCAAACCATTTTGAAAATGATTTTGATGGAAGGATTCTATCTGCACGGACGGACAATGTTCCAGTTGGTTCTGACTGAAGGCCGATCGATTTTCGCGCAGGGATTCGAACTGTGTTTTGCGTCGCCTCACAGATCCTGAGGTCAATCCATTTTGATCACTGGGATTCAGAACGGAAATACAGAATCAATCAACGTTATTTACATCCCTATGTTCCTGTTAGTTCCATTTCTACATTTTTAGAATCTAATTATTCCATGTTCCTTATTGTCTCTGGATCAAGACCGAAGGCCACCACAAGGTGCTATGAATCAATATTTCTGTTTTGGCATTGGAGGATACAAGATCATCCAGCAGCTACTCCCATTCTAATGGGCCGACTACTCAATTCCATCATGCAGCATCTTAAATGCACAAAATATTGCGAAAATGAACAGTCGATGGATTATCTCAATAGCTAAAATGGAAAGTTGCAGCAACGTCTAGGTATGCTCGTCGAGCATTGGAGCTATGTAGACGTGCTGCAGAAATTGCAGAGTTCAGACTAAAACATCCCACCTCTATTGATAATGTTACAAAATTGGAACTTGTCAGATGTGTGATTCCTCTACCAGCAAGGCAAATGAACCAAAGTTCTTCTAGAAACCAGTTGCAACTTCCAGCAACATAAGCAACCCACGAAAAGAGGAACGAATTCCTGAATTTGGCATTCTATCTCAAGTTAATTCATGCAGTTGTGGAAATCGATTTTTTTGATATATCTATTGTAACAAACCCTGCTATTTAAAAATACTGTTATGGGCAAACAAGAGCAGCTCTACTACTATAAAATGTGTAGCTGTGTGTTAGAGAAATAGTAGCTGGAGGTCGATATGTAAACTATAGAATAAAGGAAGTCGATAGATAGAGCAGGGTAATAGTTGTAGAATGAAGGAGTCATTACAATGGATGAGCGTTGTGCGCATAAGATAGATAGGAGCAATCGATTTCTCAGAGTTGGAGAGGGCACAGAATCATTGAGTTCGGTCAACAATTAGGGAGATTTCTCAATGTGAAGTCGATTTGCTCAGATGTATCCGACATCGAATTTCCCAACACAATAATTGTAATGCAGCAACAGATAATGTATTTATTGATTCAGATTTGATTATATGTTTTGATTTAATGTATTTATTGATTCAGATTTGATTATATGTTTTGATTTAATTTATTTTGGCTTCTGCATTTGTTTTGTTTTCATATAAGTATTGTAATTTTCTTTTTAAACTTTGAGTTAGTTTAAGACTTGCTCCAGGGAGTGGCAAAGATCCACCGCAACCTGGAGTTGAGTCCTTATTCTTCATAGCTTTAGGATTTGTTTAAATTGTAAAATTATCTTTTGTTTTAAATTGTTTTTTTAATAATATTTAATATTTCTTAATTCTACTTAAATCATTGTTTTGTTTTTCAATTTTTGAGTTTGATTTAGGAGTTAGAATATATTTTAATATTTCAAGTTTAGTCATGGTTTGTCTTAATTTGTTTGAATATTTGCAGAGTTAATGATCATTTAATTTGTTCATTTGATTTAATGTTAATAATTAGATTTATTTTTAATTATAATTATTTTTGTTCATTTTAGTATAGATCATTTCTTCATTAGAGCTTTTGATTGCCGATTTGATTGTGTAAGCACCACTGATTTAGTTTTCATTAATGATTTACCTAAGCGTGATTTAGTTTTAGTTAGTGAGTGACATGATTTTGATTATTTTAAGAGCAAGCTTGTTTTATTTCATTAAAATATTTGAATTGAAGGTTATTATAGATTGTTTTCAATAGGATATTTTTAAGTATTATTTTACATAAAATAAAGTAGTTGTCCTTCAACAATAGTCAGGATTGTTTCTTTTGTTATTTTAGAATCTTGAGTTTGTTTTAACAAGTAGTTTTAGCTAGTTTAAGGTGTGAATTTGTAATGTGTGGTCTTTTGCTTATTTCAAGATTAATTTCAAGTGTTAGTTTTCAAGTTAATGAGAGGAATAATTAGACTAAGGTTTTTAAGTTATCATAGGAGCGAGTGTGAGAATGTTACATGATTGAGGATTAATTTGTAATTTAATTACAGTGTGGAGTTTGTAGTAAATGAAATTATTTCAGTGAGTTTTGTTTTCAAGATTGTTTATTTGCGAGCAAATGTGTGTTTCATTTCAACACCTAGTTTATCATTAATAAGGAATACATATATACTCTAATCAGTAAGCTGAGCCAATACGCAGTACAACTCGCATTTACGATTCCCGGATTGATAATTAATATTGAGAGGTTTAATCCGACAATTAAGCCGACCAACAAGTAACAATTGAAAACTAGCAACATAACTGCTACAAGAACTCGATTGTCAATAGAACCTGGCAATTGGTCCTTGGATTTATCCTTTGGAATATCTATAAAGAAAGTAACTATACTATATTTAAGGACCATACCCATTCTAGTGCTTCCATCTGGAGTAAAGTCAAAGAAAATACCTAGGAGACTATTTTATCGAAGAAATGGGATCCTAACGAGTGGAAGATAGATCCTCCAGAAGCATTACTGATACTTCTATCTCTCAATTTAGCCCAAGATATGACTCTCCCCTCATCACCATCACACTTGGAAGTTCCAATATACTCCTCTTTGGTTTTCCAATGACCTCCATCATGATTTAGTCAAATTAACTTCGATGGAGCCTCCAAAGGTAACCTAGGGCTGACAAGCTATGGTGGTGTGTTGTGAAATTCATTGGGCTTCCTAATCAGTCTATATGCAAGAGGGAAAAAGATGGAGAGCGCAGGCGATTTTTCCTTCGACCTAGGTTTTCTTGCTACCAACGTTGTCGCCGCAGGCTGGAACTCGCTGTACAGGGGGTGCTACCATGGAATCGAACTCTGGGGGTGCACTGTCATCCCTCACGGAGATGTTTCTATGGGGCGTGGGAACCAATATTTTCCTTTGAGTGGCCTGGCGATGGATGGGTTGATATTTGGGGCCCCCTGCAGACCTGACTGGCAGAGTGTGCGCTCGCTCTTGATTTCACACTTGATCAATGCACCCTTATTACTGTCTGTCCGAGATCTCCGTGCTGGTGCGTGCATTGGGTGGTATGGTGGGCATGGTGCCCTCCCGCCGCCGGCGGGTTTGTGCTATTCCCCACACACCCATCTTCCATATTTGCTACCATATGGCGGTGGTGGGAATGACGCTCGGGTTTTCACTCTGGTGGGATGCGCTGGGATTACTATATCCATTGGCCAACGTGCTCTGCACCTGCACACCCTCTGCGCTTTTCTCAATGGCTTATTCCCCTTTGTGCTAGTCCTCGAGGGTGGGATGCACTTGGAATACCGGCCATCACTGTATATGCAGGGATATCATAACCTGATTGGCCACCATAGAAGCAGGCGATTCAGGAAGAGCCAGCGGCCGAAACCATCATCAATGCTAAAGAAAATCGGACACAGGTTTGCGCACTCGCCATGAATGATGAACCTAAGGGTAGCTAGCATATCCGCAATATTGACCTTCAGGTAGGCTCGGACCCATATCAAATATTCATTAAGCCTCCCGTAGGAAATAGTATTATTATATGGATTCGGAACACAGACTCGATTCTATATCTGAAGGAAAAAATCCAGTCTGTTGTGGGGTATCCATTTCATTTACAGTCATTGATTTTTGGGGGGAAAGCTTTAGCTGATCACTGCACTTTGAAAAAATATGCCATTGCTACTAGGTCTTCTATTTGTCTCAACCTTAGACTGCGGGGTGGAATGATGGGCCAAAACAAAGCACATGGAACCCCCATGAGAGCAAGTGCATCCAAAACAGTAAACACAAAAGGTACATACATAAATGTTTTACATGGGGACAAAAACAAAACTACAGTACCTGATGCCCCTGCAGAAAGCTCTCCCAAGCCATACATTGTGGAACTACAGGACAGTGTGCCTGAAATAAATATAGACAGTCTAGATATTGATGTGCATAGAAATGCCTATGAATCCCAAGCAATAATAGGCAGATTCAACTGCTTCTGGCCCAAACCAATGGAGCTGTTCCATTGAATTTTTACAAACTGGACCATGGAATGTGAAATACACCTATGTTCTAAGGGGTTCTTCATTGTCAAATTTTCATCTACTGAGGCCAGAGATTCCATTCTGAGCCAGGGACCATGGTTCTGGGGCTCCACGGGACTCTTCATCACACCATGGTTCCCAAATTTTGATGCCAACACTATGGAGGTGACTAGAATGCCGATCTGGGTTAGGCTCTACAACCTCTTGCTACATTTTTGGAATGAAAATGTTCTTGGCTGCATTGGAAACACCCTTGGCAGATACATTAAAACAGATGCTCAATGCTTGGAGGAGCGCATTTTCAACTTTGCACGAATCTGTGTGGAGGTTGAATTGAGCAAAGGACTCCCAGAGTGAATTATGCTGAATAACAAACAACAGAGATGGACACAACATTTAGATTATGAGAACACAGCCTTCAGATGCCGGATATGCAGGTGCACAGGACACTTACAAAACTCATGCCCGACAACAAAAAGGGATAACAGAAAAAAGAAGAAACCAGGCAAAGCTGCTAAAGGTTGGAAATTTCCCTCTGAAGAGCCAGAACTACAGGAAGAAGAGGAGGAACCCTCACCACATGAGAATCAACAAACAAATACCTCCTTGGGCACACAAGAACAGGAAATGCAAGATCCACTCAACACCACCACAAAGACTCAGTAGGATATGGTACCTGGAGCACCAGACAGTGGGGGTTACAAAAGAACACATACTTCAGACACATCAGACTCTGAAAAGGACAATGGAGCACAAGAGGAAGAAAATCAGCTTGTCCTTATCGAGACCACGCCAACACAAGGTGCTTGGCGTAAGGTTGAAAAGGAAAAAGGGAGAAAATCCTAATTGTTTTTCTTTTGTATTTTTATCTACGGCAATTTGTACATCTTTGGACTATTACCAGCTCATGTAACATGTAATTTTGTTTACTCATAAATAAAATTACGAATTTTTCCTTTGTGAAAAAAGTCTATATGCAAGCGATTGTGGATGCAAAAGAAAATAATGTTATAAAACTAACCACCCTGGAGAAGGGTCTCACTCTAGCTCTCACCCAAGGATGTTCAAAGATTCATATTTTTTGGGATTCAAAAATGGTAGTTCATATGGTCCAGAAGATCATTGATGGATCTGCCCATCCAAAATAGCGAGAAGTTGACGTTTAGAGTCCCAAATGGAGAAAATAAAAATTATCCTAGAAATATTTTCTTACTCTACCATTAGCCACATCTTTCAAGTTGGTAATAAAGTGGCAGTCTGGTTGGCTAATAGAGGATTGATAGATTAACATCGGCATTTCGCCACTTCATGGCATGCTGCCTTAAGTGTCATAGACTTGTATCCTGGGGAAGCTCAAACCCTCCATGGCCTCCTCAAAGCTGACTCCCCTTCCCCCGACGGGGGTGACCACATGTCTCATGGGAGGCCCTCCGGGCTTTCCCCCTCCACTGTATGACAATAATTCTCAGTTTAATTAGTTGTTCAATAAATCAGACCACTTTCGTGATGAACTCTGCAGGAATTGTATCGATTATGTTAAAAGGAAAGCGAGCATTCCACTCTTGGTTGGAATTATGGGTGATGAATTTGGGAAGGGGGGAGCACTACATCATGAGCGATAAGGACCATGGAAGCTTGTTAGGGTTGTGGCCTTGGATGAGCCGTACAGTGGAAGCCCAGTCCGCCTTAGTATGGTATGAATTCGACTCTCAATCCATCATCTAGGATCCAGGAACCTCCTTGTCCAGATAATTGGGTCTTGACCAAGCTTCTAACTAGAAGCTCCACCACTGGCACACTCAATTTGGAGTAGCAGGATCCTGGTGGTCTCTTCCACTTAGATTGAACATGTAATTGTGTCCTATTTTGTTTTCCTAGCTAAGTGGGATTTAGTATGCCACCCATGCCATCTCTAGGGGTTTTGGGCCGAGAATTATTGTGAACTATCTCTCTCGTGTTTGCAAGTTTCCAAAACATCAACGTTTCTTTGTTCTTAGCTTCAGTTGGAGGTCTCAGCTATTGGGTTCTTATGTGTGGCCCATCGCTGGTTTTCTCTTGGAGGCCGACTCTGGTGGTTACTTATTCTTGAGTCTTTTTTTTTCTCCCTTTCATTTCCATTTTTGTCTGAACCGGTGTCATTTCTGGTTTGTAATTTTAGGGGCTAGCTCTCAGCCTGCTCGGGGAGTTGTCATTTTTATCAGGAAGCCAGTGGGATGGTGGGTAACGTTTTTGGAATTATTTCGGCTTCAGGGAGTCTTTCTTGGTACCGAGCCCATTCTTGGTATGCATAATCATTGTTTATATAAGTATGTCTTAAATGTTTTTCATGCATTTGGTTTCTTCCTTTTATCATAGGTCACATAGGATTATGATGTGAGGACCACAAGTCTTACTTGGAAATCAGCTTAGAAGATTGGGCTAGGTGCCTCCGCAGTTTAAAATTGAAATATATATGTCTATGATCTTAGGATGGTGGGGATTTCTATGAGGGAAAATGTGGATACGTTCTACTGGAATGGTAATTTGTGGAAGGACAATCTAGTGGTGTTAGAGCTATACTATTTTATTTATCAAGATCTTCATCCCAACTTGGAAAAATGTTGGTTTAAGACTGTATGGCACTGGAACATCCCTATGAGTCTTATTCTTTTTGGCTGGTTGGTGTCGAAGAACTGTATCTTAACCTGGGACAATATCATTAGGCATGGGATGTGTGGCCCGAATTGTTGTATGTTGTGCAGGGAGGTAGAAGAAAGTGTTCTACACCTATATCCGCAATGTTCATTTGGTATTGCAATTTGGTGTAAGGTCTTACAAGTTTTCAAGCTACAATCTAGATGGTGTTTCCCTTCAATAGAAGCACGTTTCAAATGGTGGATGCATCATCGTAAGTTTTTCAGATCCCTACCTTGGTTTATTATATGTGGCATATGGCATGCAAGGAATGATAAAATCTTTGATTATCACCCTATGTATATTAGCACGACAACAAATAATATATATGAATTTTATGGAAAATATGTACAAAAGTTGAAGGTACACAAATCTAGTAGGAATTGAGACAATAATTAAAATATGGTCTATTTGACACTGTATTTTGATGGGGAAACTCAACAAGATTGGTGTGGATGTGGAGTGATCATATTTTCGAACTCATAATTCCATGTACATTTGTTTTGTTTCAGTGGAGAGGGCTCTAACACTTGTGCATAAGTCATTGCATTATGGGGTCTTATGATTTTTGCAAGAAGATTGAATCTGGAACAGATGATTATTCTTGGTGATGCAAAGATTATCATCAGTTGGTTGAATGGAATGGTAAAAATTAGTGCTCCCAATCCATCAAATTAGATGTTTCACATAGAGAACTTGAGGAAATCTTTCAGAATTATCTCCTTCAATCATATTTTCACGAACCTAAATGGAGTCGCTGACTCACTTTCCAAAAGTAGAATTCATATGGTGCCTGTATCTTTCCATTACATTGTCTTCTGCAATGACAATAATCTGGAAGAGGGAACTAGATCCAATGTCTTCTGCAATGGCAATAATCTAGAAGAAGGAGCTTTTGAGATAGACTAATCATTTCCATGGTTTTTAGCATTTTTTTTTTCATTTCATGATTGCAATTGTTTTTTCTACTTATAGATGTTTAATAGTATATCTTTATGTTGTGTGATGGATTTTTATATTAGAGTAATTACGTTATATTTCCAGGAAATTGGGATTTTGTATTAATGTCATTTAGTAGATAATACATGCACGTGTACATGACAAGTAGTATTTTTTTTTGCAGAATCTCTATGCTAATGATGTCGTTTATCTTAGTAGTATGTTTATGTAATTATTTTTTTCATAGTAATGGAAATTATCAACATTTTTTATTTCTGAAAAATAAATAATTCGAAGAGACACATATCCACACATAGGGAATTGCTAACACTTCACCATGAGATGATTATCAATCCTAAAAAAACCTACAAATTACCACATTTAAACCTGAAATCTATTTTGATTCTTATAAAACTACAAATTACCACATTTAAACCTCAAAGGTGTTGGTCAAAAAGGTTGTTGTGGTGCTATTATTAGAGTCATTCAACATGTCCAATTTAATTTTTATTGGTTCAGTGGATGTGGTACAAACAACAGAGAAAAAGTGCCTTCCCTATGGGTTTTTCTATACAACACAAGGAGACTAAATATGGAGAAGTTTTCTATCTTTGGTGATTTGTAGATTATTATAGACTAGTCCAATGGACTGACCAATGTTTCCTCCCCCTATCAGATTTGATCTAAAAAAGGGGTCTTTCTGCAAGACCTAGGGTTTTTCACTCTACTGTTTATTGCAATATCGAGATTCACGAAGATGTAACTTTTCCAATGTTTTGACAATATTCATTCCCTTGGTGGGATGTGTGCTCCAAACTATTAGTTTTTTTTAATGTTTTGTTGACGAGTTTAGCAATGATTCTATATTATGTTTTTTAATCTGTTTTTGGACACAATATGTGCAAGGTATATTGTAGTATTTACAAGAATATTGGGAGATGATTTAGGATGATTCACTGCTTCATTTTTCAGCAGTTTGATTAGATACTTGATGGGAGTTATATGATGTTATGTTGTTTGATTGGTAATTTTTTTATTTGATTAGATATATGAATGTTTTCACAGTCATAATTATGCTGACGTTATTTTTGGAATACCGTGTAGTATTGTTTAGGTGTTTGACATTTTGAGTGAATACTTAACCCATTTTCTGTAGAAATTTGAATAACTGTTAAATTATTCACCGAGATTATCCTGATCACACACTATTTGAGCTTCATGCATAATACATAACCTCTTCTACCATTGATCATTAATTGCGGAAATATAAACAATCGCATGTGCACATTAAAACCATAAACAATCACACATATAAACACAGTATTTATGGGAAAGCTTAAAGTTGAAAACCCCCAACTATCTGTATATTATAATGATAGAATTCATGTAACAATCATTGTACAAACTCCTCACAAGCTCTCAGTACAATCTCCAATTGTTACACACTACACAAGCTCAAATCTAGCAAAACACATGCTCCAACCTGCTCCACCTGTTAGCCTGCCTCTACTGCGCAATCCAAGATGAATAATGGCTGAATCCACGTTCGAATCCACCTGGTATGCACTGCGCAATCCTCATTGGCATCTCCATCAATGTGTGGTGCAAACTCATGCACCAGTATAGTCACAACTGATAGTCACACTTGCTCTTTCACCTACCTTTGCACTGGTCTCCATTGAAACTGTCCATGCACTGAAGTTAACTGATGTATTCTTTAGTTGATTTATGAGTTAATAATTAGTGAATTAATTAATACTTAATTCACACCACTCTCACTAGTGTATCAATCAATTAGACTAGATACAACTAGCTCAACTATGTTTAACTGAGTTAAACTGAACACAACTCCATTAACTCCTCAATCAACTCCACCAAACTCTGTCACCTGAGTTCTAATTGAATTCTCCATGCAATAGCTCCACTAAACCCTAGGAATAGCGTAATTCCTTCTGTCAGCTGCATGTGCCACATCTGTGCACTTAACTGAAGTGCTCCAAGGGGATAAGATAATGTTTAGAGTCCAAATATTATTAAGAGCTAATAATATTTGACATATCTATTTTTAGACTGGCAATCTAAAAATAGATTCCACCCAGTATGTCTAGAAATAGAAGTCCATTTATTTTTTTCCGACTTGACCAACCATCCACAAATAGCATCCTGCAACTCATAGAACATGATCCATATGTCTAAAAATAGACGTAGTCTAAAAATAGACTTTGCGCCAAAAATAGCCTGCGGGCCCACTTAGTGAAGCCAACTTCTTTTCACTAAGCTCATCATCTTGTTGCATTCTCAACATTTTCAAGGACATAAAGTTATCTTAATGAAACAAAGAGTGCTAAGCAATGAATAAACGAGATCAATATTAAAAATAAATTAGGAAAATTAACATTAAATTAATAAATTAAAATTAAGAGATTTGATCAAACTAACCATAAATTAATAAAAAGCCATAACGCTAAAGTAATGGGAAATACTATAAAAATAACTTTTATTAATTATTAATATTGGAAGGGGAAGTCAAAATATAATATTTATGGTTACTTATAAGAGAAAATAACCAAAGTTTAAAAAAAATTAAGAGAATAAATTAAAGGATAGGATAATATTATCATAAATTATATTCAACAATTGTACAGAGTAAGAAGCTCTCAATATCAATATAAAAAATATTATTATTATTATTTCATAATATTAAATATTAAGTTAAATTCTAGAAAACATATATATGTGATTTATTGGAGAAAATAACATTTTTTTCCTAATACTATTCAGAAATTGAAATAAGTAAAATGAATTAAACTAGTATACGTTCATTTTAATTCATCTTCTAAAGAAATTGAAATTATTTTTAAACTGTAAAATAAAATTTAAAGTTACTTTTTTGATTAATTAAAATTATTATAGGTTTATTTTAATTCATCATGTAAAGATATCAAATTTCTCAAAAACACAAGCTTTTTTAGTTGTCAAACTTGAGAAAAAGTTTACACTTGAAAATTTTCAATTTCTTTTAATACTTAATAGATTTAGAATTAAGATGATCTATGTTGGTTATTAAAAAGGTTATTTATATTTATATAAATTTCACAAATCTATTTATAAAAATATTTTTATTTTTATTAAAATAATATATATAGTTACATATATATGCCACAGTTAATATGAATCTTTATTGGTTTCTAATAATATTATTTATATTTGAATAATCCTGGAACCCGCGTTGCTGCGTCCTCCTCGGCCCCTCGGCCCTTCAGCCCTTTTGATCTCGTCTTTGCTGATCGTGATCCGGCTCCAACATGGCCACTCTGGAGTCCTCCCCAGAGATGGACGCCTCTTCGATCCAGGCCCGAGCCTTCTCAGATCTTATTAGCTCCTTGGCTCCTCCACGACCTAGACCAGCGATATCCAAATTCGTAAAAAATCTTGAAGGCTTACAAGAGGTTGTTCTCCCTCCCTCTCTCCCTTGTATGGATGCTCTTTCTTTGGCAGAGAAGGGATTAATAGGTCAATTTATGGGACTTTGGCGCTCTCCGAAGATAGTACAACGCTAGGTTGAACGCAATTGGTCAAACAAGATCAATGGTAAAATCTCCATTCAGTTCTGTGGAAGGGGATATTTTACCTTTCACTTTGAAACTAAAGAAGATAAAGATATGATATTCAGAAACGAACCCTATTTCATGGACACTAGGGGCTTGTACCTCAATAAATGGACACCGAAATTTGATCTTGAACTTGATGTTCCGAATGCAGTACCTGTTTGGGTGCGTCTTCCACACCTCCCCCTTCATTATTCAGGGGATGATTCAGTAAAAGCTATCAGAAATGAAATTGAAAAATTCATTGATCAAAGTGAACCAAAGGACAACATGCAAGCCTGCACCAAAATCTGTGTCAAAGTGGATTTGGGCAAAGGTCTCCCTGAGGCCATCAAATTAAAAGTCGACGAATGGATGCACATTCAGCAGATTGATTATGAGCAGATCCCATTCAAATGTAACATATGTCATGAATATGGTCACTTTGCTAATCATTGTTCAAAAGCTATTGATGTTGAAACCCCATAGACGGAACAACAATGGGAAACTGTTAAAAGAAAGAAAATCAACCCAAACCCTAAGAATGTCTCCTCAGATGCTCCTCCCCCTAAGCCTAATCCCTTGCCCTCTTCTTTACCCTTGATCCCGGATCCATGCAATCCCTCTACATCTTCCACTCCCCCCAACTTGTTGGAGCAGTCTAATCCTTTCTCATCCATCTCCCTCCCCGATGATGACCCTCCCCTTACCACTCCTCTCCCTCAGCATGTCCCCTCTAATCTCCCCCTCCATTCATGACCCTCCCTCCTCCTCCCAAGAACCATCTTCTATTCGAATTGCCAGGAATTCAATGAAGTAACATGGGGAAAATCTAGAAACTCAAAAAAAGAAAGGCCCTGGAAGAAAAACTACAAAGCAACACTGTGATGAAAATGCACAAAAGGATATAGCATTGGGAACACAGAACCCCATAGAAAATTACATATTGGGACAAAACAACAAAGACGCGAGACAAAAGGACCAAGGAGGGAAATGAACTCTCCGAACAACCTTTTTGCAATGATGAAAGTTCTCTCATGGAACAGTAGGGGTTTGGGGCACCCCTCCAAAATAGCAGCCCTAAGAGATCTAGCAAATCAAGAGAAACCATAAATTATCCTCCTACAGGAAACAAAGCAAGGAGAATTAGAAATCAAGGCAATAATAAATAAAACAAAGCACTACGATGGATTCCTATCTGAGTCAAGGGGACCCTCTGGTGGATTAGCTACTCTTTGGAATTACAACATATGGAAACAAAAAGACATCATGGTAAATCAGAATTGGCTCAAACTGACTTTAGAAAACTACACGGATTAGAAAGAGATCATAGTTTACAATGTCTATGGTCCCAACCATTATAGGGACAAAGAACTTTGTTGGAGCTACATAAAGGAAAACATGAGAAATGAGGACAACAACAACATCATAATGAGAGGAGACTTCAACCTTATTCTCCATGCAAACGAGAAAAGAGGAGGTTGTTTTAGCCAAGATCCTTCCAGGAATCAGCTTGAAGATATAATGCAAGATCATGAGTTTGTGGACATAGATCCAAATAATTGTAGATACACTTGGAGCAATAGAAGAATAGACAGAGGCAGCATCATGGAAAGGCTTGATAGAATCTTGGTCGTTGTCACACTTCTCTCTCATTACTCCACAACTTCAGCAAATGTGTTCATTTTTTCAGCTTCGGACCATTATCCCATTACACTCACCCTTGGAGAACACCGTTCTCTTGGGCCCATTCCATTCAAATACAGTGCCCTTTGGAACGATAATCCAAATGCAAATCAGCTGGTGTGAAACATTTGGATTCAACATGTTGAAGATTCACCGAACTTTATATGGGAGACCAAATTAAAGAAAACAAAGATGGTCTTAAAGGACTGGGCCAAAAAACATTATAAAGAACCTGATCAAATCAAGACTGAAATCAAAATCAACTTGAATGAAGTACATGGCAAAATTGAAAATTAAGGACTCAATCAAGATCTTCACAATCAAGAAAAAAATATCTATTGGCAACTCTATCGAGCCAACAGAAATGAAGAAGATAAATGGTGCATTAAATCAAGGATTCATTTATGGCTTCAAGCTAGTGATAAAAAGACAGTTTTTTTTCATAATCAAATGATTGTCCGCAGAGTCAAAAACAACATTTTATCCATTATTGACGAAGTTGGCCAGCCTCATACAGATCAAGAAGCGATTAAAAGTGCGGCTACAACACATTTTAAAGAGCTCCTCACTGAGACAAGCACGCCTGAAGATTACTCGGATCTACTGCAACACCTTCCATCCTTAATCACTGAAGAGATAAACAACGATCTCAACAGATAAATTGATGAAGAAGAGGTCAAGAATGCAATCTGGACCCTTCACCCGGATAAGGCTCCTGGACCTGATGGGTTTTCTATCTCCTTTTATAGAACATATTGGGATCTTATTAAAAAATATCTTATGAAAATGATACATTGGATCCAACTCCAAAAAAAATTTGGGGGATACACTAAGTCTACATTCCTTGCTCTTATCCCCAAAGAAAACCGCCCTTCCTCCTTTTCTAGATTTAGACCCATCTCCCTCTGCAACTCCTCCTATAAGCTCATCACTAAAATTCTGGCCACCCATCTCAAACCTCATCTCAAAAAACCAAGGAGGCTTCATATCTCAAAGACAAATATCTGACTCCATCCTCCTTATCCAAGAAGTCATTCATTCCAGCTTCTCTCACAAAGAAAAAGGCTTTATCCTAAAGATAGACCTTGCTAATGCCTTTAATAGGGTCAGACACTCTTTTCTATTAGCTTTTCTCCAAAAAATGGCTTTTGACCAAAACTTTCTTACCCTTATCAACTCCTGCATCTCAAGCCCTTGGATATCTCCTCTCATTAATGGCAGACTTGCTCCTTTCTTTCAATCCACTAGAGGATTAAGGCAGGGTTGTCCTCTCTCTCCCTACCTCTTCATCATCATGGTTGAATCCTTCAGCAAAGCTTTGGAACATATGAGACGGGTGGGCCTCATCACCAGCATCAAATTTGGAAACAGAGTTAAAAATATGAACCATTCCCAATTTGTAGATGATACTTTGTTGATGGGAGGAGCATCCAATATCATTGCTCAACAATTTAAAAATGTCTTGGACAAATTCATGCTCTATTTTGGAGGGCTGATCAATCACCACAAAAGTTGCATTTATGGTTGGAATGCTTCTACTCAAACCTTACATAGCATTACTAATATCTTTGGTGTTCCTTGCAAATTGAAATTGGATCACTTCATTTATTTAGGCATGCCTATAAGTATTATTCCTTTGAAATCTGAATTTTGGAATGTCACTATCGACAAAATGAAGAGGAAAGTTCAACAATGGGGCTCATCATGGCTCAATCTTGCAGGTCGCCTTGTGCTTCTCAAATCAAGACTCTCGTCCCTTCTGCTATATCAATTCACCTCCTTCAAGCTCCTGTCATCATCCATCTCAAAATCGAAGCCATCATCAGGCATTTCCTATGGCAAGGAGGAAAGAACGATAAAAGAAAATATAACCTTGTCAAATGGAGGCAAGTAATACAAGATCGGGAGCATGGAGGCATTGGAGTCCGCTCTCCAAAACTCCTGAACAAAACCTTTGGAGGAAAGATTGTCTGGAGGCTTATCAATGGGAACCAGGCTTGGTGGAAAAAAGTCCTGGAAGTTTAGTATCTTAATTCCATCCGGCAACAGCTCTTCGATCACGATATTCCTAATAGACCTTGCTCTAAAATATGGGCTCTTTGCAAAAAAGCCATTCCCTTCCTAGCTCAAAACCTCTCCAAAGTTCCCATGGGAGGCAATACCATCAATGCTAGAACTGATCGCATTATGGTACAAACACTAATTATTGATAGGCCTAGTACTCAAAGCATTCTCCTTTTCTTTAACAGTATGGGTTTAAAATTTTTGAGTTAATTCTCCAAATGGGATAATCAAACCCAAAACTGGATTGGATGGCACTTTCTTAAAGTTCTTGCTCACCTTGAAGATGATCTTAGAAATTTTCAAATCCACCTCCATGGCTCTGCTTCTTAAAAAAAGATAGCATTGGCGGATTTTGATGGGACCCCTCTAAATCAACATTCACCATCAAAGCAATCTATCAACACCTTTGTAATGACCAATATCCAACACCTATCTGGACATCATAGAAGGCTGTTTGGAAATCGGAAGCTATACCTAAGATCAAGTTTTTCATATGGCTCATTTTGAAAGACAACATTTTAACCTCTGAAAATCTCAAAAAAATAGGTGTAATAGGCCCATCAATGTGCCCAAACTGCCAAAATGTTGAAGAGACAGTCCTGCATCTCTTTATCAAATGCCCCTTTGCTTCTCATTGCTGGATTGAGCTCACCCCCTTTTTTCAGCCCTGCTGGACGCATCATCGCTGTATTGATGATGTACTCCACTCTTGGAAAAATAGCTTCCCATGGGGGAAAAAGAAGAACAAAATTTCAAAGAGAGTATGGGATACCCTCCCTTATGTGGCTTTGTGGAATATTTGGCTTTCCAGTAATAGGAAGATCTTCAGGAACAAAGAGCCATCCTTTAGGAAAGTGTGCAGAAAAACTTGGAGCCTCGCCCTCAAAACTATCTTTGCCAAGAGCAATAGTATTGACCATAGTGAACTTTGTGTGGAGGAAAGGATCTTCCTAGGTGATCTATTGGCTCGAAACAGTAGTATAAACCCTCCTCCTAAACATCCCTACATAACAAAAGTAAGCTGGAAGATCAGGCTTAAAGTGGAGGACTTCGCCAATTGGATAAATATCAGTGATAGACCCTCTCTTTTCTTTGACGGAGCTTCAAAATCCAATCCAGGCAATGCTGGGGCGGGGGCATCATAAGGAGTGAAAATGGCATCACTCTCACGACTTTCGAATGGGGTCTTGGCATTCTCTCTAATAACATAGTAGAGGCCTTAGCCCTCCTTCAAGACCTACATCAATTGAAAAATCTTAAAATCACAAATCCTATGATTTTTGGAGATTCCTCCATTATTATCAATTTAATGATCCATGACCGACCAGCTGCCAACATCGCTCTTCAACAAACCATCAGTAGATGTCGTAATCTCTTGGATGATATGAAGGATGTTTCATTCTTCCATATTCTCCGATCTCACAACAAAGATGCTAATCTTTGGGCCAACAGAGCCTGTGCTCGTATCCCAGGGCAATTGCTTTGCAATGATACTCTAATTCGTATTCCTCTACCATGATTTTGACCCTGAATGCTCCTGGATTCTATTTGATTTTCCTATCTGGCCCCTTCAGAATTTTCCTACAATCTTTATACTCTCCCATCTACCTCACCTGTGATCTTATCTCCTTGGTTCTCTCCCCTAGCTACATTCTTTCTCTTGCCCTCTCCTACTTATCCCATCACCTCCCGCTCCCTCTGTCATTCCCCTCTTTCTTCCTCGAGCTTCGCTTATCTCCCTCCGCAGACCTCTCCTCCCTTCAATTTTTCGTTGGGCCCCTGCTCCTTCGGGCCTCTGCCCCTGTGCTCAACGCCCTATGTCTCTTCTCCTCTCAACCCTCGCCCATTTTTCCTCGCTGTTGTTTCCTTTTTTTTCCTCTTTTTAAAGTGTCTATGCTATTATTGCGTTGCTCTGCCTCTCCAGAATCTCCCTGCAAACTCTGAGTGCGTTTTTATCAATTAGTTCGTGCATATTTGTACAAGTGTTTTCAAGATCCGGCCCTTCTGTAGAGCTTGTTATCAAGCATTATATCTCCTTTCAACAGCTATCTCCGACAGCATGGCTCCCAACGAAGAGTGTCTCCATTGTGCAGATCTTCAAGCTAAGCTTGAACAAATCAGAGCACATCAAAAGATTCTTGATGCAAAGTTAAAAAATGAGGTAAAAATTTTGGATGAAAAACATGAAGTAGATGTTAAAGTCTTTCTTGCAAGGGTTTCCTCTCTTCAAAGTTAGTTTGACAATCTCTCAAATCGATGCTCTCATGTTGAAGAATCGGTGCAAATTCTGAAATACATGCTAGAGAAGCGCACTGCCCCAAGCTCTAGTTCTAATAACTTTAGGAATGTTGGCAATGAAGACAATCCCGAGGACTCTACAGCACGCCATATCAGCCATATCAATATTGACTAAATCTGCTCTCCATTATTAAGCATGTCTTTCAAATTTGCTTACCTTCTGTCTCAGTTCGTTCGCATTTATGCTTTATCTGTATTCCAGCCTTTTTCGATTACTAGAATCAAAGGAAATATAGCATATAGCTATAGCTATTTCCTCCACTGCTCTACAAGCAATCTAGCATGTAATCTTGGAGTCACCATTCCTCTTTTTTGAAATACAAAATACAGCAGATTGTGTTAAAAAAAAAAAAAAAAATATTATTTATATTCTTATTTTTAATTTTATCAAAAATTATAATAATATATAGTTATATATGAGAATTAATATGAATTTATATTGGCTTCTAATAATATTATTTATATTTGTTATATATATATATATATATATATATATATATGAGTTAATATGAATCTATATTGGTTTTTAATAATATTATTTATAATTGTTATGTTGAGAAGCATTATGCAATTCACTATGGGAGCAATATTGTAGTGGTATAAATGTTTGTAAACATTTACATTTCATCCCAATTAAAAAATAATAAAAAGTTAATGAAGATCTATAAAACTCATTATAGGAACCATGTTGTAAAGTGTAAATGTTTGTAAACATTTATTGTAGTATCTATAAAAAAGTTGTAAACATTTAAATAATGTCAACTAACAGTAAAAGTAATAAATAAAATTTAATTTAATTTACTATATTGTAATTTTGTTTTTATTAATAAAATTACTAACTATTTTTTAGATAAATGAAAATCATTATATACATATCACATTTAAATATGTAACATATTAACTAAGATCTATTTTACCATAAAAAGTGAAATATTAATTTTGTAACTATACTTAAATTTAATTAATAAGCACAAAAAACACTTTATACTTGCAATAAATTTATTATAGAACAAGATTCTTAACTATGAATATTCACCTCCCTTTACTATGGATATTATTAACTTGTAAATAAGTTTGGTTACAATACCATGGACCAATACCATGACTTACCAATACCACATGCCAAAAAACCAATAGCTCATTTCACAATGGAAATAATTTATAAATAATTTATTTTAATTTTATTTTAATATTTTTTAATTAAATGTACAAGTAAACATGTTATAATTACTTTTGAGATATATCTAAACCCACTATCCTCACTACCACTACTGAAATTATTTCTTGGATATTCCATAGAAACTAAATCAAGGTTTTAATCAAATTAAAAATAAAAATACTTTTATATATAAAAATGTGAAATTATATTAATATAAAGAATATTATTAATTATCATAGATTTATTTTAGCATTTCCACTAGTTTTACACTAAAAAGAAAGTTGCATCTTGAAAATTTGATCTCTTTAAATCAACCTAAATCTATACTATCTCTATATATAGAAATATTGTTATTTTTAATTTTATAAAACTACATATAATTACATATATATGTTTGGCTTTGTATTTTTGTTTGAAATGTTTTATAATTTTACAATATAATTGTTTAATGTGATTAATATATATATGTTTTAGGTTTAATATTAAGTTTTTATTTGTTTTTATTACATTTAAATATATAATTTTGAAATATAATAATTATGAATATAAATTATTGTTTTAATTTATATGATAAAATATAGTTTAGTTTATGAATATTATTTATATTTAATATATTTCACATTTCTATATATAATTTTTAATTATACGTTTATTAACCATATTTAATAAATTTTTATATGTTTGATTTCTGAATTTAAATTTATGTGATTCATTTTGTTTATGATAATGTTTTTTGATATATATATATATATATATATATAAATTAAATAGAAAAAGTGTATTATATTTACTATTATCATTTCTTTTAATTTAATCTATATTATATTTTGATGTTAATTATTTTAAATTCAATATCTCAATTATAATATTTTATTATTATTATTATGATTTAATGCCTTATATTATAATCAAAATCATACTTTATTAGGTTTCATTTCTTTTTAATCTCTATTATATTTTAATGTTATTTTTTTAAATTTAATATCTCAATTATAATATTTTATTATTATTATGATTTAATGTCTTATATTATAATCAAAATCACACTCTACTAAACTATAAAATTCCTTAATCTTATAAATGTATTTCTAACATATTATTTTAAAGGTGACTGAGATTTTTTAAATATCAAAGATAATTTGAGTTATATTTCATAACTATATTTGTAATTTAATAATAATTAAAACAAAATAATTGTAAAAATCAATACTTATTTTATAATCAGTGTTTAATATGAGTTGAGAGGGAGTACAGATGTAACATGAGCTGAGAGGGATCAAACTAACATGAGATGAGAGGGAGTATAGGTATAGTACAAACTTATTTTTTTCTATGATCTCTCTCTCTCTCTCTCTAATTAACATTAAATCATTTTACATAACATGTACATCAAGACCAAATAAAAATTTTAACCATAAAAACTTATTTTATTCGTGATATATTGTGACACCCTCGGGTAAAAGACAATTAGTTACAATTGGTTAAAAGACTGTTTAGTTTAATTATTCTCTTTAATTTTATTTTCTTTTATTATTATTTTGGATAAGGAAACTTAATGGAAAATTTACTAATGTCATAAAGTGTGATCTATTACTAAGTTAATAAATAAAACAGAAAATAAAGAATGAAAAGGGGAAAACCTTTCTTTTTTTGAGACTGTGGGTGAAGTTTTCTAGGAATAGGAAGTGGTTGGGAAAACAGTTGGAATACAGTTACCTATCCTCTGGAATAAAAGGAATTCTAGAAGAAGGGTAGGGGTTCTGTGAATTTGCTAGCTAAGGGTGAAGTACTTCTTGAGCTGGTCAGAGACCAGCGGAACTTACTTCTGCAACCCTAAGGGCAAGAGTTCTTTCTGCCTGTAGACTGGATTTAGCCATCCTGAGGTCTCAGCAGAAAAGAATATCCACTGATTCCCGTGGCGCTGTCCTGGAGCTCGGGGGAAAGAGGCGGACGTTATTGCCCCTCTTAATGGTTGGGAGGACCGCAGTCAGAATAAGGAGTTTCGTCTTTATTCAGATAAGTATTTAGAACCTGTCAGTAATTGCAAGTGACAGTTAAACTGATTTTATCGCTGTATTTGAATGTGAATTACTGGTCGAGTATGAGATATTACAGGGAAGAACTATTTATATAGATAACAAGTTTATATGGAACAGGGGTGACCATGAACGGTCATGGAATAGCTGAGCAACATTAGTTATCTTGTGTTTTCTGGTAAAGAGTTGAGTTTGATATATATATATATTTTTTTATGTTAATGGAATTCTGGAAAAGATTACTGTATGAGCCTGAATTAACGGAATGTTGATTTGATAATTATTTCCATAACATGCAAGAAAGTTAACGGAGTCTTGAGACTGCCCTACTTCTGTGAATAGAGACAATAAGAGAGAACACTCTCGGTAGAATGCCTAAAACAGGAAAATAGAAGTAGTATTTTTCAGTAGCCGAATTATCTTGAATGAAAGACGCTAAAACCCTACAATAGTCACAGATTAATTGGTCTATTCAACTTAAGGAAAGCGCATAGAGACCGGATTCAATTCCTTGGAGCGGCGGCCGCAACCTCAAATGTTAGACTGAGTTCCGCCCTTCTTTATTAACAAAGTAAACTGAAAACGCTATTTATCTCTCTAATAATAGTGTGAAAACAGTGGGAAGATTTAATATACTGTAACCCTCTATAATCTCCAAGATATAAAAGAATCCTTATAAAGCATTAAATTCCTTAACAGGAAAAACGAGAAAGTATATATATATGTGTAACTGTACATGCTAAAAGAACCAGCTTTAAAAGAACAAACTGGGAAGAATAATTAAGTAATCAAACCGGAAGCATCAGGAGACAAAACTAAACCGAAAAATACTTTAAGAAGTAGTAACAGCAGTATCCTTTGAGTAATATTAATAATAATTCAAGAGTTACAGTTCATGGGTGCGAAACCCTGAGCTTAAACAGAGGAAAATGTAACATTTACAGACTTGGAAAGATCTTAAGTCCCTGATAACCGTACTGCCTGATAGGCAGAAGCAATCACCAGGTCTAGGGTAAAGTACTCAAAATGAATAACTCTGCAGCGCAGTCCATCCAGTTTCTACATAACTCAAAGCTAAGTAAACCTAGCATGAAAAACTACATAAATTAGTCTTGCTCCGACCCGCAGGCGGAGGAGTTAAACCAGAGTCTAAATTCGTATGGAACCCGAGGTACCTACAGGTAAGCGCTGGTGTGTTGTTAATGCCGTAGTACACTTGAGGCCTTCTCAGAAGATTTATAACTTAGGGTTTCAAACACACCTGTACAAATAAACGCAAGGAAAAGAGCAACCCTGTCAAGAAAAATTAAACACATACGAAAAAACCATATAGCAGAACTCTACAGGCGCGCCATATTCGGAATAAAAATTACGTTTGTGGATTTACCTGTGGAGAGAAGACTGTGGAAGCCTGTGCGAGGAGGCAGTCTTCTGTGCCAGAGGAAAAGAACGGAGAGTCAAATGGAAACCCTCAGATAGGGATTGCAGTTTATAATTATTAAAAGAAAAACAAAAGAAAATGCAATAAACCAGAGCTGGAAGGGGACGAGTTACCGGCAGAGAGGGCAATGTATCAGGTTGAACCTGTTGGTGGCGGAAGCCATGTTCTCCGAGGCTGCAACTTGTTCGGTGATAGAGACGCCCGAAGCCATAGAACAGAGATGCAAGAACTGTTTAGAACCTGTAGCTTTTCAGAATCATATCTCGCGTTTTCTTTTAGAAAATACCAATTGCATTTACCCTGTAAGTGGAGGAAGGGTTACCTTGTTCCGGAGAGTTTTGTTCCCGCAGGTCCATCAAACCCTGGTGCAGAGCAAACGAACTTCGGAGGCATACCCCGCAGGCCAAACGAAACCCTGGAGCCGAGCGAACGAGAGAAATGGCGCAAATGCCATCTACAGGCTCGAGGCTACCGCGGGAAGACCTATCGTGTTAACCGAGAAAAGCTGGGAAGTAAATGCATACACCTGTCAGCATTAAATTTGCATAACCCTTGGTAATACAACGCTAACCGAGCCATCCGACTTGGCAGCCGGAGGTGATGCCAAATGGCTGTTGCCATGCGCCCATAGTCCGGCAGTAAGGATGAAGAGATGTGAATTATTGCAATTATCCACGGAATATATATATGTTATAACTTCGTTTTCATGATTCCAATCAATTCGAGCATGTGACAGGCCTTGCAATTGTTTTATTAATCTAAACCAAAGTATCATAAATGTGTCATATCTATGGTTAAACGTTTGATTGATGAAATTCTTATGTTATTGCTTTTACCATGGTGTAAATACAACTGAGAAACTTTCATAAGTGTGTGTTGCGTAGATTAACAAAAGAAATTTTTTTTATATGTGTGAAAATTGGATTATGAATGTGACAAGTGGTATCGGAGCCTAGGTTGCTACACTGGGATCTTAAGGGGTCTACTAACAGAATGCTTGTGATTACTGCACTAAGGGGAGCAAGCGAAATGGAAACACCATCACAACCTGAGGGGACCCAAATCCCCACCATTTTAAACCCGGAAATGTGGGTTCAGTTGATTGTAGAACAACACCAAAAGACTAGCCGACTGCTTGAAGAACAACAGCTGCAAACTACATTTTTGCTCAACACGGTACATCAACTTCAGGAAGAAGTGATAAGGGTTCGAAGGGATAATGAGAGGTTGCTTCAAGATCAAGAGAATATCCTCAAGAGTTTGTCAGATAGGCAGAATCAGGGAATGAAGCACCCCAGTTCTGAAAAAGAAGTAACAACAGAGTTAGAGGACCAGCAGACTCAGAATAATGTAGAAGACAGAACTGAAAGGAGTTTCTCACAAAGGAGTAAAAAATAGAAACTATAATGAGGCAGAGTCAGGCAACTTGTCCGGTCAGCAGGACCTTAAAAGACAAAAAGTAGAGCTTCAAGGAGAGTTTCGCAAGATTAAGCCACCGACATTTGACGGTGAGGCAGAAGAAGCGGCTGAAGCTTGGTTGATAAATATAAACAAATATTTCCAGGTTTATGAGTACAACAGTAACTTAAAGGCCAGGCTGGCCATATATCAATTACGGGAAAAAGCCACCCTATGGTGGGAGGAGGTGAAGAATGTGCGCATCATTGATGAACGTGACATGACCTGGGAACTGTTCTAGAAATATTTTAAAGATAAATACCTGACAGAGAGATTTTATGACGACAAGGCAAAGGAATTTCATGATCTTCGTCTGGGACAAATGACGATAGATGAATATGTGACAAAGTTCACCTCACTGCTGCATTATGTACCTTATCTCCGAGAAGAGAAGGCCAAAGTGCAGAGATTTTTAAGCAGTCTACCTGCTCATATGAGAGAGCGGATAGAATTTGTCAACCCCCAGACAATGGATGAGGCTATTCGAAAAGCGCGATTGTGCTACCAGCAAAGTAAAACCAAGGGTGATGTAGGAAAAAGCTGGCAGTCGAAGAAGGGACAGAAAAGTAATTCTACTTTTAAAAGCAGTAAAAACAGCAACTTCAGGAATGCAGCACGAAACACAATCAGCAAGCAATTTGGGAAAAACCACCAAAGAATCAAGTGGCCAGCTGAGGAGAAGCCCACAAAAGCGTCAAGTAAACCTGAGCTTGGACAGAATTCTAAACCTCCCTTACAGTGTTGGGGCTGTGGGGAAGCTCATTATTTTAAGAACTGTCCCAGACAGAACAAAAGTGAAATTGTAGGAAATCTGCAAGAGGCGTCTACAGTAGGAGATGTGGCACGTAGCGTACATCGTATTAATGCAGCGCTAGAAGATCGGCAGGCTGATTTTCAGCCTACGATGATTGAACTTGAAGGTACATTACTAACTAAACCTGTTTCAATTCTGGTTGATCCTGGAGCAAGTTTGAGTTATATCAGTCCTAAGTTGGTAGAGTTGTGTAGATTAAAAGAACAGAAATTTAGAAACTCATGGCTAGTACAGTTAGCCACTGGGGCGAAACGTAAGGTAACAGCAAAAATTCCTAACTGTGTACTGGAGGTGGCAGAACAACGGTTAGAGGTAGATCTAAATATCTTGCCATTGGGATCGTACGATGTGTTGTTGGGTATGGATTGGCTGGAAAAACATTGGACAGTGGTGGACTGTAAGGAGAAGACCATCACATTTAGAAAACAGGATGGTACGCGGAAAATGGTTAAAGGGGTTAAAAAGCCTGTACAATTACGACCAATAACAACATCTCAGCTGGGTAAGTGTATTAGAAAAGGGTGCCAGCTGTATGCTATTCAAGTAGGATACACAGACACTAAGAAAAAGGCCCCAATGCTGGAAGATATTCCTGTGGTCCGGGAATTTTTAGACGTATTTCCAAAGGAAATTCCTGGGCTACCACCCAAAAGGGATATTGATTTCACTATTGAGTTGCTGCCAGGTGCCTCACCAGTATCAAGAGCCCCATACCGGATGAGCGTGCCGGAGTTAACAGAATTAAAAATACAGTTACAAGAATTGATAGACAAAGGCTATATCCGTCCAAGTGTGTCACCATGGGGCGCACCGGTCCTTTTTGTTAAAAAGAAAGACGGGATGCTACGCATGTGTATGGACTACAGGCAGCTTAATAAGCTGACTGTTAAGAACAAGTACCCCTTACCAAGAATTGACGATTTGTTTGACCAGGTAAGAGGGGCTAAGGTATTCTCCAAGATTGATTTAAGATCCGGATATCATCAAGTTCGGATTAAAGATGAGGATATATGCAAAACAACCTTTCGCACCAGATACGGACATTATGAATTTGTTGTGCTGCCCTTTGGCTTAACCAATGCACCAACAACTTTTATGAGGCTAATGAATGGCGTATTTCATCGATTCCTAGATAATTTCGTGCTCATCTTTATCGATGATATCCTGGTGTACTCTAAAAATGAAGAAGAGCATAAGGAACATTTGCGCATAGTATTGGAAACACTAAGAAAGCATCAGCTCTACGCTAAATTCAGCAAGTGCGATTTCTTCAAAACAGAAATTCAGTACTTGGGACACGTTATAACCGCTGAAGGGATAGCAGTTGATCCCAAAAATATTAGAGCCATCATGGAGTGGCAAGTGCCTCGGAACGTGGCAGACATTAGATCTTTCATGGGCTTAGCCGGGTATTATAGAAGATTCATTCAAGGGTTCTCCAAAATTGCATTTCCTATTACTACGTTACAGAAGAAAGGCAAGCTCTTCAGATGGACAAAAGAATGCCAGGACAATTTCGAAAAATTAAAACAACTCTTAACTACAGCTCCAGTCCTAAAGGTGGCTGACCCAGAGAAGGACTATGAAGTCTGTACGGATGCTAGTAAAGAAGGAGTTGGAGCAGTTTTAACTCAACAGGGAAAAGTGATAGCTTATGAGTCAAGAAAGCTTAAGGAGCATGAGCAGAAGTATTCTGCTTATGATTTGGAACTTACTGCAGTAGTCCACGCCCTCCGGGTATGGAGGCACTATCTACTGGGTAAAAGATTCGTGCTGAAAACAGATCATAGCAGCTTGACCAACTATTTCAAACAAGCATATTTAAACTCTAGACAGGCGAGATGGAATGCATTTCTGAGCGAGTTCGACATGGACATTCAACATGTAAAAGGAAAAGAAAATAAAGTTGCCGATGTTTTAAGTCAGCAATTACATGGTCTGTTTGCTCTATATTTTAACCAGTTGGAAAGTCAACTGTTGAATCAATTGAAAGAAGAAGCTCAAAGTGACCCAGAATATAAGTTCCTGTGGCAGCAAATGAAGAATGACAAACAGCAAGACAAAGTTACATAGTTTGGAGAGAGTGAGGAACAGGCTTTAACCTTTCACGGAAAGATTTATGTGCCTAACCGCACTAATCTTAAAGAACTGATCCTGAATGAATTTCACCGCAGCAATTACGCTGGTCATCCTGGATATCAGAAAATGCTTACAGCTGTAAGGAAAGTTTATTATTGGCCAGGAATGCGTAAGGATATTGCTGTATACATAAGCAAGTGTCTAGAGTGTCAGCAGGTTAAAGCTGAACATCAGCATCCTGCTGGGTTATTGCAGCCAATACCCATTCCTGAATGGAAGTGGGAAGTTATTTCATTGGATTTCATTACAGGGTTACCACGAACAAAGAAGCAGAATGATTCTATTATGGTAGTGGTAGACAGATTAAGTAAGTCTGCTCATTTTATTCCTGTGCAATCTACCTTTAAGATGGTACAAATTGCGGATATATTTATGAAGGAGATCTTTAGGTTGCATGGCATACCTAAGACTGTGATCTCAGATCGAGACATTAAATTTACATCTGCTTTTTGGAAAACTTTATTTTCTGGATTGGGAACCCAGATACACTTTAGTACTGCTTAGCATCCCCAAACAGATGGGCAGACAGAGCGCGTAAATCAGGTTTTAGAAGACATGCTGCGAATGTATGTGATGAAACAAGCCACTAAGTGGGAAGATTGCTTGCACCTGGTAGAATTTGCATACAATAATGGGTATCAGAAGTCTCTGAAGATGAGCCCCTTTGAGGCATTATATGGTAGGCAATGCCATACGCCTATAAACTGGAGTAGTCCTGAAACAAAACTGTTATTGGGACCTGATATGCTGGCTGAAATGGAGGCAGAGGTAAAACAGATAAGACAGAATTTGAAAGTTGCACAAGATAGGCAAAAGGTATATGCAGACCGGAAAAGATCTTACCGTGAATTTGAGGTAGGAGACCACGTATATGTACGAATTAAGCCTAAGAGAAGCACTATGAGGTGGACCTCTTGTGCTAAGCTGGCTCCTCGGTACTGTGGCCCTTTCCAAATATTGGAAAGAATCGGACCAGTAGCCTATAGGCTGGCATTGCCCAGTCACATTCGAGTACATAACGTGTTTCATGTATCCTTATTGAAGCGATACATACATGATGAGAAACATGTAATTCATTGGCAGAATATTCAGGTAGGAAGGAGGATAAATTAATCTTAGATTGAAGATTGATTATCTTTAAATATACTGAATTGGAAATTATTTTGTGTCTTTCAGGTAGAACCGGACGGAGAGTTCCTGGTAGAGCCTCTACGCATACTTGACCGGCGGGAAATTGAACTCCGCAAAAGAGTAGTCGTTCAGGTGAAAGTGCAGTGGAAGCACTTTGAACCAGACGAAGCTACCTGGGAGGACGAAAAATTTATGCAGGAAGCATACCCCGAACTCTAAGCGATACATACATGATGAGAAACATGTAATACATTGGCAGAATATTCAGGTAGGAAGGAGGATAAAATAATCTTAGATTGAAGATTTATTATCTTTAAATATACTGAATTGGAAATTATTTTGTGTCTTTCAGGTAGAACCGGACGGAGAGTTCCTGGTAGAGCCTCTACGCATACTTGACCTGCGGGAAATTGAACTCCGCAAAAGAGTAGTCGTTCAGGTGAAAGTGCAGTGGAAGCACTTTGAACCAGACGAAGCTACCTGGGAGGACGAAAAATTTATGCAGGAAGCATACCCCGAACTCTTTCCAGAGAGGGGTTGAAACACCGAGGACGGTGTTACTTCCAGGGGGGGAAGCTGTGACACCCTCAGTAAAAGACAATTAGTTACAATTGGTTAAAAGACTCGTTAGTTTAATTATTCTCTTTAATTTTTATTTTTATTATTATTCCTGGACAAGGAAACTTAATGGAAAAATTTACTAATGACATAAAGTATTATCTCTACATTAAGTTGATGATAAACGTAAAATAAAGAGAGGAAAAAGGAAAACCTTTCTTTTTAGACTGTGGGGTGAAGTTTTTCAAGAATAGGAAGTGGTTGGGAAATCTCCAAACTGAAAGGCTACTCCTCTCCTAGAATAAAAGGAATTCCGTAAGAAGGGTAGGGGTTTTGTGCATTTTTGCTAGCTAAGGGTGAATTACTTCGAATGCAGAGACCGCTGAATTTACTTCGCAACCCTAAGGGCAAGATTTTTTCTGCCTGTAGACTGGATTTAGCAATCCTGAGGTCTCAGCAGAAAAGAATATCCATTGATTCCCGTGGCACTGTCCAAGTCCTGGAGCTCGGGGGAAAGAGGCGGACGTTATTTCCCCTCTTAATGGTTGGGAGGACCACAGTCAGGATAAGGAGTTTCGTCTTTATTCAGATAAGTATTTAGAACCCGTCAGTAATTGCAAGTGACAGTTAAACTGATTTTATCGCGGTAATTAAATGTGAGTTACTGGTCGAGTATGAGATATTACAGGGAAAAACTATTTATATAGATATCAAGTTTTACATGGAACAGAGGTGACCATGGACGGTCATGGAATAGCTGAGAAATATTATTTATCTTTGTGATTTCTGTTAAAGATTATAGGGAGAGTTGAGTTTGATATATATTTTTATGTTGATGAATTTCTGGAAAAGATTACTGTATGAGTCTGAGTTAACTGAATATTGATTTGTTATTCTTTTCCATAACATGCAAGAAAGTTAACGGAGTCTTGAGACTGCCCTACTGTGCAGGGTTGTATTTTGAATAGTAGTAATCTTGAAAGAAGAACCTTTCTGTGAGTAGAGACAATAAGAGAGAAAACTCACGGTAGAATGCCTAAAACAGGAAAATAGAAGTAGTATTTTTCAGTAGTCGAATTATCTTGAAAGAAAGACTCTAAAACCCTACAGTAGTCACAGAGTTATTTGGTCTGTTCAACTTAAGGAAAGCACATAAAGACAGGATTCAATTCCTTGGAGCGGCGGCCGCAACCTCAAATGTTAAACTGAGTTTCGCCCTTCTATATTAATTAAGTAAACTGAAAACGCTATTTATCCCTCTAATAATAGTGCGAAAACAGTGGAAAGATTTAACAGACAGTAACCCTCTATAATTTCCAAGATAGAAAAGAATCCTTATAAAGCATTATTTCCTTAACAGGTAAAACGAGGAAGTATACATTTGTGTAACTGTACATGTTTAAAGAACTAGCTTTAAAAGAACAAACTGGGAAGAATAATTAAGTAACCGAACCGGAAGCATCAGGAGAAAAACTGAACCGAAAAATCCTTTAAGAAGTAGTAACAGCAGTATCCTTTGAGTAACATTAATAATAATTCAAGAGTTACAGTCCATGGGTACGAAATACAGAGCTTAAAGAGAAGAAAATGTATTATTTACAGACTTGGAATGATATATAAGTCCTCGATAACCGTACTGCCTGATAGGCGGAAACAATCACAAGGTCCAGGGTAAAGTACCCAAAACTAATAACTCTGCAGCGCAGACCATTCAGCTTCTACATAACTCAATACTAAGTAAACCTAGCTATGAAAACTACATAAATTAATCTTGATCCGACCCGCAGGCGGAAGAGTTAAACTAGAGTCTAAATTCGTATGGAATTCCGAGGTACCTGCAGGTAAGCGCCGGTGTTGTTAATACCGTAGTAAGCTCGAGGCCTTCTCAGAAAATTAAAGCTTAGGGTTTCGAACACACCTGTACAAACAAACGCAAGAAAAAGAGCAACCCTATCAAGAAATTAAATGTATAGGAAAACCAAATAGCAGAACTCCACAGGCGCGCCATAATTCGGAACAATATTTACGTTTGTGGATTTACCTGTGGAGAAAAGACTGTGGAACCCTTTGCGAGGAGGCAGTTTTCTGTGCCAGAGGAAAAAGGACGGAGAATCATATGAAAACCCTCAGATAGGGATTGCAGTTTATAATTATCAAAAACAAAAATACAATAAACCAGAGCTGGAAGGGGACGATTTACCGGCAGAAAGGGCAATGTAGCAGGTTGAACCTGTTGGTGGCGGAAGCCATGTTCTCCGAGTCTGCAACCTGTTTGGTGATAGAGACGCCCGAAGCCATAGAACTGAGATGCAAGAACTGTTTAGAACCCTGTAGCTTTTTCAGAATCATAACTTGCGTTTAAAAAAAAAAAACCAATTGTATTTACCCTGTGCGTGGAAGAAGGGTTACCTTGTTCCGGAGAGATTTGTTTCCCGCAGGTCCGTCAAACCCTGGAGCAGAGCAAACGAATTCCGGAGACAAAACCCTAAAGCCGAGCGAACGGGAGGAATGGCGCAAATGCCAACTACAGGTTCGAGATTACCGCGGGAAGACCTATCGTGATAACCGAGAAAAGCTGGAAAGTAATTGCATACACCTGTCAGCATTAAATTTGCATAACTCTAGCAATAATAAATAAGAGTCCATTAACTGACTTGGCAAATTAGGTGATGCCAAGTGGCTATTGCCATGCGCCCTTAGTCCGGGCAGTAAGGATGAAGAGATGTGAATTATTGCAATTATCCACGGAGTATATATATGTTATAACCTCGTTTCCATGATTCCAATCAATCTGAGCATGTGACAGGCTTTACAATTGTTTATTAAACAAAAACCAAAGTATCATAAATGTGAGAGATCTATGGTTAAGCGTTTGGTTAATGAAATTCTTGTGTTATTGCTTTTACCATGGTGGAATTACAACTAAGAAACTTTTATATAGTGTGTGATGCGTAGATTGTAAAAAAAAATTTATATATGTGAAATTTGGAATTATGTTTGTGACACTTATATTCGCAAAACTATCAAATCAGAACACAAGAGGTTCATTTCTTAAAACTTCAGAGACTTGGACGCACTTGAAATTATTAACTTTTCCATTGTTGCCAATCCATAAAGTAACTCAAAAAAACACAAGACTTGTCCGTATAAATCGTCAACTTTCGGTTGTTGTTTCTATTTCACATCTTCTATTCGCAAAACAATCAAATCATAACACGGGAGGTTCATTTCTTAAAACTCAGAGACTTAGACGCACTTGAAATTATTAATCTGGAAACTAATACTTCAGCTAACTAGCTCCTAGTCTTGACACCTTGCATACTTTTGTATTTGAAATAATACAAAATTATCATAATAAATATAATTTTACATACTACCTTAGAACTAAAATAAGAAATATTTTTTTTGTTTATATAAAATAAATTATAATCAAAAATAAATTTATCTTAATACATGAAATTTCTCTAATTTTTTTAATTTATTGATTTTAATATAATTTAAATATTAGTATGTAGTTTTTTATGGTGGTGAGAAATTATGTAACATTATGCTATTTCGTTGTGGTGTTTTTTTTTTTTTTTTTTTTAACATTTCACTTATTTTTGGATAAATATTGAAGAGTTTTATACCAAGAATAAAAAAAAATAGAATATGATTTTTAGAAAAAAAAATGAAAATTATGATTTAATATTATTAATTAATTTAACTATTTACATGTTAATAGTTGATAATTATGTTTTTTAATAAAGAAAAAAATTGAAGTTAAAATTAAGATATATAAATTAAAAAAAAATAACGTTAAAAATTAAAAATAATTTAATAAATAAATTCAAGTTTAAGTTAAAAAATATAATAAATAGTAATGGAAATGAAAAAAATTATTGCAAATTAATACCAATAGCAGGATCCTCAATTCAATAATAACTGCTGGTCAAATTTATCTTCATATTTAAGTGTTAAATATTTATATCAAAATATTAACTTTTAAAAAATATTAAAATAAAATAAATTAGAATAAAAATAATCAAGTTTAATATGGTATAATATTATTATATTATAATAAATTAGCAACTCAATATTAAATTAAAGTATTATAAAACTGGTTATAATAGATTAAAATTAGAGTAAAAGAATTATATATATATATATATATATATATATATATATTAAAATTAAATATAATTAAAAAAATTATTAATAAAAAAATAAGTAAACTATGGAAAAAGAAATGAAAGAGTACATTAGATTAGTTTACATTAATAAATGATATAGTATGAGGAATTTTGATAGGAAGAATAAGAAAAGTGAAAGGGGATAAAAATAAAATAAAATAAAATTAGAATTAAAAATATTTAAAATAGAATAGAGATAATATTATTATTAAAATAAATTATAATTATGATATTAGATTTAAAAATTATGAAAATTATTAGAATTATAATAAAATAGTAAAATTAAATTTTTATTGAAGGAATGTTTGGAGTTGGGGGAGGGTAATTAGAATATATTAATTTATAATTAAGATATAAATTTTTATTCTCCAATGGGGTGTCATGTTAATGGGACACTTGGAGGTGGTCAATGCGGAGGACATAAGTTGGCTTCCATGCACCACCCACGAGCCTTAAGAGCTCCTTACACTCTTTGGATTATGAAGCCTTGGTTCGTGCATTGTCTAGCTGGTATTCAATTATTATTAAGGTTGATGGGCTATGTGTGTACATTCTGCAGTGTTTGGGCGATGGTGAGTGTGAGGTGGGTGATAACACCCTGTGTCTTGGTGCCTGAACTCAAGCCATGGCTTGAGCCTCTTGCGCAGGGTGAAAATTGGAATGGTGAGAAGGCAGGGAAGTAGGTTTGGTTAAACGTTTGGTCGTGGGATCCTGAAACTTCTGCAATTGTTGTGAAAGGAGTCATCACTCATGTGGAACCTGCTCTTTCGGTGGTGGGAAGAGAGCCCAATTGGGCATGTATATGTGCAAACATTTGCTCCTACATGGTTGTGTGGGTCTTGGTGCTCGTGGATGAGCTAGGGGAGTGATGCTCGTTTTAGATCGGGTGGCGCTCAGGGTTCTTGGCTTCCTACTGCAGACCTTCTTATTGGGCTCTGTATGTAGCAAGGTTGTGCATGGAATTGGTGCATGAGACAATAGCTTGTTCTCGTGACCTGATAGTCGTCACAGGGGCTTCACTGGGGAAGCAATACTATACCACGTGGGTTCATATTGGGGGATATATATTGACAAAAATTTAACTTAATATATTGGGGGATATATAGGGGGTAAAGGGTTTTTATATTGGTGGGTATAAAAAATGAAGCTCAAAGTTAATGAAAAATTATAAAGGGGTATAAAGAATGTTAATGAAATAGTGGATACCTACAATATCTAGTGATAGTAGGGGTATTTTAAATTTGGGAGGTGTATTGGGTTCATATTGGTAGGGGGTTAAATAATGTGATTTTTAGAGGTATTTTCCAATATGTAGTCAAATTAGGGGTATTGTTTAGTATGCTATGAACGTAGGCGATATGAAAAAGGTTCATTGAGTGAAGCCCCCGTGATAGTCGTCAAGGGCCACATTCGTGGTGTTGGTTATCATATTGACAAAGTGAATTGGGGTGCACCTTCCTATGTGGGAGAGGGGCCTTGCAGCCCAGCATTACAATGGGGTGGGGAGACAAGTTGTATGCCACAACAACGAGGCAGAGCACGAAGAGTCGTTCATGGGCGCGACATGGAGGATAGATGGTCGAATAGTGAGCCAAGTTCCGACTCAGAGTCTACGGAGAGTCAGCATTCTGTGGTTGCAATGGTAGTCTCTCCAACTCTCTCTCTCCAAGCCAAGTGGTAGCCACGGTCACCCTAGACATGATTGCATGATAACTTCAACATATACAACTCAACTTGGATAACATGGGGGAGAAGAGGTATGAGGAGAGAAATGAACTGATTTCCTACACCAATGATATTCAACATATGCAGAATGAAACTTTGGATGCTCTGGAGAGTCTTCACCGCCAGCTGTGATGCTCCCATGACCACCTCTAAGAACTGGAAATTTAGGTGGAACACATTGACTATCACGTCCACAACCGTGGATGCCTCTTCGTTGCACCGTTAATATTTCCTCCCAATCCTCCTCTATGATGTTTTTCTATGTACTTTTTTTCCATTTTTGTGCTAACAATAAGCATGGGCACTGGTTGCCTTAACTCTCATCTAGGTTTACTTTTCGGTAGGATTTTGGCCTGGCATTTTCTGAAGCCTGTGATGATAAGATGTAATGTAGACCTGTTGTTTCTTGATGTAAATTTCAAAATGATAATATAAAGATGCTTTTGCCCAACAAAAAAAAGATAAAAATATTTAAAATAGTATAGAGGTAATATTAAAATTAAAATACATTATAATTACCATATTAGATTGAATAATTATGAAATTGATTAGAATTAGAACGAGATAGTAAAATTAAAGGTCTAATGAGAGAATTTTTAATAATAAAGAAAGAAATATAATGAGAGAAAAAGAAAAGAAAAGTGTGGAGTAGAGGGTACAAACTAAAGGATATGGGGTAGAGTGTGGGAAGGAAAATCAAGTTATAAGTACACTTGAAGGGAATTGAAATAAGTGACTAGTCGAGAGAGGAAAATTAAGTTATAATTGAAGGAGGAATGATATTGAAATCATTGTTATTGGAATTAAGTTTATAGGACAAAATAATCTATAGTGGGATTCTAAGAATGACTTTGATAATATCTATATTCATGATTAAAGTTGTTAGGGTGTTTTTCAATTTCAAGAGCTTCCCTAATGCCACATTTTGAGTGGAAGGGGGCGGAGGCTAAGGCTTTGGTTTTATCAAAACAAATTAAATGCTCGGTATTGTGGGAGTGCTTGGCCATAATGGATTTAGTGATTCAGTTATGGTAGGTGTTAGTTATATGTTCTTTAAGGAAGGCTTTGAAGGATCTCCCAATTTGTCCTATATGTAAGACATATGACAAGAGCAAGAGACTCATAGATTCTAAGGACAAGCATAGTGTCATTCTTGTATTTTGTTAACTTGAAGAGCTTGCTAAGGGTTGTCCAGGATGTGGACAAAGTTTTGAAGGTCTTTTTAGAAAGTATTTTGGAAATATGGTTGGTAACTTTCTAAATGTAGGGAAGAGAGACTTTGGCTAAGGACAAATTACTGGAAAGGTTTTTAGTTTTAGGGTGGAGAGCAACATGGAATTCATTTTTAAAGTGGATGATGAGTAACCATTGACTTTAAGGGCTTTAGTAAGATGGGACTTCTCATTGGAAATTGATTGAAGGAAGAAATGTGAATGACATCAGTAACTTCAAGTTCTATTATGAATGTGAAAAGTGTTCTAGAAAATAACAAAATAACACATTAAACACCATAACAAAATAACATTGTTCTCGAAAAGCCCATCATCATAATTTAAATATTTAACAAACATATTTTTATCTTATTTACCTCATTACGGGTATACTAGTAATATACACCAGATCTTTGTATGTAAAGCTATCTACAAGTCAAAAAATTGGAGTTTCAGGTGCGGAAATCGGGTGAAAAAAATTGAGATAAAATCTTGATTTCTGCTATTTAAATTCCTGCCAAAATTCAGAAAAATTAGACCAGAAAAAACTATCATAAAAACCTTTAAAAAATAGCACTCGTTTATTCTTTTGCTTTTGTGTTGTGTCGAGCATCGAGTCACAGCTTTTGTGTTGTGTCGAGCATCGAGTCACGTAGAGATATCGATGTAATGGGTGGTTGACAGTATTGTTAATTATATGTCTCTTTGACTAGCCACCACGATGGTACCTTCTAGAAGAATCGTACTACTAGAGGGAAGCCACACCTATGTCGACCTTCATAAATTGACGTGCCCTATTCAGAACGTGCCAAATGTTATTGTAATGGCCGGCTTGTTTGAACGCTCTGTCGGCTGGACCAGAAATCTTTCTTCAGTCAACTGTTGAAAGTTTTTCAAATTAGATGCACTCCGACCGCCATCAGACACCACACTGTTGCTTCAGAGCAGAGCTTCAAATAATGGAAACCGGCTGAAAGTTTTTCAAATGAGTTGCACTCCGACCGCCATCAGAGACCAACGTGCCGCTTCAGAGTAAAGCTTCAAATCATGAAGACTGTCGCCGCTGTGCATGAGAAATTAGTCTGCTACCCGAACGCTATGTCCACAGAGTCGAAAATGTCGAAAGTCGGGAGAAAGCGAACCAGGGCGTCTAGGTCTGCTCCAACAATTGTTATTGCTGCTGATATCTCAAATTTCCGAGAGAAAGTGCAGAAATTCACAGGAATGCAATCTTGGTCTTCAGCTTCTGGTTCTTCACAGAGCACAGATATGGAATTTGCAAATCCACCGAGCACAGACATTCAATTAGCTGCTTCTGTGGGGCCGATGCAGCTTGTGAAGCCCATGCCTCAAAGGCCGTCAGATCACAGTCAATGGCCTGCCAGCAACAATTTCCGTGTTGCGAATATTGCAAATAGCAGCATCATTGATCCCTCTTTTATGTCTCGCTCTTTCACCAATTCCGGCGCTTGTGATTTTTCTGCTTCGCTGCCTGAATTTTCCTTTCAACATCTTCTGCCTTTTAATGGTCAATATTCTCTGAATCCAGTCGTTCCACAACATCATGAATTTGTCCAATACCAATATTTGTAGCTGGAAAAAACCATTTCTTTGCTGGCTTTCCATATCTTCTACACCGAGAAACTTTGGCGTTTCTTCCACGAACTTTGGCGTTTCTTCGACGACCAGCTCTGATGTAAGGGATTTATTTTAATTGATTTAGAATTTGCGTAAGTTTATTTTTTTTCATTTTAATTGATTTAGAATTCCTGTAAGTTTATTTATTTCTAATTTTGCAATTCGTATTGAGTTGAATTATGTTTAATTTCGTATTGAGTTGAATTATGTTTAATTTTTAGAGTAGGAAGAGAATAGGCAGAGAATTGAATCAATGACTTAATATTGGAGAATTGACTTAATATTTAAAAGTGTTAAAAGTGTTTTAACAAAATATTGGAGAAACTTAATATTTAAGAGAATCGAACCTTAATATTTAAGAGAATCGAAGCAGTGACTTAATATTGAAAAATGTTTTAACAAGACATTAAAAAAATTGAACCAATAACTTGATATTAAGAGTATTTTAACAAAGCATCTTTCTACCAATACCCATAGATAATTATATAAACTTCTAATTTATATATAAATTATTGATTTCAGAAAGTTTTTATTTTTTACTGTGTTACTGTGTTTTTATTTTTGGTTAGCTTTGGGTAAACAAATATTTTGTTTAAATTTTGATTTTTTTTTAATTGGTTTTTAATTACATATATAAATACCTATATCAATTACCTTGGAAATAAATATATAGATTCAATACCCATGAGAAAGTGAAATTAGTATTTGGTAAAGAAATATTTTGTTTAAATTTTGATAGATAACTATATCCATTCAATACCATGGAAATAAGTATATAGATTCAATACCCATGAAAAAGTGAGAGTGAAATTAGGTAAAGTTATTAATTTAATCTTGTGATTCCAACCAATCTCTTTAATTCCATAAATATGTAATTTTCCATAAATATAAATTGCGTTCATAGATATTTATAATTTTGCAGGAATATAAATTGCGTTCAGACTCACTTTAAAGAGATTACAGTAACAAAAGTCCACAGTTGCTTTTCGGCAGACAGTAGACATGTCGCAGTCATGCTCAGCCATAGTGGGCAGAATAGGCCGATTAAGCTGTAGTTTAACTAGATTGTATGGAAATTTTGGAAAGATTTTAAGAAAAATTGGCATTTATTTTTATAAATCAATTTTATAATTATCAAAATTTAATATTTTGGGTGTTTTAGAGATTTTTGATGGAGCTGAACCCATTTCCATCATTAAAATCATGCATCAAACATTGTTCTTAAAATTTTTTGACCCAAATTCCAACCAATTTTAACCATTCAAAACTCCATTAGTTACAAACACAAACTATACCAGCTTGAGCTCAATATTTTAAATTGCTATGAAATGCAGTTTACGGGCTCACGCAATGCATAGCATACCAAATATATAATTTTATTTACGGATTTAGAGAAGCAGCGTGGGCCGATAGATATTGCAAGTTAAAAAATCATTAAGAAAATTCTTAAACACAACACATTATAGATAACGAGAGGCCACAAATGTTAACGTTACTAAGCACCAAATTATAGATGGCTAGAGTTAATAAAGATTAATGTTATTCACATCCTAAATGCTTTCATCTATTGTCTGTTCATTTTTTCTGGGCCTAACGTCATTCCCATATGTTTCTTTCACGGGGGTGCCTCGGGTGGAATAGGTATCTGTGGAGCTTTCTCACTACTACACTGTGGAGCTTTGATCTTGAGAATCGATTCTTTTTATTATTATAGGTTTCGTTGGTCTGGTGGCAGTGGAGACAACATTAGGGCTGAGATGATTGTTTTAGGGGTGCTTTACAATGTTCCTCATGGCTGGGTTTTGAGCAGGTTTCAATTTTTGGAGATGATACCCCTGGCTTTGCAATAAGATGAATCTTATCAGGGATTTAAAGACTCTTTTTCAGACATTTCCTTCCAGCATATTTTCGGTGAACAAAACCTTGTTGCTGATATCCTCTCCAAGCAGGGCCTGTTTCTTTCTCCTGCTTTTATCCATTTTGAGTATTTTGTTGATGGTTTGTTATCTGGGCAGAGATATGTGGAATTTTCGTAGTTAGTTTTTTTCAAGTTTTTGGTTTCCTCTGGAGATCTCTCCTTGGCTTGTTCTATGCTTAAGTGTATTTCTCTGTATGCTCTTTTGGTGGAGATCTCTCCTTGGCTTGTTTTATGCTTAAACCGTAAACGTATTTCTCTGTATGCTATGACTTTTTTGCAGACATCTCCTTCCAGCATATTTTCGGTGAACAAAATAACCTCCTCACTTTTTATCGTTTCTCCACAATGTTTGGCATTTTGTTATCATACGCTATGATATCCATTTCGGATCTAATCTACGGAGTTAGGTTGTTCTTTATATATTATAATCCTGTGCATAGCACTTTTTCCACGAGAGGTATTCGATGTATGATGTCACAACTGCATGAATAGCATACTTTATATCTTTACAACTTTCAATATTCAAAACGTTTCTTAATATAAGACAATTCCTCCTTCTACATAGTGATATGAAAGAATATTCAAAACGTTTCTTAATATAAGCCAATTCCTTTTTTTATTTTTATATCTATATAAATACAATATTCAAAACCTTTCTTAATATAAGCCAATTTCTTTTTTTATTTATATATATAAATAATGATATGTGTTTTAACACTAAGAGTTGTTTGGTGAAACCAAAGAGACCACAGTTCAAATCCTATTGAGTCTATGCCATATCATGATCTCGGCTCAAGGAGTAGACTCCCCGTTTACAAGAGTCTCAGCTTGGTGCAACAGGGACACCAAAAGGAGACTTTGAAACCAAGATGTAGTCCATTTTTTTTTAATCAATCGCTAAAAGTAATTTCGTCACGTTCGTTTAATATTCATTGTCCAATTGCCACTGACTGATTTCGTACCGTTGTTCGCTACGAAATAATTTTGCAACGCTCTTTAAAACTTTTGCATTGTCAATTTCATGAATGTGAAAGCACTCGCCTTTCTGCAAAGTCGACTTTCTATGGCCTTGACATGCTCCTTGACACATGGAAGGATCCCACTCACCTTTCTTTTTCAATGGTTGCATGCTAACTCAAATCTAATGGTCGGAAATCCAATCTAAATTATGTGGAAACATTCGAAACAAGGTACTATATTTCAACACTCATTTCACTTTAAATACCTCACATTCCTATTCTTGGACACCATGGCACATTCCTCTGCGGGTGGTGAGACCATTTCAACAAGAATACACAAAATATATGAATAAACCTTCAATGCTCATATTCCTAATGTAATTCGATTGAACAACACACAGGAATACAATTATGATTAGCAATAATTCATAAACATACATTGATTTTCTTCAAACACTGGATTTCAATTCAATTCAAAACCACACGAACTTACAGTCCCATCAACCATTCAATTACGTCATTCACATAGAAATCACTTCCATGTTCTCACAAAAGGAAAGTACAACGATTTACAACGTATAGGACTATAATTTCACAGAGAAAGAAATGAGTCCTCTCTTCTCCCTCTCTCTTTTTTCTTTTAGGCATTCGTTCTCTTTTAAAAATAAAGCTGACATGTGACAACCAAGAGTCACAAGAGGTGAATTGTTTCATATTCTCTACAAAAAAAAAATGGAAACTAAAAAAACATATTTACAACATAAAATATATCCTCCACTTATTAAAAAAAATAAAATATCCTCCTAAATTAAAAACTCAAAATTTTCAAACAAAGGTTTCCCCCCAGCATTACTAGGTGACCTTCACATCAAATTGGCAAACTTTTGTCTTCTATTCATCGAATTTTGTGCTTCGTCTATGGACTTGCATCAGGCTTCCTAGGAAATAAATTTTTTATGAGCTCCGACTCATAAGGTCTTCGACAGAATAACCTACTTTCTTTAGAGATGAAGCATTCATCCAAGTAGAATATTCAACCGAATGGCCTTTCCACTTCACCAAGTATTCCAAATATTCTTACCCCCTAGTCTTCTTTGAAACATTTTTTTTCCAAAATCATTTCATCTTCCAATGTTTTTTCCATAGGCATTTATTTGACCCACTACTGCTCACTGACTTCCTCAGTATCTATGTTTGCTATAGATTAGCCTTTGTCACTAGCTAGATAAGGATACAAATCAATCACATTGAAAATTTGTGAAATACATATTCCTGTAGCTAACTCCAGTTCATAAGAATTTGTAGAAAGCTTGTGAAGTATATTGTAGGGGCCTATCTTCTTCATCTAAAGTTTATTATACTCCCATCTTGGAAACCTCTCCTTTCTCAAGTGGGCTGAGACCATGTCTCCCCCCTCAAAGTTCACTTCTATTCTTTTTAAATCTACTTTCTTCTTGTATTTGGAGCTACTGTATTGTAACCACTGCTTGACATGCTCATGTAACTCACTCATTGTTGCTATAAAATTTTTTGCTTCAACACTTCTTTGTTCCATTATGCCCAAATATCACATCTCACAAACTCCCCTAGGATGCATTCCTACAAAATCTGAAATGGAAATTTCCCTATGGTCCTATTTGGTGAATCATTATATGCAAACTCTGCTTGAGCTAATACATGAACCCACTGCTTTGGATGATCACCTGCAAGGTTTCTTAATATGTTCCCAAGGGTTATGTTCACCACTTCGGTTTGTCCATCATACTATGGATGATAGATTGAGTGGAAGTTTAACTTGGGTCCAAGATTTTTCCACAAGGTTCTCGAAAAATTCCCTATAAACCTTTTGTCCTTGTTAGAAATTATACTTTTCAGCAAACCATGTAGTCGAACAACCTCATTGAAAAATAAGTTAACCACATTTGTAGCATCACTAGTTTTGTAACGTGGAATAAAATGATCCATATTTGTAAATTTGTCCACAACTATAAGTATTGAGTCATTAACCCACTGAGTCTTTCGCAAACCCAAATCGAAATCCATAACCACTAAGTCCCATGGTATACCGAGAATGGGTGAAGGAGTATATAGTCTAGTATTTTACCTCCTTCCTTTCGCATGCTCACATACCCTGCACCTGCTCACATATTTTTTCATGTCCGCTCTCCTCTTTGGCCAAAAATGTAAATGGTCCAAATCCCCAACTGTCTTATGAACACCAAAATGTCCTTCCAACCCTCCATTGTGCTTTTCTTGTATCAAATTATCTCTCATAGGACCGTTGGGAATACAATCAGTTATTCTTGAATAAAAAACTATTTTGCAACATAAAATCTTTCCATGGGATGTTATCTCTATTCACAGGGTTCTTGCATGCATCAAAATCTCTTGGAAATCAACATCAATTTCATACAAATCCTTTAAATAGTCAAATCCTAAAACCTATACTCGACTCTCTTGTATGATCAAACTCCTCCCAATCAAAGCATGGACTACCTTGTTTTCTTGTCCACTTATATGCTTCAGAACAAAGGTTAAACTCTACAAAAATTCAACCCACTTGGTGTATTATGGTTTAAATTGTGTTGCTACATGATATGCTATAATGTAGAATTATGATAGAATATAGAAAACTCCTTGGGCATTAAATAGTGCCTCCAATGCTTTAAATCTTTAATCACAACATATAACTCTTTGCCATAAGAAGAGTATTTTTTCTTTGAGTCACTTAACTTATCAATGAAATATGCAACAATTTTATCTTCTTGGCTCAACACAACTCCAATAGTTGTCCCACTCGCATCACATCTTACTTGGAAAAGTTGATTGAAGTCAGACAACTTCAACACTAGTTTCTCGGTGATATTATTCTTCGATAACTGGAAACATTTCTCTATTTTTGTTGTCCAACAAAATGGTTTTCTATCCTTCTTGACTGTATCTATGATATGTGTGCAAGTACTACTAAAGTTCTTGATGAACTTCTGATAGAAGTTAGATAAGCCATGAAAACTTCTAACTTTGAAAATGCTCTTAGGTGAAGGCATTAGAGGAAATTTTATCCTAAAATTTTCCATAAATTTCACTTAATTTCCATGTCATAATATTTAAGCAAACAAAAACCCTTTAAATTTAAAAAGAGGTACACGTAAATATTTTGGAGGGGAAAAAAACTACTTTTTTTAACTGTATTTTTGACTTATTTCCCTATAGGTTTAGTCAAATTTGAAGTGTAGGTACTCATCAAATGTGGAATTAAATTCCACATCCAATGACTACCCATTATACGTACTTTTGAGAAAAACCGCATTGATAAAAATTTAAGATACATTAAAAATGCATGTTCAACACATTTTTATAGTGTATCTTCAATTTTTATCAATGTGGGTCTTCTCAAAATTATTCATAATAGGTACTCGTTGGATGGGTAATTTAATTCTGCATCCGTCGAGTGTCTATGCTTGAACTTTGAGAAAACCTATAAGGAGTTAAGCCAAAAATACAATGAAAAAAAGTATTTTTCTTCATTTCCCTCCAAAATTCATAACTCTTATTTTATTATTTTAACCATTATTTTATTATTTTTCCTTAGGAGGCAACTTTTAGGCTAAAATTTCCGCTAATGGAAATTCACAATTTCCTATATTTCTTGAGATCTATTTTCAGTCCATTTTTGGAAATGACAAAACCTACGTACACAATGAACTCCTTCAATAATTAATTCATCAACTGCATGAATGTACTGGGTGCATTTGTCATTCCAAATGGCATGAAAACCCATTCATACACCACGTCATTGGTCTTGAAAGATATCTTACACTCATACCCTTCTCTTATTTGTATGTGATGGTTACCACTTTTCAAATCAATATTTGAGAACTAAGCTATGTCACTCTAATAGTCCATCATATCATACATCTATGGCAATGGAAATCTGTATCTAATCATGATATTTTGTATTTCTCCGAAATCTGTACATGTCCTCCACTCTCCATCATTATTTGGACTTAGTATGTAGGAACATCGCATGGAATCAAGTTCTCTCTTATCAACCCTTTTTCTAACAACACTTGAACTTGTTTCCTTATTTCTTCATTTTCCTCAGGTTTCATTCAATATGAAACCTTATTTGGAAGGCTTTCTCCTAGTATCAAATCTATATGGTGGATGATGCTTCTTTTGGGTGGAAACTCGCTTGGAAAATCATATGTTATAATATCATGAAATTCATGTAAACTTTACTGAATTGCAATAGGTAAATATGCAATTTTAGTGTGTAGAAGTATTGCCTTTGGTTTTTAGATTACCACATAATTGACCTCCTCTTTCTCCATTTGTTGCCAAAATTATTTACCGCATAACAATAGTTCCTTGACATTTCTTGTCTTAGTTTCACTTTCTTCATTCAAAGGTACAAGAGTATGTTTGATGGCAAACTTTTCAAACTCGTAACAAATTCTCTCTGCATTATGTATCATGTTGAACTACCATAGTAGATCTAAAAGGATGTGGGAGACATCCATTAGCATTATATCATAAATTACCTTATCCTTATATCTTCCTATCTATAACTCAACTCAAATTTTTTCATTTCTTAAAAATTGTTGTCCCTTTTGCAACCATGCTACAACATTGGGTGTTTAATCCTTTCTAATCCTAGCTTTTCCACATTTCTAAGGAAACAATATTATCAGTGCTTCCATTGTTAATCAATACCTTGAAACACTTCCCTTTTTATTTACACATAGTCTTAAACATGAATATTCTTTGGTTGGTTTAGAAGTTTCTTTGGCCGACTTCATGAAGACTTTTTTCATCATCAATGCCTCTCTAGTTTCTGACATATTTTCTACCTCAAGTACTTGTGCTTCTATTTCTTTTGTTGAACTACAAGTGTGCCATATTGGCCAACATTCTCATTCTATGGACACTCAAAATATTTTTGACCCATTTTTTCACATTTGTAGCACCGGTAAACAATCTCTCTGCATCTTCCTCTACCTCTCTGGTAAGGTCTTCCTCATCCAGTGCCACCTTCTTTCTCTTTCTTCCCTTGTTGTTTTGAGTTTCCTACATCATTCTTCTGAGTTGGAAGCTTTCCTCTTCCAGTTCACTGTCCTTTCCCTCTAGCAAAACCATGCCCTCTACCCGTGTTCTTCTTTCTTGATATCATTTCTTCTTCCTTCAAGTTGTATAAATTATGGTGTGAATTGCAACTTCTTATGAAACTTTAATCTAAATAAAGAGAAACAATCCTACTCTACTTCTATGCAGAATTAAATTCACAATTTAGAACAACAACTGGAAACATTTAATAAGAAAAAACACACTTGCACAATATTTTTCTATGGAAAATAAACAAGTAAAAATCCCTTATTCTTACTTGAATTAATTTGATGAATAAAGATGTATTACAATTGCTTGCTCACATTGAGCACAACCTATGAGTGAATAACCTATATCTATGCTCACTGAGGAGCTCTGACCCATAATTAGTCAATTTACGCCTCAGATCTAGCCCCTATTTTCTTGTGCAAATCCTCAGTAATTATGCCCCTATTATTTAGGAATTTACCTCCAATTGATTGCGTAATTCCCAAGGTTGATCATCTGACTACATGCAACACCTGTACACTCAATATTTGTCTACAATGGATGTTACACTACCTTCGAAACTTCACCAAGACTCGAGAACTAGAACTCTTTGCACTCACTCGCTATTTTGGGATAGTTTATCACTAAGTTAGACTATTGACCCATTACACAACTGACCTTCGCCTAGTTCCTCCAATAGTTAGAACTAGTTTCACTGAAAACAACTTGAAAAAACTGACCTTGATTGCTACAAATTAGCAATTACAAATTCTTAACTGAACTCCGATTCCTCTAACTTGAATTTATTTAGATAAGTGAGTGATAAGACCCATGTCGCCTCAGTAAACTACATCCAAGTTGTTTGCCGATGTAGAAATTCAAATTTTCTCAATTTGACCAAGGCAAAGTCAAATTGAGACTTTATTGCTGCGTTCTTTATCAACAATCCCTCTCAGTAAGAAAGGGATTATCAACCACCCCTATCCTGAACCCATGGAATTCAAACTTTCCTCTTGACAAGTCCTTTTTCAAGATGTCAGTATCTTGTTTCTCTATTGGAATGTATTGTAACAATATTATCCACCTTTGCATAAAGTCCCATAAATGGTGATACCATATATCTATATGCTTGGATCGATCGTGAAATATCATATTCTCGTAGAGCTTTATTCAACTATTATTATCATATTATATCATAGTTTGATCCATAATCTAACCAAATAGTCCCACAAGTATCTTTCTGATCTGGATAGCCTCACATGTTACTTGAATTGAAACCATGTATTCTGCTTTTGCCAAGCTTAGCACCACAAATCTTTGCTTCCTAGTGTACCAGGAAACCACTGTAGAACCAACACTAAAAATTCCACCTGATGTAAACTTTCGCCGGATGGACGCCCTACCCAACCTACATCTATGAAGCCACACAACTTCACTCCCTTTGTTCATTGGTACCCTAATCCAAACTGGGTAATGTCTCTGAGGTACCGTAAAACATGCTTATTTTCCTTCCAATATAATTTGGTTGGCCTAACCATAACTTGGCTGAGATGGTTGAATTCATAACACATATATGGTATTTTGTTCACAATATAAACCAGTTAACCACTAGATACTAATAAATCCTAGCATCCACTTCATCACTTGAAGTTGCATCCTCCTTCCTCCAATTGGTCACTAGAGGGGTCTCCATGCGTTTACAACTCTCCATTTATAATCTATGTAATATCTCATTGACATAAGTTCCTTGAGACACAAAAAATTCCCAATTGTCTTGCCATACTTCCAGCCCGAGGAAGTAGTGCATCAGACGCATGTCCTTCATATCAAATTCCCTTGCAAGGTCCTCTTCGCAAGAGATGATCAACTACTCATCACTAATAATATTAAATCATCAACATATAAAAGAATGATAAGAAATTTAACTTCTACCAAAATATGATAGAGGTTTGAATCTGCTACACTTTTGGTGAAGCCCAAACCAGTGAGAGAACTTTCAATCTTGGTGTACCAAGTGCATAGTGCTTGTTTGAGACCATATAATGCTCGCTTGAGTATGAAAACATGATACTCTTGATCAAATGTATCAAAACCTTCTGGTTTATCGATGTATACCTCCTCCTCAATAACCCCACTAAGAATTATTGTTTTTACATCCATTTGGTGGACCTTCAACCCCATTTGTGCAGCCAGTGCAAGAATTGATCTAACAGATGAATACCTTTCTACAGGAGCAAAGGTTTCTTCATATTTAATTCCCTAAACTTAAGAGAATGATTTTTCCACAAATATGGTCTTATATTTCTATATTATTTTGTTTTCTGCATGCTTAACCTTGAAGATCCATCTCGAACACACTATTGATTTATCTGCTGGTCTTAGGATCACCTCCCAAAAATAATTATTTTCAATGGATTCATATTCTTCCACCATTGACTCAACCCAAACACATTTCTGAACTACTTCTTTGAAATATGATGGCTCATACCTTACAAGCTCGATCATTAGAACCATGTAGCTAGTGTACCTCTCAGGTGACCTCCTTTTACTGTGTAAATTTGAAGGAGCTCCCACATGCCCCATCGCATCCTACATGAATATATATTCTTCCCTAGTTCTTCTTCTAACTTCTCTAGATGGTTCTGCTTGAGTGGATGTCTCCACTCTCCACTCAATTTGGGGTTGCTCCACAACTTCTTGAGGCTCCTCCTTTGGAGCTAAAATATCCTCTTTTGGTGGGATCTGAAGCTCCCTCTTCAGAGAGAACCTAATCACTTTATCCTAATCAAAATTTACATCCCTTCATATAACTCTCATTTCGAGGGAAGTTAATTACACACAGTAGTTGTGTGGAGTTTCGATTTAACCCAAAAAAGCTCCCAAATTTGTTGTTGACTCAAGATTCTTCCTAGAATCTTTGGAGACATCGTTACAAAAAGAGGCTCCAAAAACCCTGATGTGAGACACAATCGACTTTTTCCTCGAGAAATTCTTCTCTCGTACAATCATACAAAGAATCTGATGAGGACTCTCATTCTGTGAGTAGACTATTGTGGTACATGCCTCTACCCACAAACGCAATGGCTGGCCTTGGTCATGTAGCATATCTCTTGCAACTCCAACAATCCTACGGTTATTTCTCTCAGCTACTTCATTCTGTCACTAGTAGAAAATGATGAAATTAGTGACTAGGTGAATAAAACATTTAGTCACTGCAATTATATCAGGTGAATTACAACTAAATTTGAGCAATTTTAAGTTAAAAAACTAAAATTAGCTAACTTAAACGATTAATTTAGTCTAGGGATAAAATATATGACTAGATAATAAGTCATTAAACTAAAACAGACTGACTTAAATAAATAAATCTGTTTAGGATTAAAATATATGACTAGATAATAAGTGAAAAAATTAATAATGATTAACGTAAATGACTATTATAGTGCAAGAATAAAAATATGACCAAAGAAAAAGTACTACAAGTATATGAATTAGTCATTTATATTAGTAATTTTAATTGTCTCACTCGATAAATGGAAAATTGAAATTTTGATACTGAAATGTTACATTTCACTACATGGGTCTATGTATCCATCTACAGTGTTAAAATTTAGAGACCCTCATCCACAATGTTAAAATTTAGGTAGATGGATTCAAATACCCCTGCTAAAGGGGTCCATGAATCCATCTATAATGCTAAAATTATAATAATTTTCTACAATATAGAGTATACTTTTACAATATATAATAGTTTTAACTTCTCTTTGGAAGGAGGGACAAGAAAGAGAGTTGTTTATGTTGCCACCTTCTTGAAGTTGATATAAAATAATAAAATTTATGAAAATAACCCATATATATATATAAGAAAATCTCGTCCCTAGTTATTATAAATTGTGTTAAAAATGAACATATTAATTTAATCATGGACTTATCGATAGGATATTAATTGTTTTAATATTTAATTTAATGTTTGCACTAATGCCTTCGTTATAATTTTAGTAAAGGTGATATTTAGATAGTCAAATTAATATTGATATTTATGTTTCTTTGGCCATAAAGTTTATTTTTTAAACTTCATTGATTTATATTAAAAGTGTGAGTTGTTTTAAATCTAAGCTTAAATACTCATATTTACATTTAATAAATAGATAAACATAACATTTCTTATGTTAAACGTGTGAGTTTATTTAAATCTAGTATTAAATCTCCATATTTACATTTGGTAAATGCTAAAAAGATAAACCTAAAATATATATTTATATACCTATTTTGTAAATAGGTATAAACCTTAGTTAATTTTTTAATGCTTTATGAACCTTTGTTAATTGTTTATGTATGAACCTTAGTTAAATTTTAATGGTGTATGAACCTTTGTTAATTATTTAATTTTTTTTAATAGTGGATAGATAAGGTAAGTTGATGAAATAACTCCATTTCATGGAAATAAAAAAATGGCTATGAAAGCCCATCTTTGGCGAAAATTGGTTATGAAATCCCCACGAAAACTGGCTATGAATATGTTTCCACAAAAACCAAAGATTATTGCCCTGCGAAAACTTGCTATGAACCTTGTTTCCATGAAATCCATCTATTCTTACCCCGCAAAAACTTGTTAAAAACATTGTTTCCATGAAAATTGGTTATTATTACTGTGATGAAGAGGCCCACTCTTGTTTACCCTATTATAAAATCTCTATGAAAATTGGATGTTATGTCCATGAAGCTCGCTTTTTGGCGCTAATTTTTTGTCGTTGGCAGGAGGGTTTTGGTATATTTTGACAGATTTGAGACAAATTCATGACGTGGTTAGATATTTTTATGCTTTTCAAAATTTTATATATATTTATAGCTTCTACCATGGATAGAAGAGCATTGGATAGAACTTGGAGGATTTTAAAGAGGCATGAAACAGCTCATTCACAATTTAATTCTACAACTTTGGAGCTGGAATCATAAGTAATTAGTTGGGTTTATATTTTTCTTATCTTCATGCATTTTTTAGTACCTACTACAACCAAAAAAATTGATCCAACTCATTAGAGAAAATTTATCATAATAATGAACAGTGAAGGAAACTGCATGTTAGATGTGTAAATTCATTAATTGTATATGCTCGTCTCCTTGCCCCGAAAAGATCTTACCCACTCAATTTGTACTTTGTGAAAGAATCGTAGGCAGTTGCTGGACTCCCTTTGGTGTACTCAAACCATTCCCACCCCTCTTAAATTGATGAATTTTCTCCTTTTTCCAAGTACCTGATGTTGCCCCTATTTGCGAACTAGATGAGGGAGCAAGCCAGTGTTCGTTACATGCCTTTTCATTTTCTTTTGTTAAGGGATCTACCAGCTAAACAACAAATATCATGTTCTTATTGAACCATTTTTCTCGCCTATAGCCCCGTCAATAGAGGTAGAGGCGTTGACCGTTCTTTGAGCCCACTTCTGAACCACCTCCCTTCACTTCTAGATTGAATCCCAGTAGCATACACCACTTTTTTTTTTTTAAATTACAAAGAAAATGAAATTTGAATGCAACCATATAAAATCATTTGAAAATACTACATTGACTTTGATCTGGTAAACTATATGTTAGATCCACTCGAGGGAAAAGAGATATGGGGTGGGAATCTTCGATTGTGTGTGTGTGATGGGATTCTTGTTTATTCTTTAGATAATATCTTGTTTTATTCCTAGTGTAATTTTCTTTGGCCACTTATTCTAATGTTTCAAAGGAATAAATGGGAAATATTTCGGTGGCAGACTCTTTTGATAAACAATAAATGGTACTGAAGATCACATGCATGTGAGTGATTTAAGGAGGTCTTATTTCCATGGATGAAAAGGTAAATGATGTTGGATGGCAGGGGTCATTAAGGTACACCTAAATGCGATTGGTAGAGTCATTAATTCTAGTACCATGAGATAGGTAGATGGATACCATTCCATTTCTCTAATATTGTGAAGGCTTTTTGCAGATTCTACTACATGAGGGTCTGTCTTTCCAAGCATATAATTTTGTTACTGTTAATGTGTATTCAATACCTACTTTTTAATGTTTGGATACAGGGGCTAGATGGGATAAAAATAGTTTGTTTATTAATGTTATTTGTCATCTAGTATAGGCCTTAGGGTGTTTTCTTATAGTGATGGTGTCTAGGTTTTTGTGTGCTGAAGTTTTTTGGGATGGTGGAATTTGAGGTGGAGGAACTATAGTGGATATTAGCACTCTTACAAGGCCCTCATATTGTAGTTCAAATGGTTTTTTCTGTTGTAGCTTTCTCCCACTGGTGGCCTTAGTTGGAATCTCTATTGGTGGGATTGGGATCAAAGACCTAGGTGCAAAGTAACTTGTGAAATGCCTAAATGGACATTGAATGTAACTCATTCCATTTGCACACTCAGTTGAGAGCATCTTCATCCTCATGGTTAGATAAATCTCCCAATCAAAGTAAATCTGGAGGCATAATTCCTACCCCCACATCTAGTGCTTCTATGAGTCATAATTAAGAAAGGTATTTAAAAAAGTTTCGAACAAGTTCCTAAAGAGGAGGCTGGTTAACCTAACATCTACTCTACTTCTGGACCTTGTTTCATTCCAAGCCTGTGGGGTGCAAAATTCCTTTAAGTGAACTTGTCCTTTTTATGGCTACTAATTGAAATAGTTCAGCGGTGGCCTATCGGTTATCTACGAACATGACCTTGAATTGGATTTCAATATTATATTAGTGAATAGAATACACCACTTCTTCCCATTGAATGAAAAATACCTAATTTATATCATAACTTTTTTCCTTCAACACAAACATAAATCAAATGAACCAAATTTAGTTCATACAGGGGTTAGCCCTGACCCTTATATGCATTTGAAGTCAACTTAAATATGTAGCATAGGTCGGCTCCATACATTATAATCCAATGTTTCACACATACATATGTAAATATTATCCAAATTTAGGTTCCTCAATGGCTAGGGTCTTTGTCCCATATACCTCTTTTAGACCTACAAGAAAGGTTTGTTGAGTTTCCTTAGTTCAATTTTTTCTCCATACATCACTTATGTTAAAATATGATAGAGGAGACACTCAAACCTAATATTTCCAACAATTATATTCCATACTTTTCTACTGCCAAAAATTATGGGCCACACTCTATTTTTTTGTCTCTCCTTCTTCAATTTTTCTTTGAATTATTCTAAGTGTCCCTTAAAATATCAATGCAACCCTTCCATAAAGTGGCCATGAAGAGAAGTGTGGAGAACTGAAAAAACCTTTCACTGAACCTTCCAATTATCTCCTCAATGATGAATCCTACAACCACACTTGTCCATTTAATCACACTAGTTTGCTAGCCATATGGAGAGAGGCATGGAAATATCTCTAAGATCATGAAGATATGTCTCTATTTGACTCTGTGACATCAAATTTTGTGTCACTAATTTGAAAGATAGCACAAGCCATCCATACACTTTTTCTTGTTCAACATAACTTGCAAACCTTTCCCTAGCTTTGGGTATATCCAAGGCCAATTCATCAAGCTACCCTTGCGTGTCCTTTCATCATCTGATTTATTTCCATAAAATATTCACTTGAAAATTTATGCAACAAATTAAAAATCCTATCATTTTTTTCTCCACTTCCATAACAAACGAATTTTTCATAGCCTCGTGGTGGAATGATGACATCTTAAGGTCCCATATACATTGGCATGCTTCTCCAATATATGTCCCTGTCTCATATTACTCCAAAAGTTTGTTGAATTTTTTATTTGCATTGTGAACTATATAACCAGTGTCACCATGATGGGAATGAACTTGAGGAAAACCATTTTGAAATATTTTTTTCAACTTTCAAAACTATCCTTTATATTTCTTCTTCTTCGTATTAGATCATCATCAAGAAATTCAACTAAATAGTGTACAATGATCCATATATTCATCTATTCAACTATCCAAAACAACCTACAACATCCATGAAATGAACCCAACAATTCTTATACTCAAAATCCTAATTCTAAAGCCTGGAATGAATTGTCATGGTCTGTGGTCAATGGTATAGCACTGCAGTCACTAAGTGCAATATTTAGAAGACTGATATTTCATCTTTTAGTTCCCAGTCGCACTGAGGAAGAGTCATTTGAGTAAATATAGCAATCCAATTTCACCGTTAATCCTGGTATGTGAGCGATTAGGACTTGAAATGGACTGAGGTGAGCATACAAATAAGAATCTACAACCATAACTCTCAGTCACATGAAAAATCCCTATATCTAAAATGTGAGCTTCGAATTTTGAAATTTCACCTCAGAGCGAGCCTATTCATCTGTGGACGAGCATCAGACCTATGCGAACCAAAAACAAAGATAGAAGAGTGTCTCATGATTATGTCAAAATGACGTAGAGGTCACTTGTATTTATAACGTTCCAATGGGGTCCAATTTTCTTTACGACTGACCTTATCAAATATGCACATGTGGGATTTTATTCAAAAATACAATTTCCCTTATCCGATGTGAGTGATATTTAGGTCGATTTTGGTCCTCTTGAAAAGTGGAATTCAATTAAATCATTATCTCCATCAAGTGAGATGTACAAAGTGGAATTTTACTACAGTTTTATATTTTTAACACATAAGACAAATTATACATGAGATGATGGCTATATAACAAAAAATTAATATTTGGACAAAGATTCGTCAAATTAATAGGTAAGTTTATTCCTCATGGATATTAGTTGTAATGTGAGTGTTCCAAGCTATAAAATCCATGGATATGGCTTTGGCTTGGATTGTAAAGTCCCTGATGTAGCACATATTCACCTCTAGTGACTCTGTCAATATGTTCTTTGATTTTGACTCTACATCATTCCACAACCATGAGAGTTTCATATGAGCTTTGAATTTTTCAATGGCATATTGCAGAAAAATGTCTTTAGTAACTTCCAAGTCTTCCTATTTCGTGGCTTGTTTTATATTCTCAATGTTTTTCTTAATCTCCTGGAAGATGACCACCCTACCTCTGATTACTTCTAGTGTACCAATCAAAGGAATCACATGCTTCTTCATGAGAGACTCAGAACCATTATATAGTCTATTATAAAAAAGAATAGTACTAATTGACTATTATCAAAGACGTATGTAGTTTTGGTGGTTGGGTCTCAATTGAGCTTTTTCAATCTCAGTGGAAATATTTTCTTTAATATCTAAATGCTACGGAGCATCTGGATACTTGGCATCCCATTCCAAAAGGTGATGGAATACTCTGTTTGCTACCTTTAGGAGTTTCACCGCTTCCTCTACCTTATTTTGATTACAAACAAGAGGAGACACCACTTGTTGTAGAAGAATAATGTCATCATATAGTCGCACCATGGTATCCTCCATTGGATCGAATTCTTCCTGCATGGAATACTTCCATTCCACAGTGTTGAAGCTTCGTGATGATAACGATTGATTCTCCACTGCACGATGTTCCACCTATTTCTTTACCACGACAAGTTCTCTTCTCATCCTGACATTCCCATTCAAAAAGTACTCAAAATTTCCATGTGTCATTGTAGCAAACAAAAAATTGTCCACCATGATAGCTCTGGGATTCTTCATGGTGTTGGTAGTTATCATCTTCTCTATATAAATTGGGAATGGATTCTTAGGATACTTGAGGAAGTAGCTATGCCTCTATTTCACGATCCTCTTCTAAATGTGATCAAATTTTATGCTACATACATCCATGAATCTATAGGCTGGTAGAGGTGTGATCCCTATTTTCCAAAATGGAAGATGACCACCTGTAAGAGGAAGTTCCTTTAGGGTGACTCGTTCATCATCTGTAGGTTGGATGGTATATTATTTCTCCAACACTTATTCTTCCATATTCTGAGTCAATTATTCTTATTCCAATTTCTGCCCTGCTTCCTCCACTTGGGACAACCTTTATTGTTATTATTCTATCCTTCCCCACCCGACCTTGCAACTCATACGATAATATATCTAACCAATTGAAATATTTTCCATATTTCACCACCATATTGAGAATTTATGCCCAATTCTCTTTGAACACCTCAGTGTTCTTGCACCCAAAAAATCGACAATACATGGTTACCATAAACTGATATACATCTTTGAGAATCCTAGTCGAATAGACTATGGATGGGTGATGGTGAAACTTGGCAGGATATTAACAACATGCTTTGATAACGTCACTTTTGTTGGGGTTATCCCATCTCATGTAGAAGTTTTCATTTGTGTATTTAGTTGGATTGAGCATCTTATAATATGTATGTATATATTCACCTTAATAGGTGGTGAGTTGGTTGACATTCTCACTGCAAAGCACAAGGTGAGAGTCATCCATATTTATAATGATCCATTCAATCACGTCCACACATGCTCTAGGTGGATATTGGTGTCCACTCGCCTATTCCACTTGGGGCACCGTGATTGTTTCTTTCAATTTTTCAGTTTCCTTAATTGTAGCATAGTTTACTATTTTTAGTACTTTTTTCGGGTCCTGAAATTCTGGAGCCGTTTTGAGGCCCTAAACGACATTTTTTGGGAAACGTAGGAGCGAAAAGGCTCTTCGTTTAATGATTCTAAAATCAAAATCTGTAGTCATTAGATTGATGTTTCTAACGAGGTATTATGGGCATCAAACAAAGATTGTATGCCAAACTTACGCCCTGGGAAGATGATGTACCAATTTACCCAAACAGGGCCCAATTTTTTGTGCTTCATCTCCTAGGGTTATATTTTTGGATGTTTAGGGTTTTCCATTGTTTCTCAATAAGAAATAGGCCTTTGAGTCTAATTGGAACACAATTCAGAGGCTTGTAGCCGCCACATCTCTTCTCAGAGATAAGCTACCACTGCCCTAGCTAGTTTATTTCCATTCTTTCTGGAAGCATATTTACTTATGTGATATTAATGAAATGAACTCTTATTTCTGTTGCATCTATGTGTTTATGTGTATTTCTAAATTTTATTTCATTCCTACATAAGTCCAGATCAGGGGATGAAAAGAAAGATGAGGGAGCAGGAGATCCTATAAAAATATTGCTTGAGGAGGCCCTCAAGAAACAAAGGAATCCGATGATGGATAAGTTTGCCCAAATCCTTCAATGACTTCCCACTGGTGGTGCATCTGCATCTAGCAGCCACTTTGGAGGTGAAAATCCTTTTAAGGTACAAGTAAACTTTGACATTCCCATATTTGAAGGCCAAATAGATGCAGATGTCCTAGATAGATGGTTGAATCTATTAGAAGGGTATTTCTCGATTCATTAATTTTCCAACCAGGAAAAGATTACTTTTTCACCCCTCAAAGCTGCCCCCCATGGCAAGGAATAGTGTGAAAATTACTATGAGCGAAAGGACTGGAGGGAAGCCTCTCTATTTTTGGCCACACCCACTTGGAATTATTTCTGAGACACCATCAAGGAAAAATATTAACCCGTGAGGAGATATGAGGAAACGTACATACAATGGACTACACTGTGGCAACAAAGGGATCAAGATGTGCATGAGCTAATGAATCTATTCCATACCCTGCGCACAAAATTGGGTATCAAATATTTGGAGAAGCATTTGGTGTTGAAGTATCGCAGTTTTCTGCACAGATACATTCAGGAGGAAATGGAGTTCCTTGACATATCCTTGCTTGGCGAAACATATCGATATGCTTCCAAGATTGAGTAGAAGTTCAAAAAAAAGAAGCGATACTTTGGATCTGTGAATCAGAAGCAAGGGAAAAGTGCCCCCAAACCATATAAAAAAGGACAAAGCTAAGGTAGGGAGGCCCAGGATAACCTTCCAAAGCTGCAAGAAAAGAACAACACTACGAAGCCAAAGAAGGACATGGGAAAGTCGTGTGAGTTCCATACGAGCTCAACTGACAACATGAATCAGTGTTGGGCCAAGCAGTCACTTGTGGCTGAGATGAAGGCTTCTGAATCTGATGCATGCTCCGAATTTAAATAAAAAACTGACAAAGGAAATGATAAAGGTAAGAATATTATTGATGCAAAGGCCAATGCCACTATTGCCAGCATGAAAATATAGAAGGAGGGAACATAAGATCTAGAGGAGGGGGAGTGCCTCTTCCATACCTAGATGTGGGAAAAGGGTTCCCCATTGTAGTTTATTGTTTACAACGGGAGCCAAAAGAACCTAATTTCAGTAGAGATCATGAAAATTTTGGGCTTACCAACCACATCACACCTAGAGCCATATAAAATCGGGTGGCTTCACCGAGGATGGGATCTCCACGTCAATCAGCAGTGTCACCTTCCCTACAACATCAAGTGCTTCACGGAAGAGGTATTACGTGAGATTTATCCTCTTGATGTTTCTGATGTATTATTAGGCCAACCATACCTATGGAAGCAACATTTTGTGTATGATTCCCCACCTCACGATGTTCTTTTTACTTGGGAAATAAGTTGTATAGGATACCGAAGGTAGCACTGCCTGCCACCATCTATTTGGTTACTGCAAAACAATGTAGTAAGCTCATTTCCAAAATTGGGAAATTTTTTTTCCTGATAATATGCCCTCATGTTAAGAATAAAATTTTGGCCATGAAATCCAAATAGATCTCCTTCACATGGCAACAAAAAATGGACAAGGTCATGGAGGAGTATGGGGACATCTTCACCTCACCCATAAGGGTGCATCTGCACTATCAGGTCAATCAACCCATCGATATGACCCCAGGTGCATCGTTTCCCAATGGACCAATCTATCGGCGCTATGTTTTGGAGAACGACAAAATCAAGAGGTTGATTCAGGAGCTACTACATTCAGCCAAATTCATTTCCCTGTGGAAGCTCGATCATATTGGTGCAAAAGAAGGATGGGACTTGGAGACTCTGTATTGATTACTGGGTGTTAAAAAAAATCATTTTTTGGAATAGGTACATGATCCCACAAATTGATGACCTTCTGGACCAAATCAAAGGGTAAAAATATTTCAGCAAGATCGACTTGAATTCTGGGTATCACCAGGTACCAATCGAACCCTCTGATGTGTGGAAAACTGCCTTCAAAGCCAAGTAGGGCCTTTTCGAATGGTTGGTCATGAATTTCAGGTTGAAAAATGCTCCCGCAACCTTGATGAGGCTAATGGATGACATATTGCATCCATTCACCAACTCATATGTAGTAGTGTTCTTGGATTACATCTTGATATTTAACCATACTTAGGAAGAGAACATCCACCACATCCGACAAGTCCTCCAAACACTACGACAGGATAATTTGTGTGCTAATTTGGAGAAGTGCACTTTTGGCATGACCCAGGTTTAGTATCTGGGATACATTATTGATGACCAGCAGGTGCATGTGGATCCAGCCAAGATCCAAGTAATTTGGGATTGGCCAGCCCCAACCACTCAAACAAAGCTCTGCAACATTCTGGGTCTTGCCAATTTCTACCGTTGATTCTTGTTCGGATTATCTTATATCACTTAGCCCTTGAGCCAAGTCACCAAGGGAGGAGTGAAAGAAAATTTTTCTAATTATGAATCTCAACAGAAGGTGTTCATAGAGTTGAAACATTGCCTCTGCTCTACCCCAGTGCTCACATTAGCAGACTTGCAACAACCATTTGAGATCGAGACAGATGCCTTAGACTATGATATTGGGGAAATTCTTACTTAACACGGGAATCCAATGGCATATCACAGTGAGAAACTATGTGACATAGTCCGGAAGTATCCCACTTATGAAAAAGTGATGTATTCCATTGTGAAAGCTTTCCAAGAATGGAAGAATTACATTTTGGGGAAGGAGAAGGTCATCCACATAGACCACCAACCCTGCAGTTCATACAGACACAAGGGAAGTTGCAGAACGATCGCCATCATAAGTGGTCTAGATATCTGCAGTAGTTTCATTTGAACATCAAGTAAAAGAAGGGGAGCACCAATAATGTTGTATATTGCCTCAGTCGACTGCCGATCGTGGCGCTAACCACTATGTTCAACTCTTGTGGGAAAAATACATCTGATTGGTCGCTTCTCTACAAGAGAGATCTAGAATTGAACCACACATACAAGACGCCATTGGAGGGTAAGAAAGTTCCAAATTCTCACCTCCAAGACGCGCTACTATGTCACTAGGACACCTTTGTGTTCCTTCATGCGAGTGTGCCAAGATGATCTGGGAAGCGCACTATAGTCGGATCACTAGGCATTTTGAGGTCAAGAAAATAGTGGCAGTACTGTAGAAGTTTTTCTATTGGCCGAACCTTCAACTCGATTTCGGGAAGTAAATGAGATCTTGTGCTCCCTACGTCATTGCCAAACAAACTATCAAGAAGCAAGCCCTATATACCCCACTGCCTACCCCTAGTCCACCTTGGGAATAAATCTCCATGGATTACATATCAGGCCTTCCTTATACTAATCATGGAAACATAATTTTTTTTCTTGGTCGTCGACAGATTCTTGAATATGGCCACTATGGAGGCATACAAGAAGAATATCACAGTAGAACCAATTGATAAACTCTTCTTTGAACAAGTGTGGGTACACTTTGGGATCCCATAGTCTATCATCTAAGATCAGGACAACAAGTTCCTCAATGCATTTTGGTCTAGCCTTTGGTCAATACTAGACACCATGCTCACCAAGTCCACAACTTTCCTTCCCCAAACTGATGGCCAGATAGAGGTGGTCAACAGGATGATCGTATAGATTATGTGCATGTACAAATCAAAGCATCCATGCACATGGGATGGGAGCCTCCCCTATGTACAACATAGCTATAATCGAGCTCTCCACAACTCAACAGACAACAGTCCCTTTCAAGTGCGTTTGGGATTCCAACCACTATGTCCCATTGATGTAGCCATGCCATTTGCAGCTACTTAGGCTGATTTAGCTCATGTCAAGTTTGAAGCTGACAAGGCGAAAAAATTCATTAATAATATTCAATGCATCCAAAAATAGGTTCATGACATATTTGACAGAGCTAATGCCAAGTACAAGCAGTGACGTGATCATCATCGGGTGCCAAACAACTTCCAGGTGGGCAACAAAGTGTGGCTATATTTGCAGAGGAGTGCCTCGTTGTACCCCACCGTAAGCTTCACCCACTCTAATATGGGTCATATACCATCACCAAGGCTATAAGGGACAATTCCTTCAAGCTCAGTCTTCCACCATTCCTTGGCCTACACCTAGTGATCAATGGGGACCACCTTCGGCCCTACTTCCGACCTCTACTGGACACCTCTGACATTGCAGAAAAACTCAAACCAATAGAGTTAAACATAGACTGCACACAAGAGGCCACCACAAATTGTATCATAGACATGAAAATAAAGAACACTCGCCATTATAATATCCAACTGTATCGGGTTGTCAAATCTGGCCAACTCATGCACCAAGGAAAGTGGCTCACCAGGGAACAAGTTCAAGAGAAGTTTCCTCATCTCATGGAGGAACTCAACAGAATGGGACCATTGCTTCCTAAGGGGGAGGAATGATATAGGTGGATATTGGTGGCCACCCACCTATTCCACTTGGGGCCCCGCCATTTTTTCTTTCAGTTTTTTAGTCTCCTTAATTGTAGCATAGTTTGTTATTTTTAGTATTTTTTTCGGGTCTTGAACTTCCCGAGCCATTTTCAGGCCCTAAATGACTTTTTTAGGGAAAATCGGGAGACACATGGGTCTTTTACCGATGTTTCTCACATCAAAGGTTGTATTCCTTGGATATATATTTATAATGAGGTATTGTGCGTGACAAACGGAGATCGTATGCCAAAGTTATGTCCCTGGGAAGTTGGTGTACCAATTTACCCAAGCAAAGCCCATAATTTTGGCGCTTCATCTCCTAGGGTTAGGTTTTTGGATTTTTATAGTTTTCCATTTTTTATCAATAATAAATAGGCATTCGAGTCTCATTAGAACACATTTTAGAGGCTAGTTGCCGCCACATATATTTTCAGCGATAAGCTACCAGTGCCCTAGCTAGTTTATTTCCATTATGTCTGTAAGCATATTTCAATTATGTGATATTAATGAAATGAATTCTTGTTTCTGCTGCCTCATTGTGTTCATGTGTATTTCACTATTTTATTGTACTCCTTCATAAGTCTGGATCAGCACGTGGCATGATTCAAAATATTTATTAGATCTTGTGCATCCTTGACTTCATGATGTTGATGTATGCATGCACATGTTCTAAGTCCTCAACAAAAGTTTCCTGCATGAATCTGTTGTATAGCATGCTCCATGTGACCTCTGTAGTCTTATCAATAAAGAACTTTAATTATGCACGTATGGGAATGTTTGGCTTTGTAACTTAGACAAGTTCATCAGTGCCTACTTCTAAGAGTTCTTTGGAAGGCACTTTCGAAGGCGACATGGCTCTAATAGATGATAAAAGGGTGAAAATACTTGTAGCATGAACACCATTTTGTGGAAGCAAACTCATCATGAAAATATTATCTTAAAGAAACCTAATATGTGCCAATACTTGTAAATCATATAAAAAGAACCATCAAATGTAATTGGATATGCAAATATATGAACGACAACAAAAAATAACTTGCATGCATGAGGAAATAAGCATGAAAACTAGGAGGGTGCACTTTTAAAGAACGAAGGGATGTACAAAGTCATTCAGGGCTTCCCTGCACACTTTGAAGGGTCAAAGGGATGATTTTTTGGGCCTTTGTGCTTTCACAATGCGCTCATGTGCTCAAGGAGAAAAAGAGGGCACACAAACACACTCCAAAGTGACAAAGGAATTTGGCACAAGCCTTCAAGCCTTCACTATGTACTCATCCACTGAAAGGAAAAGAGGGTGCATTGTCACATGATGAAGGGATGAAGTAAAATGCTCCGTGTCATCGTGATGCACTCAGCTGCTCAAAGCAGGGTGTATTTCTTAGTGGTGAAGAATTGTGCTCATGTGGAAAACTTGGCCTTTTAGGGTCTCATTTTCAAGACTTATTGGGCTTCAAAAGGAAGTGTGCTCTACCTATTGGAAGATCAAAAATAAGTTTGACAATAGGATTTGATGATAATATTTATGAAAATAAATATTTTCAAGGTTATATAGATAATGTCACACTCATGGTGGAATATGAAAGGTTTAAGAACGTCAAGAGTTTCTGCATGCGACAATATATTAACACTTGCAGAATGAAGATTGAGCATAAATGCCAAAAAAAATAATAAAAATAAAAAAGATATGACACCAATAAAAGTAAGAATGAAAGTTAATTCATGAAATGAAATGAAGATATTTAACATGCAAGACTTAGAGGGATCAATTTCCAAATATTTTCTCAGAATACTTAGTTTTTCTTGATGTTTTGATTCCAAATCAGGACCCATCATCATGAGAAATCTTGATGATAAAATACTTACTTGTAGTGTTGGTTGATGAAGAGTCTCTTGATCCAAAGTTGTGCACCCAAATCAGATAATAATTATTATGAAAATTAATTATTAATTGGTTTGATTTAAATAATTTTACATGAAAATTTGATCCATGCATGATCACCACTTGTTGTCACATGAAAGAGTTAGTTAAGATAATTTAAGTGGGATCCTATTTTCTAGGAGTGCACCCACATGAAACAATATGCCTCATGCATGCACCGAGAAAGAGTGCATGTATTTGGTATGAAGGAGCTCGTTCAAGTGGGGCGCACTTGTTCAACATGAAGGAGAGTGCTCAAGTAGGGCACATTCTTCAGCTCAAAGGAGTGTGCTCAAGTCAATTGAATGTCTTCACCAACTTTGAGTATGATTTAACTTTTCTGAGTGACTTTCTCTCTTTTGTTTACTTTTTGTGATTTTGAGTGTTTTTTCGATTGTGTGCATAGTGATAAGTAAATTTTCTATGTTAAGATAAGTGGTGAGTTCACCCAACCATGGAATAACTAACACAAGTGCTTCTAACGGTTAAGTGATAAGACATAGGAAACATTGACTTAGGAGGATGTGATACAAGGAGAAAAAAAAAAGTAACAAATCAAACAACATGGGGCCAAAAGGGGGCTTGAAATGACAGTTGATGTAGGCTTCAAAATTGACATAGCAAAAACATTTGGTGGGTTGTTCTCTTAGCGACAACAACAAGCAAAGAATGAAAATAGAGATAAAACTAGCTCAAATTATTCGAACCCAACCAAGTGTTGTTGTAATATGTTTCATATAGGTACATTAAATAGATATACATTCATAAGATATTATTTCGTACATTAAAGCATTCACAACATCTATGATAAGTATGGGTTTCACATAATATATGGTTTAACTAGAAAAGTAAAAATGCAATGGGCCTTCACCATGTGAGAGAAGGACTAACTCTGACGTAAAATAGTAAAAGGAATAAAGTTTATCCATTTATACAATAACACGTTTATTTACAATACATAAACTATCCATATATAAAATTAGTCAAACACCTTGTAGGGACTCTATAACTCATTCATGGGTCCCATCATTGGAATAAAATATACAAGTAACAAAACTATGGATTTAAAACCAAAACCTGTGCATGTCTGATATTTACATTAAAGAAAAATGTATGATTTAAAGAAAAGCTCCATATGTTCGACTACAAGAACTCATATTGTGATCACTGATATAGTACTAGCTATCCAACTCCATTACAATATGAAAAATAGACATCAAAATTAGAGTGATAACCTATTAAAGGCTTGAAACCATCATTCATAGAAACATATAATTGGATCAATATAGTACGAAATATAACCATTAACATAGAAATATTTTCTACCAATAACAAAAAGGAAGAGACAACTTAGAAGTGAACAAAAACATTGATTATTAGCAAAGAGTTGTTAGGTAACCTTGCTCTTCAACATTTTGTTCTAGGGAATCCTCATTTAGCTCACTTAGCCAACTCACTCTAATGGGCTATCCTTATACATGCATAGCTGTGACCATTTACTGTACTATACCAAGCTTAATTACCACCACTTCTCATGTCTAACCAACCTAGAGAATTGGAAGATATTTTGTTCGTTAAGGAATATTTCAGTTAGAGCACAAATGTCTCGCCTTCCATCGCACATCTACATGGTCAATAAAACATCCTTGTAGCATGTTGTATGCAGTGTCAATCACCCTCTAGGTAGTATCTCTACACTTAGGAAAAAATTCAAAAATATTTTTTCCATTTTCTCCATAATCCCAATGAGGGATAAAGTGGAGGTGTGAATCCAATATATATAATGGCTAAAATCACTCTACATCAATGTTCCAAATAACCGATGAGGTTATAAATTTTTAAGGGGGTAAAATGGAGTTTCATCCCTGATGGATTTGAAGGCCATGATCGCTCTCCATCAATGATCTATATCACCCCTTAGACTCTAATTTTGGAATGGGATATAATGGAGTTTCATCCCTAATGGATTTGATGGCTTCCATCTCTCTCCATTAATGGACCAAATCACCCATCGAACTACAACCTGCATTGGGGGGGGGGGGATTAAGTTTCATTCCTGATGGATTGAGACCATGATTAAATGAGATAATTGGTCTGTAATATACATCATATATAAAGTTGCATGGGTGTTTACGGTGTGAAATCCACTTTGTGGATTTAACATTTCAATATTATCACATTAGATAAAAAAATATTCCTATTAGGTGAAAATTTGTTATTTGGTTAAGAGGTAGAAAATTCCAAATTTATCTAATGGATAGCATTACATGAGACCAACAATTCCTTTTCACATCATGCGATGAAAGAAACACAATTTTAGCATACAAAAGTCACCAAATGGTGTCCAACCACACCATGGTCTATCACATGTCCTCCTCACCTACCCACTTAGCCAACACCTAGAATTTTCACCTCACTCTTAACGTCACAATTCTTTTATTTCTTATTTTTTATCTTTTATTTTAAACCATTATTCTTCTATTATATCAATAATACACATTTCTTAGAAGAGTTTTTCCTACATGAATTTTAGCATTTATATTGGTATTTTTTTCTCATTTATTTGCATATTTCAATTCTATAATAAGAAAATTAATTCATGATTCTGCCATTCTTGTGAAATTACTATAATTGGAATTCTATTCATCTTCATTCCTTGTAAATTTTGTCAAACGGTTTCCCAACAATCTATGATTTTTCCATGGCTTGAGTGTTACAATCATAAGCTCTGTTATCACTCCATAATCCCCCCCAAGGACCTACTTGTGGCATATTAATATACCTTTTATCTCCATAAGTTATTTTGTTTGGAAACTTTATTTTATTTTACTTCTTGTGTGGGTGTTATACTTATTTGAATGCACTCTAAAATGCAATAACTCATATAAAGGAATATATTTTCCTAAAATACAATTGTAAATTGAAAACAATATGTATTTTATATAAAGACCTAAAATTTTTCAATGGAAATATATTATTATAGAAAGGAAACATTTATTTATTTACTCTCAAAAACTAGCTATAGACATCATGTCTTCCTCCCATCCATAGATGATGCTACTTATTTTCTCTCAATTAGCTGGAGTTTTGATTCCTTGGTTAAATAGCTCACCTTGAACTAGGCACATGTATAGTACCATAAATAAATATGGCCAATTTACCAAATGCTGAAATCCTCCAACCTAAAAGCTCATATCCCCCATTAGCCTACACCCCTAAGTAGTGCACCCCCTTGTCTGCACTTGCAGTCACTTGGGTTGTGCCACTACCTCCAAGGTGTGTAACTTAGTCACACAATGATGTCATAGAGTCCCATGAATGTAGGAGTTCCTACTACCATCAGGGGCCTCCATGTACCCTGTAGATGCTCATACCAAATCCTAGGAGCCTCCAACCTACAAGCCTAGATCCCTTATCAACCCCACACATAAGTAGTGCAAACCCTTCTCTACACTTAGAGTCCTCTCAGTTGTTCCACTAGTTAAGGATGTCGAGAGCATTATGGCTCCTAGAATTATAGCTTTACAATAATAGGAAACATAATGCTCCATAATACCACCATCATTACTTTTATGTGAATGTCATTCCTTTCACACATGGCACCCTCCAAAGTCCCTTGATGGAATTTTATATTTATTAAGTAATATTAGCCCCCTTTTAATGTACGTGGAGTCTTATCCCCCCATACTCTTTCCATATTATTTGGTCTACAATAGTAATGTATTTATTAACATGCATGGAATAGCATATTTAGAAGACCATGATTTGTGGCCTAAAAAATATAAAAATATATGCACATGGGCAGTCTAGACCCAATACATATATGCATACATGGATATTGGCATTGAGGGGGAGATTTTTGGGCATTGGATAATTCAATTCTCCCCATGTGTTTCATGGCATGTACTTAACTGCCTATCGAGGATCTATTAACTCTAGTGATTTGTTTGTTTACTATTACATGTGGGTTTTGTTGTAATGGAAATCGTGATTCCAAAACCTAAGTTTTGTATGTGCATGTTATTTATATTCCTAGGGTCAATTTTGGGTCTTACACTGCCAATTATACTTTTCAAGGTGAAATCTCATTTATTTAGTCTCTTATTACACAAATTTGTCTTGATTCCATGAAAACAAGTCCTAAATATCCTACCATTATGGTTTCCATCTCATTTATTTAGAAAATATATCAAACTCTCATATGCTAATAATAGAACCATTGGTTAGTGCTGGGATCAAACCTGGGGTTAAAATTTAACCATTAATAATTAGGGACTTCAATATATAGAGGTTGGAGGGGGTATAACTAATATTCTTATAATAATTGAAAAATGTGTCAATCATAATATTGGGCATAGGATGAAGTATTTTAATATATAAAACGTACATTAAATGTTTAAACACCCACATAAAGATTCATTATATAGCTAGTAAAGAATACTCTAAACTTATAAAGAATGCATCCAAAAGGACTCATAATACTAAGAGAAGAAAAACATGGATTTAGGTATTTAATTCATTCACTAAATAAACATAATATTTGTCATCTCTATCTTACTTAACTATCTAATCATCTCTCTTTACAACCTTTCATAGGTTTTTTCCCATGGGTAAAACATCAGTCCTCCTATAGGTTAGTTACAATAAGACAAAATCTACTCATAGGTGAGTTATAATAATACATGTTTATATGATATTTCTAATAACTCTTAGAATACATCTATAGTCTATTGATTTCTTCCACACAACACTCTCTATAGTATCTTTGTTCAACATCATTCTTCTTGCATGGTTTCCTTGATTTTTGTTTTCTTTTCTTATTTAAATGCAACATTCTTTACCATCGTTAAAAATTTGGCCATCCCCTCAATGCAAACAACATTTCATAGTTGCGAAGGTGCATTCATTTATGGAATAATCACTTAGTTAAATTATATTTTCCCCATGAAGAAGGTTCCAAATGGAATCATAGTATCCATAATATTCTATGATGATAAGAAGAATTGGAAATTCAGATCACAATAACTAACCTATCTCTCACCATGACACAATCTAGTCTTTGGTGCACACATTGGAAGCTTATATCACTTTTGGGATGCACGCAACTCATAGTACACATCATCAAAAATATAGATGATGTGGGATTGTGGACCCCCCACCTTTTATATCACTCCACTATGAAAAACCTTAATACTATTTTGGATCCTATCAAATCCATCATTTTAACCATTTACACTAATATGATCATTGTATCATCACCCATATGATTATAGAGTTTTTCCATTTCACCAAAAAAATCACTCTAGAACCCATCATCTCATCATTCCAACAATAAATATTTAATACTAACATCCCTCTTACTATTTTGTTTTACTTCCATCAACCTCTCTCATCATTAGTACATTCACTCTTGGAATTTAGTTCCATGTGTGTATGTGTCAACTCGATACACTTTAGTATTTTGTTCGATCTACTAGTTATGTTCACTAAAATCCCTAGTTGTATTGAATGTAGTTTTTCATTTTCATTTGCTATTCATTCACCCATGTTTTCTCATTATTTCCCTCAAAATGGAAAGCCATTTGATCACTAGGGAACCTATCTCCATCATTGTACAATAAACCTAATTAATTTTTCATTAATTAGTAATGGTACCAAGTTTTATTATAATCAGGCATTATCCTAACCAGCACACCGAATGGAATCTCCATTTAGATGAAAGTCCTAATTGCCCTTAGTTAGAGCACTCACAATTTATCACATATTATTTTGTAATACTCATTTTTAAAAACATCTCTCATTTCCCATTACACATCACTATGATTCTAAATGTTTCCAACTTTAGTCATTTATCTAGTGACCATTGATATTACCTTAGTTTCAACACGAAAAATATTCACCTTGTTTTCCATTTGAAAACAACCCATATTTTTTCTAGTTATTTTCTTAACTACCACCTTTATTAGTTTTCAAATATTTTTTTCCCACTGACAGTTTTGAGTCTCATTCTCCCTGTCTCTTTTGACCTCCTTCTTGACCATCAAAATCTATGTGCTACAATTTTGTATATATTCCATATTTAATTGATTGAAAGGAAATTTTGTATCTTGTATTCATGTCATTAGTCCTATGAGCATCAAATCCTGTTTTGGAGGAATGATGAGGTTTCATGGTCACCATTACCAACATCAATGATAGAATCCAAATGAAATAGGGAGATTCTTCATGGGTCCCTTTGATGGGCCTTAGACATAAATTAAGGCCCATATAACCTTTATTAGGCACATAAAATATATATTAAATCTCTACCTCTACACTTAGTAATGTTTTTTTAAGATTTAATATGTTCTTAGGAAGGTTTAGAGATAATTTCGTATGTGTGCCTAATATTATTTATTTTTGAAGAATATTGTGAAAATATTGGGCAGATTATGAAGATTTGGAGAAGGAGATAATTTTGAGACTTGATCCCTACTAATGGCAGATCAATATTGGAGAATAAATTTAAAAAATATCATGAAATTATTGAGAAAATATGGAGTAATTCTGGAACTCCAATGATTGAGAAAATCTAGCAATGTGTTCCTTGTCATTTAACACAAATTCCTAGTGTTGAGAACCAGATCCACTATTTGAGGGATTTTGGACAGAAAATATTGCTAATTTCAAGGAGAATGCTTCCCCATAATTTTTTATACTTACCAATTCAAATTGACCTCTATGGGCATGTATTGTTTAGTCTTATTGTGGAGAAAACATGTTTTTTATGAGCTCCACTTTCTTTTATTGCGGGGATGTACTTGGACCGATTCAATAATGAATATTGGCACCATTTTTATCTTCTAAGGCTTGGTTTATTCCATAATTCACTGAGTCTCCTTGGTATTTGCCATCATATGAGCCTCAAATGACTCTTACACAATTTATTTATGTTCTTTTCACTTCTTATTCACATGCATCTCCTATTATTGTTTTGCATATTTCTGTATTTAGTAATGTTTATTTTTTTGCTGTAGGATTGAGTTAAATGATTGAAGTGAGTTATTTTGTAGGTTATTTACAGATTCAAAAGTGTTCTCCACCCTTATAATATATTTTTAAGTTCATATTAATCATTAAGCAACTTGGATTTAGTTAGTAGTTCAAGAATATAAGATTTCTGGAAATTCCTTGTAGAAAAATAGTAGTAAATTTCTGCTATTTTTTAGAATGGTTTAATTAATTTCATTAGAATTTATTATAGTTGTATTAAGTCATAATAATTTTATATTAAAAAAAAAAAATTACCCAGTTTCATTTCCACTTGATTAGGCTATGCATTTGATAGATTAACTAGCTCACTAGTTCTTGAATTTCCAAATTTTAGAGTAGTAATTTTCTGTCATTTTATAGCACATGTGAAAAGGGGTATTTTGGAGTGATTCCACTTGGAATGGAGACCTAATAAATCATAGTTAATAAAAATAACCATATCATACCATTTGAATTTCATTTACTTAGTCATTCTGCGATTTATCTCCAAAACAAAACTTCTTGTAGGAAAAACAAAACATTCTGTAGCACACTTATAGCACATGTCAACTCGACCATATTTTCTCCCAAATCTTGGTTTTTGTCTCTTAGGCTTAAATCATGAATTCTAGGATATAAATCCATGATTGAGGAAGAAAAAACACCGCCTAGGGCATGCATTTTCACAAAGTAGATTCGGCTTATTTCTTCGAATTCATGCTCCTAGGATTTCAATTACAAATTGTTGTTCTTTCCTAGGATTAATTTATTTTCAAAGCAACATTTCCATTTCTACAATCAGTTTAGGCTTTAATTTCATGAAATTCACTCCATTACATCAGATCAACAGAATAATAACACATTTTATGTTTCACATACTGTGTTGATACCTCTTAAGTTTTTACGAACCCCAAGTTATTAATTAAAGTTGGTAGCCTTGGGTGTTGCAATATTATTGTTGAAATACCGAGGTTCATCACTTTTGGATTCCATTTCCAGGGAGGTGTCAAAGTATGCATTAATTTTTTCCCTAGTTTCTTCATTTCTTTTACTTTTTACAGATACAAAAATTACATTAGGCATATTTCATTTCAAAAACAGAAAATTGCATTACATTAGAATTATTATTAGAAAAAATTTAAAAATACTTCTCCAAAATAAACCACCCCCCCCCCCCCCAAAACTTGATCACGTGGTGTAGTAATATCCATATCACCATCCATTTTTGCAGGTAGAAGAAGAAAAGGTGGAAGAGAAGGTATAAGAAATGGATGGATATGATGACAATGAAGAATGTGTTATTTGGTTTCCCATTCAAGATATTGATATCAGTGTGCATATGAAGAGCATCCCTCCATATTTCCTTCCCAAATTCCATGTTATGAGGTCAGAGGATCTTGAAACCTTTCTCTTTGAGTTTTAAATACTTTGTAGATCTTATGGATACTTATCACACACTTAAAAATTGAGAATGTTTCCTGCAACACTGAAGGCTAGAGCTCTTAAATGGATCATGAGTTTGGGTACTAATTCAATAAGGTCATGTAATGATATGTAAAATATATTTATATGAAAATATAAAGATCATTACCTTAAAGAAGAAATATTTAGAATGAATAAAAAATAAGATGAAAGCCTTGAATATCTGATAGATAGGTTCATGTATAATGTTAAGATGGATACATTACATCATTTATGATTTAACACACTAAAAGCCCTCTTACTTAGAGAAATTAGGGATGATTGGATTGATCTCCTTGATATCATGAGTAGAGGATATGTATACCAATTATCATTTGAAGAAATATTTGAAACATGAAAGCGCATATCAAGAGGAAGGGAAAGACTAAGTAAATCAACATAAACATTGGTAAGTGAAGATGAACTTGGAAATTTGCTTGATAATTTTAAAATATAAATTATTAGCAATCTAAGTGAAAAAGTAGAAATGTTAAGAATGAAAAATCAGCAAAAAGAAGATGTTGACATTTGTGTTATCCATACAGAATCATATGCTACTAAATATTTTCCATCATTACCAAGGTTGAAGGAATTGTACGAAGAGGAAAATGGAGCAAGTCAACCACCAAAGAATATATGTTATGTAGCTCCAAGAAGACCATGGGATCCAAGTTCACTTGATATGATGCAAGGACCTACTCACAATTTCAAGATTATTCACATCCACCTCAAAGTAATTGGAACAAACCCCTTGGGAGGAACCTTATGGAAGATATCCATAATATCCTTAATATTTTCCTCAATATCCTCCATACCCAATTCCATGCTATCCCTATCATCCACCTACACCACAACCATAACCTCAACCACATCCATCTCAAAGAACCACTCCCACGCAAATATCTATACCACCATTTCCAAACCCACACATGGAAGTAGCTCAACCTACTTACAATGCTCAGGTACAATACTACCAAACATATCCTCTTGATCTAAATTGTATACATCTTAGCTCATGAAGGGTATTGCAAAAGAGGTGATTCTCTTGATGTCATTTAAGGACAACATTCAGAAAAATAATATTCAAATAAGAAGACCAAAGAATCATGGGTTGCACTTGATGAAGGGAAGACATCAAAATGAGATATTGATAAAGTTACATTATGTTCACCATTATATCTTCCATTTGTTCAAGGCCACAATCATAAAAAAGAGAAATATGTGAATTTCATGGTAGAAGAGGACATAAAAAGAGATCCAAATATGCAAGTGGATGAAGAGAATCACAACTATTTTGAAATATGGTTCGAGACAATCATTAAGTTGCAGGAAAACACTGTTCTTCAACAATACTTGATATCATCTCAGTCAAAGAAGTTGGTCTCTCATATTCAGGTACATGTCAAAAAATATCTTTGAAGTCTACACAATATTCTATATGTCATATTTATGTTCACATGTCTCCATTGGAATAATTCCTATACTTTAAAGAGGTTTTGTTTTTTCAAGTAGAGCAGGATAGAAAAAATTAAAAAAATGGAAAAAGAAAAAAGAAGAAAAATAATAAAATCTCAGGTGAAAACGTCTTTTGAGGCATATGATATTGGCTCACTAGTTGAAAACCTCCATGAGGCAGTCAATGAGTTGAAAAAAGAGAGAGAAAATAACATATAAAAGATCCTAGGTGAAAACCTCCTTTGAGGCGCGTAGGTAGACCTACTAGTTGAAAACCTTATTGAGGCAGCTAGTAGGACTAAAGAAAAAGGAAAAAACTGAAAAAAATGAAAATAAAAAATGAATTTTATCCATGTATCTCTCTCTAATGAATGCAGGTTCTCTCCAACCTTTTCAAGAAGCAAAAAAACAAGTTGGCACCAAAAGTAAAAGTTGGTCAAAACCCTAGTCAAAGGAATTCAAACTTGGACTTCCTCCTTTTCTCATATGCTCCAAAAGGACCAAGGTCATGCCAATACATCACCCTCATCCATTTCCAACATCTAGCCATAATTTCCAAGCTTTTCTCATTTATTTTCCTCATTGTCCTAAAATGCTAGAGGAAACCCTGCTTTTGCTACAGGAAGTCCTGGTTTTTAGCAGAAAATTATTTTTATTATATCTCAAATAATGTGCATCCATTTTCTGGTCTCTTTCAGTGGGGTATGATTATATATGCTGGTAACATTCTCGAGCAAATTCAACAATTTATTGTGCATAGTTTGTGAGAACTCGACCTCCATCACCTATAACCATTTTTAATTTTTCTCGATATTTGTGCTTCCAATCGCCAAGTTTTTTTATGGGGAGTTGCATATGGATGATGGTAGCATGATAAAAAAAATTTAGGTCACTCCATTCTACCATTTGAGATATATGGCTAAAACAAGTCTGCTACAAGGGGTTGTCCTGAACTGCTACAGGAAATTTTGTAATTACTACAGGAAGTTACGACAAGCTACATGCAAGTGAATCAAGGACAAAAATAGTCACAAAGGGCCTTGATGTGTAAAAAAATCCATTAGGAGAGTCTTCCCATAATTACCTGCCACCTTCTCATCACTCCACCATCTCAAGCACACAGATTTTTCACTCAAACCCTACATTTTGTCACCTTTGTAACATAATTTTTTCTGAAAAGAACACAGAGCTTTCTGATAACAACAATGGATCTACAATAGGGATCCTCCAATAGTAGACATACACATGAAGACTCAACAAGTAGAATTCACCCACAAAAAATTTATCAGTCAAAGAATCATCATGCTATGAAGACTTGTACAAAAGCAAAATCATCAACTACAGCATTCACATCATGAGAATATCAACATCATAATTTTATCCAGGGATGTGAAGAAGCAACAAAAAGAAAAAAAAAACACTATAAGACATCCATATTCTAGGCTATCAGCAGTAGGATCTCCATAAAATTATCACATGCAGCTTTAAAATCATTAGTAGTAGTTTCAGAACCACTAAAGGCAGCTTCAACAGTCATATTAGCAACCTCAATATTACCTATAAAAAAATAGCAAGGGTAAGGCTCAGATATGCAACTCTCTAACCTCACCCTTCGAATCTATTCTAGCTTAAGAAAAAAATTAAAAGTGTGAGAAGGAAAAGTTTTTTTATAGCCAAAATTAGTAGTAGAGCAACCACGGCCTTATCTAGCAGTCAGCTTCACTTTTCCAGACACATGCTCATGCGGGAGAGGAACAAGACAAAAGTGAAGAGGACTTGAGAAAGTGGGTAGTAAGAAGTTAGTTGTGATGGAGGACATGGAGTTCCAAGGGGTAACTAAGGGTAAACTCAGTTCACAGAAAAATAACTCAGAGTTCATTTTGCATGCAATGAAAAAAAAGAAAGAAAATTTTGAAAAAAGAGAAAAATTTGAAATTTTTTGAAAAATAGAAAAAGAAAGGATAAAAGAAAATGTGGAAACACCACCTCGTGGCATGCAAATGTTAGCTGCTACAGGCACAAAATTTGCTACAGGAAGTTGCTATAGGAAAAATAGATTTGCTACAGGAAAAAATAAATTGCTATAGGAAAGACAAATTTGCTACATTAAGATAACAGAGGGCTGCAAGAGAAATATTTGTCTACTACGGTATTGGAAAATGATTAATTAATAGCCAAAATGTAGAAGGAAACACAACAGAGTTGTAAGGTATTTGCTACCAACATGGTAAATTATCCAAGGGTGAAAGGTATTCAAGTCACCAGTTTGATCATCACATAATTCCTTTCTTTTGATACAGTTTATTGACCATCATTTCTTCCTCTGTGAGAAGAAATAATTCTTTTTGAAGTGTTTTCAATTCTAGTATTTAACGAAGAGAATCTAGATTTTTAGTTAAAGGTGTTCATAAGAATTTGAAGGATAATATGATGTGTCATGACCAAGAATTTGTATTAGCATTTAGAGTCTTGGACATCAATGAGAATGACATTGGTAATGATATAATAGATGCCAAGAAATCATTCTTTTCACAAGAATAAGTTCCATAGTAATAATAAGGAGACAACCCCAAAGAAAGGTGTTTCCATCCCAAATAGTTTTGTTCATACTCGGAATAATCTGAATTTAATTTCTTCAATTAACAACCACAAAGTCTGAAAAACATGAGAAATGATTACAATTGAAGATGAGTAGCAAGAAGAGCAGCAGGAGGAGAAAAATATGGACAAAAACAAATAATTATTAGGCCATCATACATGAAGAATCATAGGGCAAGGAGGATGAATAGGTTTCTCAAAGGATGAAAAATAGTTTCAGTAGGGGGATATGATGGCCCTCTAAATTAAACATAAATTAAGGCCCATATAACCTTTATTAGACACATAAAATATATATTAAATCTATCCTTATACACTTAATAATGTTTTTTAAGCTTTAATATGTTCTTAGAAAGGTTTATAGATAATTTCATATTTGTGCTTAATCTTATTTATTTTTGAAGAATATTGTTAGAATATTGGGTAGATTATGAAGATTTGGAGAAGGAGATAATTTAGGGACTTTCTCCTGACTACTAAAGGATCAATATTGGAGAATAAATGTACAAATTATCATGAAATTATGGAGAAAATATGGAGTAATTATGGAACTCAATTGATTGAGAAAATCTAGGAATGTGTTCGTTGTCGTTTAATGCATATTCCTAGTGCTGAGAACCAGATCCACTATTTGAGGGGTTTTGGAGAGGAAAGATTCCTCCTTTAAAGTAGAATGCCTCGACATCCTTTTTTATGATTACCAATTTTAATTTACTTCTGGGGGCATGTATTGTTTAGTCTTATTGTGGAGAAAACATGTTGCTTAGCAAGTCCACTTTATTTTCTTGCAAGGATGTACTTGGACTGATTCAAATGAAGATTGGTGCCATTTTTAGCTTATAAGGCTTGGTTTATTACATATTAATATGATTCTCCTTGGGATTAGTGATCCCAGGAACCTCAGAACCCTCGTGCACAATTTATTTATGTTCTTTTCACTTCTTATTCACATGCATCTCCTATTTTTGTTTTGCAGATTTCTGTATTTAGTATTGTTTCTTTTCTTGTTGTAGGATTTAGTTAAATGATTGAAGTGAGTTACTTATTAGGTTTTTTAAAGATTCAAAATAATTATTCATCCTTATAATAACTTTGGAAGGTCATATTAATCATTAAGCTACTTGGATTTGGTTACTAGTTCACGAATATAAGGTTTCTCGAAATTCCTTGTAGTGAAATAGTAGTAAATTTATGCTATATTTTACAATTGGTTAATGACCTTAATTTGAATTGATTCCACTTTTATTAGGTCATAATAATTTTAAAGTTAATAAAAAAATTTACCGCATTTCATTTTCACTTGACTAGGTTAGGAATTTGATAGATTAACTAGCTCACTAGTTGTTGAATTTCTAGATTTTAGAGTAGTAATTTTCTGTTATTTTTTAGCACATGTGAACATGGAAATTTTGGAGTGAGTCCACTTGGAATGGAGACCTAATAAATCATAATTAATAACAAAAATTTCCCCATCCCATTTTCGTTTGATTTACTTAGTCATTCGGTGATTTGTATCCAAAACAAAACTTCTTGTAGCAAAAACAGAACATCTTGTGGCACTCTTGCAGCATGTGTAAACTCGACCAAATTTGCTCCGAAAGATTGGTTTTTGTTTCTTAGGCTTAAATCATGACCCCTAGGATCTAAATACAGGATTGTGTAAGAATAAAAACCACTTAGGAAATGCATTTTCACAAATTAGATTAGGCTTATTTATTTGACTTCATGCTCTTGGGATTTCAATTACAAATTGTTGTTCTTGCCTAGGATTAATTTTTTTTCAAATAAACACTTCCATTTCTACAATAATTTTAGGCTTTGATCTCATGAAATTAAATGCATTGCATTAGATCAACAAAATAAGAACACATTGTATGCTGCACATACAATGTCGTTACCTCTTATGTTTGTACAAACGTCGAGTTGATAATTAAAGTTTGTAGCCTTGGGAGTTGCAGCATTCGTGTTGAAATATTTAGGCTCGTCACCCTTATTTCATTGATCCCAACGGTGTTCAACATAAAAATTTCTCCACATAATGGTGTTATTTACCTTGCAAAAATTGTAGTTTCCAACACTTGTTAGAGTCCATTGGGCTTAGTTGTCCATCAATGAAGTTCACACTAAAAATGCATCCTTCATACTCAACTTTTCTTTCAGGGAATATTATCCTTACTTTTGTATTTGTTATAAACCCATTACAAAAAGTAACCCATGCTTTGATTTTGGAGCCTACTTTAAACCATAAGAACTATTGCTTCAACCTATGTTAATATTTCTTCTTTCTTTACTAAGTTCCCCAATGACTCATTTTCTCATGTTAAGTTTCTAATGTATTAAGTGTTCTTTCCCTTTAAAAAATACTGGGAAATCCTCAATGGTAGTTGGTCCTTATCGCCCATAGATGTGAAACTTTTTTAGTTATAAAAAGAACCTATTGTAAACACAAGCTAACTATTTCATTGATTGACACTTATTTCTTTCCTTACTTTGAGGAATTTCACAATCCTATGTCAGAGTGAATTTTGAAACCCCTTGTCGACGTGAAGTACACAATCCCTTGAGTTAGGAAGCTATTTAAGTAGTTGTCAGAGAAATTTGAACCCTATGTGGAAGTAAATTGTGTAATCCACCAAGAAAGAAAATTCTGCAACTCCTTGTATCAATGAAATGCGTGGTCCCTTGAGTGAGTGAACTACGGAGTTGATGGAGTTAACCAACTTTGCATTCCTAGAAAACACGAAGTGAGAATTTGTAACTAGTAGTGTGGCACATGTTTCTAAATCCATCATCCGGCATGTGTTTTTCATTTATGAGTGGCTCCTTAATTTAAGGCATGTACATCCAAAAACATAACCCTAATATTGCTAGTGATCACCTATATAATAAACTCATCATAGATCTCATTCTCACACCCATCATCGAAACTATATTCATTCTCATGAGCACAAGGAGGTTTGGATTTTGTTTTCACTAATTTTCCACGTAATTTTCTCAATTATCTCTTTTTGTTGCTTTTTTATTTTGCTTTTATCCCTTTTTCTTTCACAAGTGTCATTTAGTCCTCATTTTCTTATAACAAACGTCATTTATGCTATTATTATCTTATACAAGTATCGTTTTAGTATTTTGAACTTATTTTCAAGTCTCGCATGACATTCCTTATCTTTTCGCCTACTAGTAATTAGTTTTGTTGGGTGTATTTATGCATGCATTTCCTTTTCCTTTCATTATCTTTCCTTATATATGTAAGTGAATTTTTGCATGAGTCATAGGTCTATCCATATCCTTCCTCTCTTAAGTTATTATATCTATATCTAGATGTTTGGGAAAAGGAAATTGTGCAATTTTCAGAGCCTTCTTCTGTCCCAAATTGTGCATTGTGCAATCTCTTATAGTAGTGACTCTTACTTGCCCTCTACAACTATGCACTATGTCTTCAAGGCCTCTCTCTCCAGTAGTAACTTTTCATTGCGTAGTTCCAATCTTCATTCTATCCCTCTTGTAGTTAATAACTATAAAATATTCCCTAAGAAGCTACACAATGCTCATTTACACTGACCAGTGAGGTCAATCTACCTCACTTGTGCTCTAGAATTGTGAAAACTTCCTTCTTATTAATTCTATTCTACTTTTTATTGATTAGATTAGTTGATCTTTTGAAAAAATGATTCATTTTTTCCATAAGTGCATCCTCTTTATTAGGTACTTCATATCTGGAACACATCAGTCCGTCATCATCTAACAACACCTTTCCTCCAATGAAGATATCATCTAAGGAGGTCACAAAAAGTAGTACTGAATAAGTCACTGACAGTAGCTTGATAAGCGTGCCTATATTTTCATACACCCAATGCTTCATTGGCAAATAATCTATTGTTACATGGATCACTATCAAGGATTTGTTCAATTCAAAGGATTTCACAGAGGATCTGGAAGATAGGGAATTCTATGAGAATATGAAGCAATCAGGGTTCCAAAAAGTTTCTTGGAAGTATCCAATGCTACCTTTTGGTGATGTATTCAAGTGAATATTGTAGGTTATACACACTAATAACATGGTTTTCAATAGTGTTAGTGGGAGACAACTTTCCTTATACTAGTCCAATGAATTTCACTCATGTTAAATCTTGACCAACCCTAAGTAGCACTTGGATTTCCAGTTCTATGTAGCTTGGGGTTATCTGAACACCAGAGAAGTTATCAACTCATGTTGGAGGGGACCAACTAAGTTCTTCTAGAAGCCTGGTAGCACTTACAAGACTAAGTACCTCCAAATAGTTTTCAAGTGGTTGATGGCTATGTGTTTCAAGGTCTATGGAAGAAGGATACTAAGTCCTTCGACGAAGGGTGGATCTTCATGTTGTCTTCGCTCATTATAGAATGAAAAATTTTCAATTGGTCAAACATGTTATCCCATCAACTAAAGACTAATTTGAACAAGGTGAAAGAACCAAAACAAGACAAACAACCACAATTCTACATTTTTTCCTACTTATGGGATGGTACTCGTGCTTGCCCTGAATTCCTAGGTCTAGAATAGAGGTGGACCTCGAGGGAGCTCCCTATAAATGTGTATTGAAAAGTACCATTATAGTACCATTACAAAGGAGTACATGAGAAACTTTATGAGCACTTATTCATGGTTCTATATTAGATGATCTTTGAGGAAGAACCTCCTTGCATGCTCCATGAGGCTAGGCAAGTAGTCAAAAGTATAGCAGATTGATTTTCTTCACCTCAGGGAAAATACTTCAGAGTTTTCAATTCTCTGAAGACTCCACATATTTTTCCATGGTATGTGAGTGATAAAGTGGTCATTCAAGAGGTTACTTATCATATTAGCATAGGTCTATATTAGTTGGTGCAGAAAAAGAAGAAAGCACCTTGGCATTCCATTCCACTATATGTGGCATCCTATGAGCTCAAGACCTTGAAGACACTATAGATAAAAGTTGAAGATCTTAGGAGCCTTAAGCTTGGTGAGATGAGCTTTCATAGATATGATCCTAGAGGAATATGTAAATACATTTTTCCAAGTTACATTTTTCCTAGGCTTATAAGTCTTATTCCTGGCGATAGGATGAGAAGATAAGGAATTGGTATAATTCCTCTTGAGCAAATGCACCATGCAATGAGGTACACCTTTTTGGTTCATTTTTTGAGAAGGATGTTGTCAAGGAAGGGAATCAGCAAGAAGTGCCCACTTCAATCAGTATTTTCAAGTATAAGAGGAAAGTTGTGCATAATCCCGAAGTGGTGATGAGTTTCAAGTTTAAAGCAAATCCTATTATTTTGATAGCATCCATGACAATAGAAAGGAGGATAAATAAATAAAAAGAATTAAAGGAGGAAAAACAATAAGAATTAAATAGATAAGAAGAGGAATGGATACAGAGAGAGGAACAAGAAAGGAAATAAAGAGAAGATATGCAGGAATAAGAACAATTGAGAAAGAAGGAAGATGAAAAAGAAAGATGAAAATAGTTTGAGGATGGACAATAGAAGAAATTGGTGGATGAAGAAAGTAGGAAAAAAAAATATGAGGAATTTGTGAGAAATAGACGAGTGTATACAATGTCAATACATGGAATTTGAATGGGAGGAACATAGTTAAGAGGCCAACATCGTTCCTATTGCAAAAAAAATCAACATTCCACCTTCGCCTCCCCTTAATTGTGGCCACATCCTATTTAGTTAAATGGGAATATATCCTCTATAAGGTAACATGGGAATTGATATTTCCAACCTTACCTTTTATCAGTTAAAGAACATCATCGTGCAACAAAAGTGAGAAGTATTTTCTTAATGATCTAGTTCATCCTGTTTGCATTCACATTGAAAGGGTAATTGTGCCCAGTACCAAGAAGAATTTGAGGACAGTCACAATATCAAATTTAGGCTTTGTAGAGGCTAGAAAAGTAAACACATATTTCTTTATGGAGGAAAATAAACAATTGGAAAAGGATATAGCCATCACAAGGCAACAAATTGATCATCTCCTTGTCAAGAACCAAAGGTTGTCTTCTATTTATTCTCACATGACGGAGTTGTGGGTATCTATATTTGATGAAATTCAATCATCGGGAGATAGTGTGAGACAACTATATGAGGAGATGATCAACCTTCACAAGGAAATGGTGCCCTTGCATGAGATTCAAAAGTGATCATGGAAGAAAGTAAAAGTTCTGAAATGTGATTCATGCAGCCACTAATATGATCCAAGAATGGGTCACTAAGTACAAAAATGTACCATCAGAGCTGGCTAGGAAAATAAGGAAGGAAGACAAATTGGAAATGACTAAGGTTAGAATTGATCTAAATTTGAATGTTAGTTTTGTTGTGCTAATTTCATCTTTAGATTTATATTAAAACTATTGATATTTGCTTCATGTACATATGCTTATTGAAGTACTTATGATTGTTTAACAAGTAAATGTGTGTATATTTTGTTGAATACTTGAAAATAAAAACATTGAAACTAAATTATGAACAGGAGAAAACAAACACACAATGAACGATCGCAATTTATCCATTAACACATTTTTTGGTGAAGGATTTCACCCTCCTATACTACATCTCCTTGGTCCAGCTTCCATGGCTTGGGCCTTTGTATTAGCTCAATTGTGAAAAAAAATTATGTTTACAGTCACCTACTACCTCTGAAACCTACTCCAGTGTATCCAAAACATCAAAATATACCAGGAATGACTCTTCCTGAGTCAAAATTTATCAAACGTTGCTCCAGTTATGGTAAAAAAAAAATATTCATAGTGAAATGCCTCCAAAATTGGAGGAGAATCCAGTTAGCTCCGACAAATTGGGGATTCTGCTGAAACTGGTGGAGTGTGCTAAATCCACGGCCACATAAATTTGGTTTTAATTAGTTATTAACTGCACTTAGCTAGTGTATAATCTAGTCTTAACAATGCTTAAACGCATTCCATAAAACTTCATTCAATTAATCTTAACCACTGGATTAGTGGATTAACCCACACTTAAAATTAAACTCTGCTCTTAATACATTCTGCTCCCCTTCAGTTTTGCAACATGGTTATATGGGGAGGGGATTGGTCCATGGGGCTAGACCCCTCCAAACCCCTGCCATCGGATTCCATCAACATTAAATATAAGTTGATATCTTATATGGTTAAGACCCAATGGATATGTAAGGTGGTAAGGTGCCTTATTGGTGCGGGGTAGGTCGTGGGTTCGACCTCGACCCCCACACATAAGTTTTTCCCCACACGACATTTATCCAAACAAAATTTTGAAACTTTGGTTAATTCAATACATTCGCCCGAATTAATATGTGCACCTCTCCATGGTTTACATGGTTTAAAACTTTGGATTATATAATTACATTCGAATTTTGATAGAATATGAAACTACTTCGACCTATAGTTCAATCCAAGGTTTGGATGGGGTGCAACAGAGGGGGCACCTGGTAGCCCATGGCTGCACCACGTGTCCAGCTCTGGTTGGACCATTTTAGACTAAAAAAAAATTCTCATTTAACCTTAGGATAAATTGTAAGAAAATTTCACCTCCAAAATTGACTAGCGAATCCTCTTGTGACACTTTTCACAGTGTCATTCAGAACAAACAAGAGAATATTTCCTTAATATACCTAGTATGCTGATTGGTCTGCCATGTCATCAACCTGTCACTGTTATGAATTTTTTTTAGTTGTTTAGGAAAACGAACAATAGTTCATAACTTCATCATGCAGAGTCGGTTTTAGATGAAACGAATTGCACCAAATTCCTGGTGACGAGCTCTTCGCCATTGTTCTAGTTTGAAGAATTTCTGAGCACTTTCATTTTTGAGCTTAATACTAAGCCTCTGATTATTCCTCCCCACTGAAGCCTTTTGGACCCCAAAAGATACTATCAATTGTTCAGCAGGTGAGGGTACAACTCCCTCACCCTTTAAATCTCCATCCATTTGGCCTTGGAAGGATTTTGTCCCTTGAGTCGCACTCTAAGGTATTCGACATTCCCTCTTCTTGAAGTTATGGTTCTTCGATCAAGTATGTGATCTTGCTGAATTTAATCAAGATATTCTAGCGATAAATCATCTATTGATGGTAGGTGGACATGCTCTCATTGATCATCTATCAAGAAAGACTCAAACAATCTCAAATTCTCAACATTAACGACAAAATATATTTCCATATAAGGAGGAAAATCTAGCTTAAATGCATTGTTACTAATCTTTTCCAAAATTTTAAAAGGACCATAACATATTGGATTAAGCCTTTTACCTTCCCTTGAAGTCTTTATTTTTTTATATATAACCAAACTTCATCACCAAACTGGAATTTTTGATCCACACGGTGTTTATCATGCCTTGCCTTGTAGTTGCTTTGACTATTTTCAAGTTGTTCTTACATTGTCTGATGTACCAACTGAATTTTCTCAATGAACTTCCTTGCCTTATCTATTTCACTATGACCATATATAGCGACATATTTCTCAAATATGAAGTCCAAAGGCGATCTTGGCAAGTACCCAATACATGCCTCAAATGGCGATGTGTTTGTGGAAGAATGCTTTGCCCTGTTATATGCATGTTGAACGTAATGAAACTGTTCATCCCACAACTTGGGAGGTTTAATGCAATAACCTCTAATAATATGAATGAATATCTTGTTAACCACATTGGTCTAACCACTTATTTGTGGATGAAAGGTTGTACTCTTCTTCAACTTAGTGTCCATCATATCCCACAATTTTGAACAAGAATTCCCAATAAACTGTCAATATCGATCGCCTACAATAGACGTAGGAAGACCAAAATGAACCCATACATTTTGAAAGAAAAAATGAGTTGTTTGTTTAGTTTTAATTTTTTTTTTACATGGCTTCAAAAGACACATTTTTTTGAACCTATCTACAGCTACATACAAGTAATCCTAACCTTTCCTTGACATTGGAAGACCTCCTACAAAATCCATTGAGATACTCTCCCAAGGACATGAAGGTACCAGAAGCAGAGTGTAAAATCCTAGTTTCCTATTGCTAGGCTTACTTATTGCACAAAAATAATATCCTTTAATGAAACAAGATACACTATCAATCATGCGTGGCCAATAAAAATACCTTTGGAGATTCGTTATCATCTTGCCTACACCAAAATGTCAATCAAACAATGAAGTGTGCACCTACCTTATGATATTTGTTTCTTTCTCCCTGTGGAATACATAACTTGCCCAAGTGATACCACAAATGTTTATGCACATGATACTCTAACTCTTCAATTTGGTTTCCTTGACTGAAGCTTTCATACACATCTTGAAAATCACTATCATATGCATATTGTTCAATGTAACTGGTGAGACTTGGTATTGCACCAAGAGTGCTGCAAGTCCTAGGGGTAGCCCTACTTTACTTTATCAACCCGGGGTTCGTACAAACTTGGAGGTGATAGTGCTATATACACAACAGATGAATTCTTCTCATGTCATTCTCTTCTTCTTTACAAAAGGGTGCTATTTCTTAAACTGTGATAAGGACTGGAAAGAAAATTGCTGGAAGGAAATGATAGAAATGAAACTAAACTAAATTTATGAAAAGAAATGACACGAATGAAGCTCATTTAATTTTCAAAAAAGGAAATGACTGAAAAGAAACTAATTTAATATGCAAAAAGGAAATGACAGAAATAAACTAAATTAATTTGCTGAAAGGAAATGACTGTAAAGAAACTAAACTAAGTTTGTAGAAAGGAAACTAATTCTAACCACACTTAACTTGGCCAAATGGCTAAATACACTCTATTTATCCTATGGTCTATCTACCATGCTTCTACCCATGCAACTAAGCTATCCATGACTTAACCCTAATTGAAAAAATGTTTATTTTGTAGCTTGGAGGAAACAAAAGGGCTAAAGAGGCTAATGGAGGGCTTAACACATGAAACAGGGCTTAGAGGTGGAAAGTGGGGGTTTAAACCTTATAAAAGCTTTGTTATTGTGCAAAAATGGCTTTGGAGTTGAATGAATTGAAAATTTTGATGGCAGAGAAACAATGGAGGAAAAAGCTGTGATATGCAATTTGCGATATCGCAATCGCAATATCGCAAAGTTAGAGTGGTAAGTGTTAAAGGACCAAACTAAAAAGTGCGATTTGTGATGTACGATATAGAAGATGACGTGGTTGTGGAACCGGCACTGGAACGTGATTTCAATATCGCAATCGGTAGAATAGAGTGGTAAGTGTAACGGGAAGAAGCTAAATAATGCAAAGTGTGAAGTGCGATGAGGATAAAACTGCGAAGTGCGAATAGCGATATCGCAATTCACAATATCAAAAATCTTGGAGGAATAATGGAAGGGTTGTCTATAAATTATTTCGAAGTGCGATTGTGAAAAGGAAATACGATTGTGATTTGCGGTAAGTCTCGAAAGAAAAATGGAAAAGGTGCGATCTACGATATGCGGTATCGCAATATCACAATTGGTAACAACGGGCAGTAAGTGTAAAGGAAAGAAACCAAAAACTATGGAGTGCGATGTGCAAAAAAAGATTTTGGTAAGTCTTAAGGGAAAGGAAAAACATCGCAATTTGCTAAGTACAGTAGCGGGGATTTTGAGGAGGAAAGGCACAGTTCAACCTTGGATGGGTTTTCGAGCATTTTGTGACTAAAAAAAGGTGTGGTAGCCGCTATGAGGGAAAGGAAGGAACAAAGTGTAACAGAGGTATTTGGAAGAAAAATACAGAGATGGGAAATGAAGCGAGGAAGTACCACCGAGATGCTTTGGGGTTTCAGCAATAATTCCTGCAGTCAACTTGTTGATCCATGCATGAAAAAGAGATGAAGTGTGTGATAAAAATAGTGAACATAAAGTAGTTTTTTTTGGGCCTGTGGGAAAGTCTACCCCCCTCAAGCTCTATTGACAGAGATGAGAAGAGAAGTATAGATCCACAAATTTCAGATTTTTATCCTCTATTCTATTACTCATAAGAAAAAAAAACTATAGTAGCACACTGAAAGAAAAACGTAAACAACAATGAAACTATCAGAAGAAGATGTAATTAAATGACAAAAAGAAAACTATCGTAATGGAAGAAAGGAAAAGATAGTAACAGTAGAGAAGCTGAGGCACATGGATTGGGCCCTAACCCACAAGCCTAGCTCTCTGAAACTTAAATCAATTGAATGAAATCGATCTACTCATTTCATAAAATAATAATCTCATACACCTTTGAAAGTTTGATCAGTGAGTAAAATAATAAAAATATCAATAGATTGCAACAAAGTTTCAACTAGAATCAATTGGGATTGACTAAATCTTCCTAGCTCTAGCTCTGCTCTATTTGTTCTACAGGTCAGCTACCAACAACTCCATAGATAATGGTGATTGAGCCCACTTGACTCTTGGTAAACAAAGATTGGGTGCACTCCTCTTAGAGTTTCTTGGCTGCCTCTAGAATTTGAATTATTGGAGAGAATTCTTGGGGATCCATTGGTTGCCTTTGCAGTTAAGGAGGGTGGAAAACCCACCTATAATTTCTCTTTGTTGTCACCTCCAAGTCTTTGTGATAAAATCCTTAGAAAAATTCTAATAATTCATGATTTTCTGCACTCAACCTCATATTATGCACTTAGAGTATGTTAGCCTTAATCACCACCTATACTAGCATCATAAAACCAAATAATAATAAAAATGCAAGATAAATATATCTAAGAAGGAAAAAAGGTGACCATTAACCCCTCCAAATATGTCTAATGATGGAGCTCATCATCACCCCCCTACTGAATGGTTGCTCATCCTCTTAGAAACTAGTCCTCCCCTTTTATTTCCTTCAAGGCTTTGATAGCCCCTCCGATTTCATGAGGAATAAGTGTGGGAGTTTCCCCAAGGGGGTCAAAACCGTTATTTTTTTTTCTGCATTCTCCCATTCTCTATCTTATGCATCTGTGTCATTTTCATTATTCAACCCCAGAAGCAAAGGTGGGTTGAGCTTTAGTCCCAACCATTGGATCTTTTTTGGCTTGCATGACCCTCTTGTATAATGGTCCTATTTCCAATGCTCCCCTTAGTATTTATGGAGTATGGTACTCCCCGTTCTTGAGGTTGTGAGGGAGGTTGTTCCATCTCCTCTGGCTAGCCATAATTCACTCATCTGCTATCTTCCTAGAAACATAATCAAAGTGACCTATCACCTGGGTTTGAATATGAAGGTAGCTTTTAACCAGTGCAGGGTATCCTTCAAACTCTCGATAGTTAAGGATAACTTTTCTTGGGCTGAAAAATTTCGGTATGATATATAAGGGTTCTCTGCTTCTTCTTCCCATGACTCTCCATATTTATTTTGCTCTAGTGTCCTCATTCATCATCCAAGATATTAGATCCATCAAATTCATATCCCCCATTGTAGGATTGGGGTCCCAAGTATCTAGATTTGTCAGCACAAGGTTATGCACATAAAACTCTGCCATATTTGCCTGATCAGCCATGTTAGATTTCTTGTATAAATTCATGAATTTCCTACAATATTCGAAAGGTAGTGATCCATAGGAGGCTAGAGTTTTCATTTGAAATAAGAGTCATTTCTACTTGAGGTAGACAATATATGATTCAGAAGGGAATTTGTGCTTAAAGGCTTCAATGCATAAGTCTCCCATGGTGGCTACTTTCTCCCCCTTTTTCAGAAATTTCTCCTTTAGTGCTACATTCTCTGCCTGTGCCTTCTGCAGCTACTCCTTCAAGACTATTTATTTGATTCTTTCCTCCTCCCCTGGTGATTCTTCAATGATAATCGGGCTTGTGGGGGGATTTTCTGGCTCTCTCTGACTCTTTTCAGCTCTGAAATAAATAAAGTTCTTCCTTTTTCTCTTTGTGCTCAGAGGAGCTACAGTGGCAACTACCTCTCTGTATTGAGGGAATGTGGTGATGTGTTTTGAGTCTGTTTATTTCCCATTTCTTGCTATCTCTATGAATTATATGGCCATATATTCTATTTTTCCTTGGCCCTTTGTCTCTTCCTCTTCTTCTTCTTGTTCCTCTTCTAGTTCTTCTTCGTCTTCTCTAAGGCTAGGAGTGGAATCCTACCTTGCTTCTGTTGCTATAAAAGCATCCCTGCTCATATTTATGAGAGAGGACCAACCCATGGGTAGGTTGACATTGTTCTGTTGTTGTTGTTGTGCGCTATTCAAATATGCAACCCACTCTCGGTACTGTTTTGCATAAGCTCCTTTTGGTCTATTTCCCTAAAAAATTCTCAATTTACTGATTTGGATGAGATGAGATCTCCTTTCATTAGATTGTGCAACAAATTTTGGAGTGCTTATGTAACTCGGCTCAACTCCAGTTTCTGTTGTAGAAAATTGTTTCCTTCTCCCTGTTAATTCATGATGGACTGCATGTTTCGTCCCCTAATTCTCCTCTACTCCACTTGATTTAAATTTTTTTTTCTGCATGCCCAAGTGGTGTGACTTTGTAGTTCTCCCTAGTCATACTTCACGATGGTGGCCAAGCTAATTGGACACCTTTCTGCCCCTTAAAATCTAAGTCTAAAATTTAGTTATTTCTGGATATCATGGATGCATATCGAGGGGTGAGAAGCTATACCTAAGTTTACATGTTGTTGTCAAGACATTTGTAGGAGATTGAATTTGGAGACATGCCTCTTATATGTCACATTCTTCCTTATTTTCCTGTTTTCTGAGTGACCAACTTGCTGAGTGAGCAGCTCTCTAAGTGAGATACTGATATTTCCTTGTTGTTTTTTCCTACTAGAGATGCTATGTGGGGATGTTGCAGATGCCATGGGTGGCACTCTTGCCTTTCTTGGGGTATGATTTGTTATCTCCTCTCTTATTTTTCTTGTTTCTCAAGAACATGCTTTTTCATTGTAGGAATTCCCTGATGTCTGTAGCAGTTACAAACATCAGATCTCCGTAGGAATTTCCTTGCTAAATTGTGCTCAGGAATGGAGGAATGTGGTGCATGGAGGTAGTGGAGGAATCTATTAAAATGAATGGAGTTGTAACATTCCCAATTAGCTTATTGCTAGTTGGAATATTATATGTTTCTTCTATTTTCAGTCTAGAAGAATAAATAGGGTAAGGAGACCCTTAAATATCTTTAGTAGGAATAAAACACTTCTAGTGTGAATGTGGATTAGTTTATATAGAAAAAATAAAGACACCTTGGGTGTGAAAGTGTTGCCAAAGAAGAGAGTGGAGCTAGTTGGAACAACACAATTTTGGAGGAGGAGTCTTTGCATGGAAGTAACCTCATAAATGAGTGGGCCAAGGGTCATGAAGCTCACAAAGAATATAAGGGAAGGGATGGCAGCCATGATACCTTGGGAGCAATACATGTCAGCTAGATCAAGGTTTACCAAATCAACAGTGCTGCCAAAGAAGAGAGTGAAGCTAGTTGGAACAACACAATTTTGGAGGAGGAGTCTTTTCATGGAAGTAACCTCATAAATGAGTGGGCCAAGGGTGATGAAGCTCACCAAGAATATAAGGGAAGGGATGGAAGCCATGAGAGGCATTCATAATATTGTTTTTGTTTGAGTCTTATGACTTATTTCATGCTTCAATTGTTTAGTTGGGTTTGCTATACTGTTTAGTACAAGGGTATTCTCATGCGGGAATTCCACACTCATCCTTGCAGGACTTGGTGAAGAAATCTAAGAATACTATTCTAGGCTTAATTTCCACCATTCTGAATTGGGCCAAGCAGTCACCTGCAGCCACAGTGCAGTCTTCTTGAGAAACTATTTTATTTTTCATGGCGTTGCAGTGGAAGGGTCAAAACCCCTGTTGATGAGCTAATTTCCTAGTGGAAGGATTAGCCTTTCATCCGGAGAGTTAGTAAGGAGAAGTTACAGCCATATATTTTTATTGTCAGCCATATATGTGTAGATATTCAATAAGACAACGTGATTTAGCCACAAATATTCAGTTTTTACTTTTTGTATCTCATGCCTTCCAAGAAACCCTTGCCGGGTTATCTAGGGATTGTGTAAAAGAGACTAGATCTCCATTTTTCATCTTTTCTGAGTAATATATCAGAAGATCCATTTCTTTCTATATTTATATAGAAGAAACCTTCGTTAAATTGCGTTTTCACATGCTTTATAATTTCATTGTTGCAGTAGTCATGGGGTTTTAGTGTTTTTGGGTTGTATTGGGCTTGGGAGATTTGTTTAAATAAGATATAATGATTTTTTTTTTATCCCATTGTATATTTGGATGCTATAATACATAAAATAATGGATCCATGGGCTTTTCTTGACTGTTATAGCGTAATTTTTTGAAAAATGCATTTTTGGTGCCTATATTGCTGATTTTCCTAAATAGGAATATTACAGTGGTATCAAAGCTCTGATATTGGCTCAGCTTGTGGGGAAAATACATCTATAGCCATGGAGGAGAGATAGATCTGAAAAATTCTCCTTAAAATTGTGCAGGACATTTCCAAACACATCAGAGAGATGAGGTTTGGAAGAGAGAAGGAATCCCCTAGAGAGTATCACCATGGAGAAAGCTCTAGAACCTCACATTTGTGGAGGGAGAAAACAGTAGCACAACCTTCTTCACAATGCTCCACTATTCCCACATTCCTATCTTTCGAGGGTGAGGAAGGAAGGCCCTTGAGGGAAGAAACCCTTGGTGATAATTTTGTGCAGTATGAATTTCAATACCGAAGATTCAAAGAATATTTGAACTTTCAAGAGTTATGTCGGATCAATGATGGTAGGATATCCTTCAATCACCATAAAAAGGGAGGTTATATGCATAAATTAGATCCACAACACAACTTGGGAAGGTTCTTTTTTCCCTCTTATGATGGATCACCCAAGTGGGAAGCGAAGGCTTGGGTAGAGAAGTTGGATACCTATTTCCAACTCAACAGAGTTTCTGAAGTGGAGGCTATCAAAATTGCAGCGCTGCACCTAGAAGGTGAGGCACATGAGTGGTGGTTCCATGGGTTATATAGACTTGGTCATGCTAGTATCACTTCATATTCATATTTCACTAGGAGGTTGGTGGAGAGATTTGATCCCAGGGATCCAGAGGATCACTTTGTTGAGCCAACCAAGCTCAAGCAATGGGGGGATTTGGAAACTTATATCTCTGAGTTTTTGAAGCTTTTAGTCATGGTATCTGACCTCACTATGAACTAGATAATATGCATGTTTATTGATGGGATGGTTGAACCATTGCAAGGGTTGGTAAAATCCACTAGACCAACTACACTCCAAGAAGCTATGGAGAAGGCTAGGGATTTGCTGCTGCTTTGTCCAAGACCAAAGCACCCTTTCAGAAAAACATCTCTTCTTGTGGAAGGGAGAATTAGGAGTATACATATCTTGATAATGATTAGAAATATCTAAGGAAGAAGAAACTTTGTTTCACTTATCGGGAGCCATGGGTACCAAATTACCAATGTGTTGCAGGGAAAGCACATTGCATTGAGATATTTTTTGATGAGGAAGATGGGACCAGTGCTATAGCATTAGAAGCAAGTACACCACCCACAGAAGATGTATTAAAGGAATTTTCTCCATTGGGAGGGACTCCTGCAGCTTTGAGAGGAGTTCACAAGTATCTAACCTTCAGACTTAGTGGCACTATTATGGGACAAAGAGCATCAGTATTGGTAGACAATGGAGCTACCCATAACTTTATTGATACAAAGTTGGTACAAAAGAGGGATATTCACATAGACGACTTTGAGGGGTTCTCAGTTTTGTTTCCAGGAGCTAGAACCATGCAGTGTGCCAAATATGTTCTAGCATTAACCATCACTATGGGATCCTACACATTGATAGACCACTTCTTTGTGGTTGATATTCCATACACCAATGTGATATTGGGTGTCCAGTGGTTAATTAGCTTAGGGAAGGTTACAACTGACTGGGAAACCTTAGAGATGGAGTGGACATAAAAGGGGAGTGGTAAACATAAGAAAATAAAAGGCATACACACCTATCCACCCCAGATTGTCTCATCCCACAAGATGGAAGCAGATTTGCACAGAGTGGACATAGAATGGGCAGTACAACTGCATTTTTCAGAAGTTGGAAGCAATGATTCATTAGTACATGTAGATGTACAATCTATTTTGGACTGATAGTCTACAATATTTGGAGATATTCCACCTAGGATACCTCCTAACCAAGGTTTTTAGCACATTATTGAGTTGGAACAGGGGATCCATGCAGTGATCACCACACCCTATAGGCATCCCAAAGCCTATAGAGATGAGATTTAAAAGGCCATTTAGGAGCTTCTGGCTTTATTACATATTCAGCCTAGCACTAGTCCTTTTGCCTCTTCAGTGGTTTTGGTGAAGAAGAAAGATGGCACATTGAGAATGTGCGTTGATTATAGAGTGTTGAATAAGAAGACCATGAAGAATAGGTACCCAATTCCCAGGATCGATGAATTGATGGATGAACTGAGAGGGTCCAAGTATTTTTCCAAGATTGATTTGAGATCGAGGTATCATCAAATCAAAGTGAGGGATCAAGATATCCCCAAGACAACATTCTGACGTCACTATGGGCATTTTGAGTTTTTGTTAATGCCTTTTGCGCTTACCATTGCTCCCGCAACATTCCAATATTGTACTAACCACATCTTCCATAGTCACTTGACGAAGTTTGTATTGGTCTTCTTTGATGAAATTCTTACTTATACCCGCACATGAGAGGTGCATTTACAACATATTGATGCAGTATTGCATATTCATAAGGAGCAGCAATTCTATGCTAAGCTCTCCAAGTGTGAGTTTGGACTCACAAATGCTTTACTTGGGCCATATCATTAGAGTGGATGGGGTAAGAGTCCATGAAGAAAAGATCTGTGCTATTATACATTGACCCAACCAAATAATGTCACAAAACTTTCGGGGTTTGTAGGCATATGTACCTATTACTGAAAGTTTGTAAAAGGGTTCTCTCAACTAGTAGCACCCCTTATAGATCCAACCAAGAAGGGAGCTTTTGGTTGGACACCCACAACACAGAGAGATATTGATAAGCTCAAGGAGGTGATGGGTAGTCACCCAGTATTGGTCCTACCTGATTTTACCCAACCCTTTGTGTTGGAATGTGATGCTTCAGGAGAAGGCATTGGGGCTGTATTTATGCAAGGGGGACACCCCATAGCTTTTGAAAGCCAGAAGTTTCTACCACATGAGAGACTATACCCCATATATGATAAGGATATGCTAGCTATTTTGCATGCTTTAGCTAAGCTCCAAAAATATTTGGTGGGAAATATATTCTGAGTGAAGACTGGTCATAATAGTCTCCAATTCTTTCTTGAGCAGAAGCAGCTTCAGGAGAGGTAGTAGAAATGGGTGAGTAAGATCCAAGCATATGACTTTGAAATAGAATATGTTAAAGGGAGGAGTAATTTAGTGGCATATGTTATATCCAGGAGGCCATCCGTGCTATTCTTGATGAGCATGGATGCAAATTGGAAGGCTAAGTTGTTAGTGGAATACTCCAAAGACCACTTTGCGTGTGAGATCCTAGATGGATTGGTGAATGATGATAGGTATAGAGTGATGGATGAGGTCATCTATTACCGAGATTGGGTATTCTTGGCTAAATATTCTAAGCTCAAGGAGAATATTTTGTAGGAATCATATGATTCCCCACTTGTAGGGCATCAAGGATTCACCAAGACTTATCGGGATATTCAGGAGAGATTCTCATGGAAGGGTCTCAAGGAGGATGTACTCCAACACATCAAGGAGTGCGTATTTTTCCAACAAAACAAAGGAGAGCACAACCATCCTATAGGATTATTGTAGCCACTCCCTATTCAAGATGGGAAATGGGAGAGTATTTCCATGGACTTCATCACCGGTATAACTATAGTTCAAGGTAAGGATTGTATCTTTGTATTTGTTGATCGGCTAACAAAGTATTCACATTTCTTTGCTATTTCTGCATGATATACTGCTTTAGAGGTAGTTGAGATTTTCTTCAGGGATGTGTTTAGACTCCATGGTATCCCAAATACCATAATCAGTGGTCAAGATAGCCGCTTCATGGGTGGATTTTGGCAAGATATTCTTTGGTTAGTGGGTACTAAGTTGACACCAAGTACCAGCTATCACCCACAAACCGATGGAAAAACTAAAATAGTGAACAAGTAATTGGAAGGCTACTTGAGGAACTATGTGTCAGGCCAGCAGAGAGCATGGCTACGTTGGCTACATTTGGGGGAGTATTGCTACAACACAAATTTTCATATGTCCATTGGCATGACCCCATTTCGAGACCTTTATGGGTATGATGCACTTTCATTTGATGATGTGATGTTTGGGGCAAGAAAAGGTCCTAGAGCAAAGGATTGGATTGAAGAGATTTAGGATATACTCCGGGCCCTCAAAGACAACATTGCTACAACACAAAACCAACAGAAAATATATGCAGACCGTGGTCAGATAGAGAGGTAGTTTGAGGTAGATGATTTTTATATCTTCGTCTCAACCATATAGATAATCTACACTCAAGGAGAAAGGAGCTGAGAAACTCAAACCTCAGTTATGTGGACCATATAGAGTGATCCATCGCATTCAAGAAGTATCATATGAGCTAGAGCTTCCTGTTGGAAGCAAGATCCATAACATTTCTCATGTCTCATGCCTCAATAAGGCCATTGGACAACATGTGGTTGCCACTATGGATCTCCCACCTATTGATGATGATGGCCATCTATTTTTGCAACCAGAGGCTACCTTTGATACTCGGAAGAGGCATCTAAGGATAAGGGTGATCAAAGAATATATGATTCAATGGAGGAATCTTCCTGATGAGGATGCCACTTGGGAAGGAGAGAATATTTTGCAGCATCCTTCTTTATTGTTGCTTGAGGACAAGAAAATTTTGGGAGGGGAGGACTGTAATATTCCAAATTAGCTTATTACTAGTTGGAATATTATTTTTTGTTTCTATTTTCAGTCTGGAAGAATAAATGGGGCAAGGAGACCCTTAAATATCTTTAGTAGAAATAAAACACTTCCAGTGTGAATTTGGATCAGTTTAGATAGAAAACATAAAGCCAAATTTGGTGTGAAAGGGAGAAATGCATGTGGGCTAGATCAAGGTCAACCAAATCAATAGCGCTGCTAAATAAGAGAGTGGAGCTAGTGGGAACATCGTAGTTTTGGAGGAGAAGTCTTTGCATGGAAGTAACCTCATAAATGAGTGGGGCCAAGGGTGAGGAAGCTCACCAAGAATATAAGGGAAGGGATGGTACCCATGAGAGACATTCAGAATATTTTTTATGTTTGAGTCTTATGACTTATTGCATTCTTTAGCTGTTTAGCTTGGTTTGTTGTACTATTTAGTATAAGGGTATTCTCATGCGGGAATTCCACACTCATCCTTGGAGGACTTGGTGAAGAAATCTAAGAGGAGTATTTTGGGATTCATTTCCACCATCCGGCATTGGGCCAAGCAATCACCTACAGCCATAGTGCAGTCTGATTGATAAATTGCGTTATTTTTCATGGTGTTGCAGTGAAAGGGTCAAAACCCTTGTTTATGAGCTAGTTTCCTAGTGGAAGGATCAACCTTTCACCTGGAGAGCTAGTAAGGAGAAGTTACAGCCATTTATTTGTATTTTCAGCCATATATATGTAGAGCTTCAGTAAGACAGCATGATTCAACCACAAATCTGCAGTTTTTACTTTTAGTATCTCATGCCTTTCAAGAAACCCTTGCCTGGTTATCTTCGGATTGTGTAAAAGAGACTAGATCTCCATTTTTTAGCTCTTTTGAGTAATATATCAATAGATCTATTTGTTTCTATATTTCTGTGGTAGAAACCCTCATTAAACTGCGTTGCCACATGCTTCATAATTTTTGTGTTGCAGTAGTCATGGGGTTTTAGTGTTTTGGGGTTGTATTGGGCTTGGGAGATCTATTTAACTAAGCTAGAATGATTCGTTTCTGATCCCATTGTATATTTGGATGCTATAATACATAAAATAATGGATTCATGGGCTTTTCTTGACTGTTATAGCGTAATTTTCTGAAAATGCATTTTTGGTGCCCATATTGTTGATTTTCCTAAATAGGAATATTACAGGAGTGAACGATGGGATGGATGCTAAAAGAAAAGAAGGGAAAAGAAGATGAATTATTCCCTGTGTTTCTAGAAATCATTAATGACGTAAAAAATAGCAAACATAGAAAACATAGAGATGCAGATGTAATTTTTTTGTTTTTGTTTTTTTTTCCTTTTTTTTTTTGAAAGAAAGTGGGCTACCTCCATGGAGGTTTTCAACCCACAAGCTTACCTTGGGCACCTCACACAAGTTTTAACCCATGGATATTTATTCATTTTTCTTCTCTCTTCTCTTTTTTTTGAGCAAGTGAGCTACCTCCATCGAGGTTTTCAACCCACAAGCTTGCCTTGGGTGCCTCAGAGAGGTTTTCACCCATGGATCTTTATTATTTTTATTTTTATTTTTATTTTTTCGAGAGGCGTGGGAAACTATGGATTTTCCCATCACATACACTTCTATGGTTATTGAATTTACGAACTCTGCCCTTGACAAAGGCTTCCTGTAAATTTTAAGCCTGTGGCCATTGACAAGCAAGGGGATTCCTTCCTCATATATGGTTGTGAGTTTCAAACCATTGCTCTTTAACTCATATGAACGAGAAAAATTTGAACGAGCGTGAAAGAACGAGAAAACGAGAATATGCGGATGAAAAGTGAACAAAGAGCATGTAGAACAAGTTCTTAACAACAGCAGGAAAAGACAAATCCAGTAAAGCCAAAATTCAGAAAAGGAGCTGAGTGAAATTGAAATATGTAATTAAAATGTGAAAGTAAATGTTGTAATTAATTTTTTATTGTTTGTGATGCAAAGGCAAGTATCCTAAAGAAAAGAAAAAAATTCCACTGTAGCATGAAATATTGTACATATTATTATGATTTTAAATTGAGTTGGACAAAGAAATGAGGAGGCAAAAGACCAAGAGGTATGACCATTCATTTCGAATTCCTAGAGGAATACAAAAAGTCTTGTGAGAATTCTTATATAAGATCAATTGGATAAGCTCAAAAAAGTGAGAGAGAGAGACAGAGAGAGAGCATATATAAAGAATGTAGAATATAGAAGAATAAAGCAGAGAAGATTGAAAGCGGTCCGAACGGAGCGATATACAGAGTAAATCGGCAAACATTCGACAACAGAGCTGTCGATTTATGGCTAACAAAGGTTGAAGCCTCCGCAGGTTGGTGCCTACAGTGAAAATTGAAGGGAGACAGCGCACCACTTGCAAGTTGTAGCTTGCGAGGGTGAGGTTGGAGCCTCCTGCAGCAGGTTGGTGCTGCGGAGAGAAAAACGATCACTGATGAGAGGGGGTAAGGCTTGCCTTTGCATCACAACAATAATAAGATGTGGTTTTCTCCCATTGTAGGTTTCCACTTATATCTGGTGTCTCTGTGCATGATATTTATGTATTGATCTGATATGTATCATTTGCTTAATACCTGCTGCTCTCAAATTAAGTCTACTGCTATATTAAACTAATACTTTCAGATTACATTCTAAGATTACTCTCACATTAAATAGAGTTTGAAATGAAGGTGTAAATAAGTTTATTGAAAAGTTTTAAAAGATCAGGAATGCATTAAACTGATTCACCCCCCCCCCCCCCCCTCTCAGTTTAATTAAAGGTTCAACACAATCTACATTTGTATATGTTGTCAATGTGAAGTCCTTTTCTCTTGGGTACCATAGTCCAATTCTATGGCCCATTTCCAATATTTGAATATCCTTTTTGTTTATAGTAAATGAATATGCTTAGGTATGCTCTCATACCTTGCCACCAATCCAACTGCCAACATTATATCTAGTCTAGAAGCTGTTAGATGTAGTAAAATTTTTATCATAGATCCAGAAAGCTTCTAGCCAACATCACGTGATTCGTCATATGCACACAAATTGCATCCAACTTCCATGAGGTTTGAGATAAGTTTTCAGTCTTCCATTTTGAACTTATTCATCATATCCTTTAGATAATTTTCTTGAGAAATGAATATACCTTCTAACTATTGTAAAATTTGCAGCCCCGAGTAAAAAATAATTTCTCTAATCATTGAAATTTGAAACTCAAAATTCATCTCATTATAAAACCACTGCACTAAATTGTCTATGTTTCTTGTATACATAATATCATATACATACACCACCACAATTAGGATTTGAACGTCATTGGACTTTATGTACAAGTTACTATCACTTGCACCTATCTTCAAATCATGCTTTTGAAGGTACTTGTCCAACCTAGAGTACCATACCTAATTTTAGCCTACATACATCATTAGGATTTTATAACAATAGTAAGCCCTTGGGTTGTTCTATATATAATTTCTCCTCAATTTCTCCATTTAGAAATGTAGACTTCACATCCATCTGATATACTTTGAATATTTATAACATTCAAAAGCAAGAAACATTATAATTTCCTCCAATATCACCACCATTTCAAAAATTTCTTCATAGTATAGACCTTATACCTATGAGTAACCCTTGCATATTGGTCCTGCTTTATTTCTACCGATATATCCATGTTCATTCAACTTATATTTGAATACCCAATTTTTGCCTATGATGTTCTATTTTTCTAGTCTTGGTGTTAGCTCTAAGCTCTTTCTCTTTTCAATATGATATAGCTCCTCGTTCATATCATCTATCCAGTGCTTTCCTATTCTTGCTTCAAAAAAAATTCCTTGTTTCAATATTTAATAGCATGGAAATTTGATCTTCGTTTGTTTTCTATACAAGTTGTTTTCTTATTTGATCTACTTCTATTTTATCACCAATAACTTTAATATCATTGCTATTCTTTTGTACATTACTTAAGGTATATTTTGAATGAGAATCTATCCTTTCTGATTCTTCATCTTGAATTCCTTCTCGCGGACATGGTGATGATATGGCATATTAATAAAACCTATGCTCTATTTCTTTCTAGGTAGATATTCATCAAACATTAAATCTATACAATCCACAATCTTGTGAAACTATTTATTATAACATCAATATCCTTAATTTTTGTTGAATATCCCAAGAATATTCCTCCATCTAACCTTGAATCAAACTTCCTGATCCGGATTTATGCAGGAATGCAAAATAATACACATATAAACATAAACACAGAGATGCATAAAAAATAGTGCTTCCTTTTAATATAATCAAATTACTAAAATATGCTTAAAGACAGGGCGTTGGTAGCTTATCTCTGAGAAGAGATGTGGCAGCTACATACCCCTCAAATTTTTTACATACATCCATAATAGAAATAAACAACTAAGGTGCTGGTAGGCTTATCTTTGAGAAGAGATGTGGCAACTATAAGCCTCTGAACTATGTTACAATGAGACATAATGGAAATGAGTGGGTGAAGGGACTGGTAGCATATATATGATAAGATATGTGATGGTTACAGGCCCCTTGACTATGTTACAATGAGGCTCGAATGCCTATTTATTGTTGAGAAACAATGGAAAACCCTAAACATCCAAAAACCTAACCCTAGGAGATGAAGCAGGAAAACTATGGGTCACATTTGGGTAAATTGGTGTTTCAACTTCCTGGGGACGTAACTTTGGCATACTATCTTTGTTTGACATGCTCAACACCTCATGATAAATATCTATCTAAGGAATACAACTTTTGAGTGATAAACATGGCCTATAACTGATGTTTCTCTTAGTTTCCCCAAAAAACGTTGTTTAGGGCCTCAAAACGGCTTCGGAAGTTCAGGACCCGAAAAACTACTAAAAATATTAAGTTGTGCTTAAACTTAAAAATGAAAAGAGCTGATGGCAGGGGTTCAAATGGAATAGGTGGGTGGCCATTAATATCCACCTGGATCATTAGGGCTCCAAAACAACTCGAGGAGTGCAGGACCTGAAAACTTGCTAAAAATAGGAAGTTGTGTTGAAAGTGAAAAGATGCAAGAACTAATGGTGCGGGTCCAAATGGAATAGGTGGGTGGCCACCGATATCCACCTGGATCACTTACCTAACTTGTAATTGTTGTTTTTTATACATCACTTATTTGCAAACACTTTAAAATATTTGATAGATTTTAGTTTATAGTTCCACAATTCATATGGTGTCTTATAACAATTTGGTTGAAGATGTTCCTTATTTAGAATATGAACTATTGTGAGTACCTCTTCTACCCAATACATTTTAGAGCTGGTTCTCTCTTGCATCATGGCTCTAGCCATTTTCTATACATACCTATTATGTTCTCTATAACTCCACTTTGATGTGGAATATCTATGATAGTATACCGCCTTTTATACCACGGTTTATCACAAAAGTCTGCAAACTCATCTAAAGTAAATTCACCTTCTCTTTCTAAACTTATACACTTTCTCTTGCATCATGTTTTATTTTGTACTAATTCCATGAAGACTATAAACTTCTCAAATGATTGTTACTTGTTTCTTAAGAATGATACCCATCTCAATCTATAATAATCATCAATTACTAGTATAAAATTTGTTTCTCCTTCATATGCTTATGTTTTGGAAGGGCTACACAAATCCATATGTACTAATTACAAAGGATTTCTACTTGACAACTTATCCTTCATCTTGAATGAATTTCGAGTTAGGTTATCCATTTGGAATAATTTTCAAATATGATTTTGAAGTTTCATAATATTTAGTAGATACATAACTCCTTTCCTTTTATTTAGCCTGATGATGTCATTAAAATTTAAATTCCCCAGTCTCTTGTGTCATAGTCACTACTCATATTTCTTTCTCATGTAGCAATCACCACTATCTTCCTTCAATATATATACATTAATTTATATTAAAACTCCTTTTTCCAACACCTTCCCTTTTGTTGTTGACGTGATCTCACAATCCCAAGTTCTGGAGAGAAAATCACAAACTTCATCACACATTTGACTTAAACTCAAAAAAAACAAATCAATCCCTCAACAAATAGTAAATCCTAAGCTTTTAATATACCATTTTTTAGATTAAACCACCTCTACAGCCAACCCTTGGGAATTTTCCTGAGACCACCTCACTTGGTTCCAAAACCTTCTGGAAATTCAAAGCTCTACCAAGAAAATAATCCCATCACACGATGGCTATACAAAAATGGAAAGGTAAGGCTGAAACGACCATCAAAATGAGGAAAAATGCATGCTAATGATATAAAATAAACAAAATAAAAAAAAATTCATGTACCATGCATTCACAAATCAACTAGGAAATCACATATGCAACCTGCTACCTAGAAAATCCTCTTGTTGAAGCTACTTGATACAACCTTCCTTGCTTGTACTTTTCTTTCCTTATCATTCATTTTCCTTTCCTTGTTCAATTCATTTCTTTCTCCTTTTGGTTCTCTTCTCTTTCTGAAACTAATTCGACATCCAAACTGAAAAAAAGTTGTGAACTGATCCTCATAACCCTTTTTATCATTGAGGCCTTTATTTTCTTCATTTTCCTCTATTTTTCCTTCAATTCCCCCCTCATGCAAACCTATGACCCTTCATCTCCATTTTCTCCTATTTTCCTTTATTTTCATAAATAAATGCTAATTAATGCCACTTTTCCTTTTCCAATCCCTTTTCCAATTCCCTTATCCATAAATAAACCAAAGTGACACCATATATGATGTTTTTTCCCAACATTCATCTTAGAATACATGCCCGATGACCTTGGTATTATTTTTCCTTTATTAATTTTTATTACATGAAATTATAACTCGGGGTTGTTAAAAAATCCTCCCCCTTAGGGGAACACCATACTCAATTTTCTATGACACCTATGACCAGAAAATGGATGAAAGAAAAACATACTCCCTATAGAGCTTTATAACTTAGCTCAATGAATTATTTACATTAAAAATCGCAGCAAACCATGACTAGCATGACAAATATGACAACCATATCGCTTATTGGAGCTTTATAACACAACTCATTGAAGTAATTTATAATTATATACATATACATATACCAACACTCAATTTCCTCAGTCGGTAAACAACGAATTATACATGTCATAAATCTAATGAACCATCTCTCATGTAGCTTCATCGGCCCAAAAGTCCTTCCACTACACTTTAACTTTCTCGATTGCTTAGTTCTTGAGCATGAGTTGTTTTCACTAAAATATGCACTGAGGTTCCATCTAAAATTCTCCTTCTGGACCAGCCTACAATACATACCAACCAATCACATAATCAACATACTTAAAATATAATTTAAGCAATGAAATATAGAAAACATCAACGAATTTTACTATAAGAGGTAGTGCAAGTTTTTAGGTCACTGGTCCAATCCTTTCAAGGATATCGAAAGGCCCAAAATATCGAGCTGCCAACTAGGGATATGATCTATTATTAAGGGAGATCTTATTGGGATTGATGTGTAAGAACACCTGCTCCCCAACCTAAAGCTCCTCAAATTCCCGACGCTAGTCAAAATAAATCTTTTTTCTATCATGTGTTACCTTTAGATTCTTCTTGATAACCTATATTTCTTGTTTCATCTCTACAAATATGTTCGCTCCAATGAACATCCAGTTTACTCGATCACTCCAGATGGTGGGAGTATTACAACTCTTCCCATAAAGTTCCATAAACAGACTCATAGTCAAGTACTCTCGATACACATTATTGTATGCAAACTCTACCAGTGGAATATACTCTTCCCACTTCTTCTACTGGTGCATGACATACATCCTCCACATGTCCTCTAGAATCCTATCAACCCTATTTGTCTTTCTATTGTCTGTGGATGATCAGTTGTACTGAAATCCAACTCTGTCCCCAAACCTGCAAACAACTCCTTCCAAAACCTGAAAGTAAACTTGACATCTTTGTCAAGTACAATCTTCTTAGGAATGCCATGCAATCTCACTATCTACCTAATGCAAATATGAACTCCCTAACTAGCTGAATTAGTAGACTTCATTAGAATGAACCGAGCTACTTGGTGAGTCTTTCAACCAAAACCATGACAGAATCATGTTGTCTAGATGTCCTCGAAAAATCTCTGATGAAATCCATGGAAATGACCTCCCATTTCCATTCTCGAATAGAAATTGGTTGTAATAATCCACTTGGATTCTTTAACTTTTATTTTACCTTTTGAAAATCCAAACACATTGCAATGAAATCAGCTAGATCTCTTCATATTCCACCAATAGTATAATTTTTTCACAGTTTTCAAGTCTTTTGATATCTCAGTGACCCGAATATGGCTTAACATGAAATTCCCTTAAGGTAATATTCTTAACTTCATTGTTGTCTGGAAAATAGATTCTTAGGCTCAGTATTGTGCTTCGATTTCTCGTAACAGTGCTTCAAATTCCCAATTACTTCCTCTGAGAACCGAGGCTCATAATACTCAATTTGATCCTTGAATTCCAATGGAAATCCACCAATAAATATTATAACTTTTAAAATTATATCTTCTCATCCCTAAGGTAAGAAAAATAACTCAATAACTAAAGGACATTAGTCATATACTCTTTGTCTTCCATAGATCCCATCTTCAACTCATAGAAATCCTTTGCCTTTTAGTCATAGTACCTCTCTCAGAAGTACTTATTCTTGAAGATTCTCTTGAATTCATTCGAACTCAACTCCTCTATATTGATGTCTCTAACATTCTTTACATCTTCCCACCAATTTTTTTTTTCATTTTAAGGATAAAATCTATCCCAACCTTTATGTTATATGTATAGTCATGCAGCTCAAGGAAATTATTCATTTCAAGTAACCATGCACATGCAGCTTCCAGTTTCGTCATCTCTCCATCGAATGTAGGTTTCTTTTATTTCTTGAACTCATATGAGAAATATCCCTTCTCACTCATCCTATGAGGATTATAGTGATGATGACCATGACACTTGTCTGAACTAGGACTAGAATAGATCCCATAACAGCTGCCTCTCTTGTCATGTGTTTCTAGTAACCTACCATCTCTCACTGTGTCATCCATTTCTAACATGTGCCCACCATAATACTTGCTACCATAAGCCCCATTAGTCTTGTCCTCATGTCCATAACTAATCATTGGTTGTCCCTATCTTAGTAAATTTGACAAACTCGAAAGGATAACTGCGTTGACCTCTGCTTGATTTTCTTGTTCCTTGGAAAGTCTTTCCTATGACTGAATGATTATCTCATTCTCCGTCTTACAACTTATGATCCCTGCAAGAACTAAAAACTAGTTTGAAATAAGTGGCTATAAAAACTTACGATTTTCAATAACTGAAGGCGAATTAAAAACCCAACTGTCTCTTATTCTCACCAATTACAACCTTTATCACCTAACTCCCATGACTTTTCCTATAATCCCTTAATATTTCAAGCTCTTTTGCAGAAAATTCCTTAGACTGTCGTCCTTGCAAGCTTCAATATCAATAAAAATATCAACAAGTTACAAAGCTTTTATTACAAAGGCTATTTTTCTCTTACAAGAGAAAAATAAGAATTTAGACTCAAAATTCACAATCAGACTCATACATCACACGTTGAATTCTCTTCACTTGTGATGCCTCAATGAGGAGAATAAAGCCTTATTTATATCCTCTTTACCTAGTATTTGGTTACTTAAAACCGACACCAATAAGTTATTTGGCATGCAAGACATGTGGTTAAAATAACTTATGGAATCCTAAGGGTCTGAGCCAATTGGGATTGCCACTAGTTATCTCCTCCCTTACAGACTTGTCCATATGGGGACTAGATCTTGACATCTACTTTAAGGACACTTTATTAGTGCATAATTGATGGTCCTGTCAGGAATATTTACCTAACGTTTTCTACTCAATTACTTTGACTTCTACTTTATATGACACTTTAAAAATGAATAATCAATGGTCCTAATAGAAATCATATGGTGTCTACTCAATTATTTTGACATTTATATTAAAGGAAATATCAAAAATAAATAATTGAGGGTCTTGTCATAAATATCTCTCAACTTCGACTACTCAATTACTTGGTACATTTATTCGGAATCATTAAAGCACACTATCATATTAACCACGTGAACTTCCCATTGGTGGAGAAGGAAGAGATTCAATGTATATATTAAGTTCTATATTTTTCATATCCTTTTCAAAATCCAAGTCTTCACTTGGTACTAGGTACAACTGGTTTTCTTTACTGTAGACTCGTGATGAGGTGCCCTTTTCGTATTTGGATGATCTTGAGGTTTTATTGTGCATTTTATCTTTTCTTTTTGTTCCTTTTGTTTTTTATTGTTCTTCTTGTTTGACCATAGCATTAGCATGTGCCAAGGGGTCCACACTCCACAATTATACCCTATCTCGACCTTTTAGTTGTATGCAGATATCTTGAACTTTAAATTGTACACCTCTCAAGTCAGTATATCTGGTTTCTTTTGTTAAGGAATTTATTATCCATTCTTCACAATACTCATTAGTTCCATCATATGTTAACCATTCAAGATTTAAATAATAAAAAAAAAAAAGAAAAAGAAAAGAAAACTACTCTTGAACATGAGCTGAATGTTAGTATCAAACTTACCATTAATAGCACATCAACGCTCCATATTTCAAATTTTATGACAAGAGTTTGATCTGGTGATCAAAATTTAGCTCAAAAATGAAAGTTCCTAGAATATTTTGAAGCTAACGCCAAGTCGTAGTATTCATCTTTCTTATTTAAATGACACATGTTTTTCCTCAGTCCAATGTCATATGAAAAAGTTATGATGTTCTGAAGTTTTTTTTCGATAACTACAAAATTTGTAGGTAGGATGATTAGGTTGCTAATTGGGCAGTCGTATACCTAATTTCACCAAGTATACTAGGCATGTATGGACCGATCATGGATTACCAAGTGGTTTCCTCGTATAAGAGTAGGGTGGCCCATTTTTATTGTTTTGATTTTTGTTTGTAGTGATTCAATGAGAGGATACCACATGGCCCAACCAGAGGCTACCACATGGCCCCTTGTTGTTGACTAAAATTTTCTTAAGGGGTCAGATGGCCTTGGTAGGGATCAAACTCATGACCTTCCAAACCCAACTCCAACGCCTTACAATTTTAAAACGATTATGTTTCTTAACCCATGAAAGCATGGGTTCTATTTAATTTTTCGTCATAATGTGTTTTGGAGGAGGGGTCGGGCGGTGAGCCCCCTGACCCTTGGTCACCTACAACCTCACATGAACAATAGTGTAAGAGTAAGTGGCTAGGCTATAAGCTCAGCTCCTGGTCACAGGTCCTGGAATGGCCCTCGCATAGGCAGGAATAGAGCCAAGGAGTGAGGGGCTAGGAATATAGCCTGACCCCCAGTAATATCTTGCCTCCACATGACCCTGACAGAGTTGTAAACCAATGGGGTGCAAAGTTTTAGGACCATCCCCTGGTCTTATCACCATGCATGTAACCCCAACGAAGTGGTGAGAGGGTTATAGTGGCGGGGACTGGAAGTTATACCTAACCCCGTCCATATTAACTCCCACATGACCATGAGCCCATAGGGAAAGGGTCCCAGGAATGTGGGGGTGGATTTTTGGCCCAACCCTCGGGCCTATGGCACCCATGTGGCCCTGATATTGCATCTAAGGGTCAACTAGATATTTAACTGTCTAATAATTTGCATCAGATGAAGGCAAAATTGTCGCCTCCTCAATGAAATTAAGGGCATATTTATTTCTTTGTTAGTAGGTTTACCAAAATTGTAAAATGGATAACAATAAAATGATGGGAGACCCATAAATTGATGACTTTTTGGCATTTTGGAGCTCAAGAAGAGTCCATATAGGGGTTTCTAAACATTATGGATCAAATTGAAGCCTTTGTTTACTATTTGGAGCACTTTTGAAGGGACGCTTTCCAAGTTTTATTCTATAGGTGTTAGGATCAATGAGTGGTTTGGAGCAATTTTTTAACACTTTTGAGCATAGAGAGGACCTTGCAGGGGTTTTCTAGCCTTAATATTTTATCTACAGCAGCTGTGACAACTATGGTGCAACTCATTTTTCTCTTTTCTCATGATGTATTCTTGAGGAAAGATTACTTTTAGTACTTCAATGTGGAATTGTTATACTTGTTATGCTCATTTTTAAATGGAGTATAGGGTCTTGATGTGAGAGCCCTTTTCTTCGTAATTGTTTCATGAATTACTATAGGTTATTGTGCTTTTAGAGTGATATTTCTTTGCAAGAGAATGTTTCCTTGAAGGTTAAACTAGTCACTCATATTGTCAACACACTTTATGTTCTCTTTATCACTGAAATCTATGGAGTGATCTAGCTGTGTCCCAAATATGTAGCCTATGAGAGGTGAAATATATCACCAAATTATGTGTTGTCTCTCTTCATGAATGTATTTATGAGTTAAATGATTATACATTTATTGATTAAGGTTCAAATAAAATACTAACTCATTATCCTTGAAGAGGCCATAAAAATTGTGTTTATATAAGACCCATTTTTACTTGCAACGCAGTATAGGATGGTGATTTTTTAGGAAGGAGAAGTTCTCCCCCAATTTCATATCAAGTGGTATCAGATCTCGTTTTGACCAAGTTGCAGGAATGGGAAATAATATGAAAATTCTCCAAGATCTAGAGGAGAGGAAATTGTCTCTTCGAATGGACAATGTTGAATTAAGAAGAATGCTTGAAACTGATGATGAGGAGAAGATGAATATGTACCTTTATGTGAAGCATGTATTTGAGGAACAAGTTGGTGATATTTCCACTCCAATGATAGCAAGTAATATCTCCAAAGTGAAGTCAATTTGTGGTCGTGGTCCAAACACAGGTTATGGGCCCTATGTGGAGAATGATGCATTTGAGTTTTGTTAGCATCTCAAAGATTCTAATTATATGCGTGTTGGTAAAAGTATGTGGCTTGAGTCATCTTCAAATTCGTCATTAGCATATAAATCAGAAAATATGGGTGGAAAATAAAAGGAGCTAATCAAAATATAGTTCATATCCTTAGATTTATGTTAATAACACATTTTTTGCATCCTTTGAACAACATACTAAAGGCATTGGTATGAAGATGCTAGCAAGGATGGGTTATGAAGAAGGAATCCTCAGGATCAATGGGAAATGAGTCAATAATACTATTATGGTGAAAGAGATACAAAAGTATCAAGGATTTGGGTATGGTCATAGAGAGTTTGGAGAATGTTCTAAACTATTTGAGGCAAAGAAATCATTAGAGGATGATATGTCACGCCAAGATGGTGGTGATAATGTTAATTTTTCTCCTGATAGAGATGAATGCTTTAAAGTACCTTGCATGTCAACGTCCATTCCAAATCGTCAAAGTTACAACCCAAGGGACACGTATAAATGTTATGGGAATTTTCCAAAACTTGGTAATTTTGATTATTGGTGGGACATGTATCCTTGCACTTTTTGTGATGTAGTTGACCATTGTTTGGTTGATTGTGACCAATGCAAGGGGATGGCCAAAAAAATATAACATATTCTTGGCATCAAGCATTAATAACATCTATCACATTTGAAGACTTCCTTATCGGTGGGAAAGAGAATGAACTTTTGTACCCATTGAAACATGCATAGGAACGTGAATGAAAGATGTTGGAAAATACATCCAGAACTTCATCCCGAGAAGGATAAAGAGGTTATGCAAATCAATGAAAGGAAATCAATAGGTGGCAAGGAAGATACTGGCATAGTTCCTAAGTAAGCCTTCAAAGCATAATAGATGAAAAAAGAGAGCCCATAAGCCTAGTAGAGGAAAATATTGGGTAGGATGTTTGTATAGTTTGTTTGTTTGTAAATTGTAAACGCGTGTTGTTCCCATTACCTGTTTTTGGGTAATTGTAAAGTGAACGATAATAATCACTATTTGCAACAAGTATGATTTTCATTGACAAGTAATTTTATGTTGGTTTGTTTATTAGTCCAAATATTTGAGGACTTTTTTGATGAATAGTGTTTGTCGTCTCGTTTTTCTATAGTTGCGTCATGAAATCACTGATATAAGTGTTCAAGATGAAGATTGTTGTGAATGAAATTTTTGATAAAAATTGTATAATAAATGACTATGTTTTTTTGGACAAAGCCAATTGTATCAATTGATTATTGTGGCCAAATTACTTTTGTGTACAAACACAGCTTGTGGAAAATAAAGAAAAGTTTGAATCAGTGCATGGAAGGCATTGAATTGATTCTTATTTCCAAGATGGAAATCCAAGTTCTTTTTCAACAATGGAACTTCAAGATGAAGTTGTTTGAGCGATGAAAGACGGGTTTGGAAAGATTTAACGGATTCCATCCATCAATTTTTTTTATTTTTTTTATTTTTTTTTAATTTTTTTAATTTTTTTAATTTTTAATTTTTTTTAATTTTTTTAATTTTTAATTTTTTAATTTTTTAATTTTTAATTTTTTTTTCTACATGGTGTTAATATTTTTGGCTTCATTATTCACGAGAAGGTAAGGTATTCATGCAGAGGATAGGTGGAGTACCTTTATTGGAGCCTGAAGGAACCAATTGAAAGCATAACATTAAGGATTGAGTTTTGGGAAATTTTTAAGTTTTTTCCTCATTTTTTTTTACTAGGAGAAGCTAAATTTTGGAGTCCAGAAGTTCTTAGTGGGGAGGTCTGATCCAATGATAAAAATTCAGCTAAAAATTAAAGTTCCCTGAATCTTTCGAAACCGGAATCAAGTCGTAGTGTTCATCATTTTGATTCCAGCAGCACTTGTTTTTCCTCAATCTGATTTCATATGAAAAAGCTATGATGTTCTGAATTTTTTGGTCGACAACTAAACAATTTGTAGGTAGGCTGAATGGGTTACTGGTTGGGCAGTCGTACCACTGATTTTAGAAAGTATACTGGGAGCATGTAAACCAATCAGGGATTTCCATATGGCAACCTCTTATAGGTGCATGGTGGCATATTTTTATTGTTTGGATTTTTATATGTGGTGATCCAATGAGAGGATGGGATACGGCCCAACCAAAGGTCGTCACATGGCACCTCGTGGTTGGATAAAATTTTGTTTAGGGGTGGCATTAGGGGAATTTCGAGGTTTAAAATGGGCCTCCTAAGGAAAATGTACAATCAAAATTCACTTTATGAGAACCAATCACATTTTAGGGGATGACATCATCCCTAATGGTTGAGGTGGAATTTCTCGAATTAAAGGTACTTACATGTCACATTCTCAATGGTGGATAAAAACTCATGATTAACCATAGTAGTGCTCTAAGTACTTTTAAAGTCAAAGTAAAGTACTCATAATAAATGTCATTTCACACTTTTTGAATAAAAATATATTATTTTCATTTCATATTTCTTGAAAGAAAGACTGGATATCCCTGTACATTTATTATATTATATTATATTATTTTTATATAGTATATCAATTACATGTTATTATACAATTTAAATAATATAAATTTTAATTAATAGCATATAATATAATTAAGAATTTATAAATTTAAATTTAAATTTTATTTTAAGTTATTTAAGTACAAAGGAAAAATGCCTTAGTTGTTCAATGATAATGAATTTTTTTTTTAAAGTTCATTCTTATTTATAGTCACATCAATATAATTTTTTTATTAATTTTATTTTGGTACAACTTTTGAATTGAATTTAACTATGGTTATTTGGATTGTGGTGCAAAAAGTGAATTGCAAATTCATAAATATTATTTTATTAGTCTAGCTATTATTTTATTATTTCCTTAGGAGGCCCATTTTAGACCTCAAAATTCCCCTAATGGATGGCCTCATTAGGGATTGAACTCATGACCTTCCAAACCCAACTCCAATGTCTTACCAGTGCACTGTTACAGTGTTTATTAACCCATGAGGGCATAGGTGCTCTTTAAGTTTTCATCAGAGCGCGTTTTGGAGGAGGGGTCAGGAAGTGAGCCCTGGGCCCTAGTCACCTGCAACCTCACACAACCAATGGCGCAAAGGTATGGGGTTAGGCTAGAATCCTTGGCCCTGGTCAAAGGTACCCACATGACCCTATAATAGGCAGTAATAGATCCAAGGAGTGAGGGGCTAGGCATATAACTTGACCCTTAGTCATATCTCTCGTCCACATGACTGTGACACAGTTGCAAACCAACGAGGAGCAAATTTTGGGGACCATCTCATGGTCTTATCACTCTGCATGTGACCCCGATGAATTCATCACAGGGTTTTGGTGGCAGGGGTGGGTAGTTAACCATTTCCCCTGCCATATTAACTCCAACATGACCATGATCCCCGAGGGAAAGGGGCCTAGGTCAGTAGGAGTGGATCGTTGCCCCAACCCTCAGGCCTATGGCGACCATGTGACCTTGATATTATGCTTATGGGTTAATTTCCAATTTAACTGTCCGACAACTTTCACTAGACGTGGGCAAAAGTGTCACCTACCGAGCGAAATTAAGGGTGGATTTATCTCTTTGTTAGAAGGTTTATCGAGATTGTAGAACGAATAATAGTAGAATGATAGGAGAGCTATACTTAGATGAGGCTTTGGCCTTTTGAAGATCATGAAGAGTCTATATAGGGGTTTTTGGATATTCTGGATCCAATGGAGGCCTTTTTTTACTCATTGGAGCACTTATAAAGGGAAATTTTGTAGGTTTTATTCCATAGGTGCTGTTAGGGTCCTATAATAATAGGGTTCATAATTTTTTGATTGACTTTGATAAGTCTTGTAAATATGCACATACCTTGCTTTCTGCAAGTTGTTTTCCCATATTTTGAAAAATGAAAAGAGGGTAAAAGTCCTAAAAGAATGATCAAAGGACTTAGAAAAAGATAGACCCGAAAAAGAAAATAAACAAAAATAAGACCTGAAAATGAGCAAGTCTAAATGCCACTACTATTTACTTTACTACAAGAATAATGACTATGTGTAGATTGTCAAATAAATGCCAGAATCCATGATCATTTAAAAAACTTAATTTTAACTTTTTATGCTTTGAATTTCATGTTTTAGATAGATAATAAATATATGTCAAACTCTATAAACTTGACAAATCAATAGATTAGATAAAGAATAAATGAGGAGTTGAAAGTTTAATCTGAGCCCTCGGATGAAATAAGGTTAGATTTAGATAGTTTATATGCTTTGAAAGAAAAATTATTTAGGGTTGCAAGCCTAAATGCACCCATGAAAATGAAGTAAAAAATGTTAGAAATAAATATGGGTAGGTAGAAAGTAGTTGTGCAAGCATGTAATAAATCATCATCGAGAAAAAATTCATTGATTTCCCCTCCTCCAGAATTATTCAGTATTCTAAACTATCAGTTAAAGAGGCTCAGAGCATTTCTCTAACTTCTATTGGGACCGGACCCAAGGCTCAATGACTGATTGGTTAAAAATATTGAATTCCTACATAAAACCCATATTCATCAGGATTTACCCTCATCCATAATCATTATCCATTTTTCCTAAGTAAAAACACATTTTTACTTAGTAAAAGTGAATCCCTAAATAACTAATTTTATTTTCTTTCAAAAAACATTCAAAAACCCATTAAATGCATTTATCCTAAGTTAAAGTGTGAAAAAATACAACAAAGATAAGCTATGCTTTATTTTGCACTTGACTTAGAGTTAAACATGTATTTATTCATTATATACATTATCTCTTTTCATATTAACTTCTAACTTACTTATTAAAATCCCTAAACTACACCCTCTCGTATAGTATTAAACCCTTATATTTAAAATAACCGACAAACCCTCTGTTTAACATTTAAACCAATGTTTAAATATCCCATGTGCGAAATATAAACCCTTCCCTTATCCCATTGGTTTAAACCTATCGATTAAAACTAATCCCCGCCCCTATGGTATTAAGACAAATGTTAATGTTATATTATACCATATAATAAGTCCTGCGCATATGTATAATTAAAACATTTCTTAAATGTTTTAAATTAAAACATATATAAATATTATTCCCCTCGCTCTACCATATAATATATAGTTTTAAACTTTATTAAATGCATATTCATAAATTTTAAAACTTGTCCTTGTTCGCGTTAATACACCCCGGTCCCACTCCATCCCGATGCAACTTTCAAAAGAGATCTGGGCCGTTCGTAATCAAACACAATGATCCAAACGACAGAAAATACATATCGCAAATAAATTTGTGTAAATATCTACCATCTCATTTCTACGCGAAATGGGTGGTAATGTGTCTTTCTCTCTCCTCCATGTGTCTCCTTCATACTGGATCATTTCTGTTACAAACAAAACATCTTACCACCAAAATGGCATGCGATAACCATTCATGGTTTCCTACCATTTCGGCCCGAAAACCGGCATTATGACTTGACCTCCATTTATTGCAGGTGCCTGCTAGCCCTAATGTTCCTAAATAACATTGGAAATGTATTTATTTTTTATATTTTCTGCACATAACTTCTGTATAACCTATCACGACTGTGAAACAACCATTTTCCACCATTTTCATGCCAAAATACTACAAATTTTAGCCTGTACCCCTTGCAGATTGTCGAGGAGCTTTACATTGCTCCAGACATTGAAAAGATACCACAGAAACTATTCAAAACCTTCAGATACATCTTCAAAAGTCCAGTACCTATGTAAAACAGGTATTCATCCAAAAAATTAAGTCTGTTTCAATTTGAAAAGACCTTTTAAAAGAAAATTTATATTCAGAGTTCAAAACTATCCAAAGAAACCTGTTAAAAATATCCAAAAAACAGGCCAAACATTGTCAAAATTTCTGAAAAAACCCTATTTATGTTGCGCATTGTTTGAAACCCCAAATTGAGCCCACAAACCCTTTGAAGGTAGCCTAAGCCTCTGTAATTAACCATAAAAGACTTTTTACCCAATTACAAATTGAAAAAACTCAGGAAACCATTGTTTCTTGTTTATAACCAGTAAAGGTCTGTGAATCAAGTTGAAAAGTCTAAAATTGAAAGGAAAAACTCAAGGAAAGACCATATTTTTCCTATTTTTATCCAGGAAATCCCTGTTAGAGTGAAAAATACTTTTGCAAACCATTTAATCTTGCAGAAGTAGCCAAAAAGCAAAAAAGCAGAGTTTTGTAATCCAAAAAGTTTTAAAAATGTCTAAATATTCTAAGATTGCCATAGTTATAAATCCTCTACAACCCCCTGTTGTAGATATTGAGCACACTCCATTAGCAGATGTTGACTATAAGATAGCATATCCTATTGTAGAATTCAATTTGTTGGAGCTTCATAACTGGAGCTATGAAAAGTCCTTGAATAATGTTGAAGAAGTTAAAATTTGGGAATCACACTTATCCAAATATATGGTTCCAGTTACCCACTCATGCTGAGAAGTCATTAGGTTATGTCATCATAATTATATGCCTGAGCAAAGAGAAATAGTCAATGCTAATAAATAAGTACTTTTCACCATTATTGTTGAATCCATTAATCAAATGTTACAACTGAAACCTGATCCTCAAGCAGTTCCTCCATCCATTGAAGCACTTACCAAGCTGTATATTGGCCTTGAATTTCCTATAAGATTCCAAAATTTCCAAATATTCATGTCCTTAAATTTAGAAATTCCTCAAATTAATCCTCCATACTCCTCTTCAAAATTTCTAGAGGGTTCTAGGCATGTAATTTCCATGTTATCTTTCATCCTATGATACTTTACTGAAGAACATACAGATGAATCCATTTTAGGTTTCCTATCCACTTTCACACTAGGACAACTTCCCTCTGTTATTTTTTATTGTGCTGGATATATTTCTGATAATATTCATGACCAATTGGTTAAATTTCCAATTGAAGGAGTGTTTAGATACACATCCTTCCTTTTTCACATGTTCTTGTATTTTCAAGCAGCTAATTTTCCATTAACCCTTCAAAAGCTTGATGTAGAAAGGAATCCTCTCTTAGTTATTTTTTAGACCTCTTTGATCAATAAAGAATCCACAGATTTCACATATGCAGAATTTTTAAACTTCTTCATCCATCCAATGATAAAAATATTGACAAATACTGAACAACCAAGAATAAATGATGAGATGAAGAAAACTTTACAGTTGTCAAAGCATACCAAGACTGGTGATTGGTACTTGTATGAAAAACACACTGATATTAGAGTAAGATCAAATTTGTTACCCTACAAGTTACCCAAATTTGTATCAATGAGGGTTTTTGCCTTGGAGTATATCAGGAAAATATTAAACTTTGATTCTATCAATTTCCTAGCAGCAAAGAAGAAACACAATTTAAATTGAAGAATCAAGTGGGACCATTCATTTTCAATCATAGAGATGTAGAGGCAAAAGTAGCTAAACAGTTATTAGAATACAGGTTTGAAGAGATATTTTCTTGTAATTATGATCCACGAGGGATACTAAGTAAAATGAGGGTTAAATGTAAATTGACACCCTTCATTCTTGAGGCAAAACCAGAGATAGAGAAATATGCCAATCAAACTGAGTGGAGAGAAAATACTTTAGTAGATGCAGTGAAGAAAAGTGATACTAGTCACACTTTACAAATTGCAGATTAGCCAGAAAAATCCACCAAGAGGGTCAGAGAGGAAGAAATTTATGCTTTTGAAACCACTATTGAAAACAAGTTCAAGATAAGATATAATAAAAGGCCCAAAATAGATTCAGTGGGTAAAGAAAAAGTAACCATTAATTTTTAAGAAACAGATCTCCCAGACACCAACATAGATGCAGCCACTGTTATAAAAAATGCGCAAAATACAGAGAATAGAAATGAAGAAAGGGTTGATAGTGGAAATATATAGTTGATAGAGAAACAACAGAACATGGAAGCTTCATCCTCACAAAAAAATGAGGAGAAATATTTATACACCAGGGGAAAGTACAAACAGATCAAATTACATAATGAGAAAATAAAAAATGATATCTACTCTCAATATCTAAAACAAACACCAAGTGTCCAAAATAGGCTTTTCTCTGCCTTTGATTATTCAAACAAAAATCTAATCATGTCAGTATTACAGCCTACTGTGAAAACTCCAAAAACAGTGGCATATTATAAGAAGAATGATTTAGAAGTTCAAATAGAAAAAAATCATGCTCTTGATCAGATAGAATTTCATAGATAGAGTTCAGAGAGAGTTCAGTGATGTTGTACTCTACTGTTACAACCAAAGCCATGAGTGTTCAAAAACTTCAGAACACTATCACAAACATGAAAGATCAAATGAAAATGGACAAAACATCCTTATATGCTAAAGATATTAGGATTAAATCCTTGGAAGAATTGGTCTTGTAGGTTTGATATGACCCTGTAAATGTCAAAGCAGTAGAGCAGTTAGTGAAAAAGGAAAATGAGTAGATTGTAACATTGAGGAAACAAGTTAAAATGCCATCAACTGAACATCCTCAAGCCAAGGAAATAATAGAAGGACATAATGAGAAGGACTACATGATGAATTTGATTTTTCAGCTGACACCACAGATCAAAGAAATGGAGACTCAAATAGATAAACTTGTTCAGGAAAAAGAAACACCAAAAGTGCCAGAAATTCCTACAACTATTCCTGTAATCACTACAGTTGTGCCATCAACTATAGAAAAAGATTTGGCACCCAAAGTTCCACTACCTACTGCAGTGCCAGTGACATCATCCACAACATCAGCTATAGAGTCATCTACAACAACATCTCATCCTATAGATGAGGCCAGCAAACTAGTAAAGGCCATGGAAGAAATGTTACTTCAGACAAGTGAAATTAACAGATTGAAACAAAAGGTTGAAAATCTTGAAGATCAAAACAAGTTGGTTCAAATTAATGCAAAAAATCATGTGAGAAAAAGGCTATCAGGCTAAATGAAGAATTGAAGAAACTTCAAAACGATTTGACTTTAAAAGAACCAATCTTCTATGTGAAGAATTATTTATGGAACAAATCCATTGAAGCCATCAATGATGTATGGCCTTCAATTGAACAAAGAGATTTACTCAAAGGAGAATTAGAAGAGATTCAGAAGACCAAAGAAGAACTAGGTAACAAACCTGAGCAAGCTTTAGAACTAATAAAGTTTCTCAACAGCAAGAACGGGCAAGAGTTAGAAGAGATTGAAATTACTGACAAAACTGAAACTATCCTTGAAATAAGGAAAGTTATCATCAAGAAGAACCTAATGAAGCATATTGAGGAAAAATGTGAGAACATGAACATAATAGTGACCAAATTCATGGTTAAATTTGAAAATATTAGGCAAAGAAATCTGCCTAACATTTTGGTTATAAATGATAAACTGATGCCTCAAGAAGACTAAAATAAAAAAATCATAGAATATGCTAAAGAACAGGTCAAAAAAACAGATGGGCAAGGAATCTCCACTGGGAAAGTCTTACTCAGAAGTTTCGAGGATCATTTTATTTACAGCATGAGATAAAAAATTGTTTGTTATCAAACCAACCTTTTCCAAATATATAGAAGCAGATGAGAATTTTAGGAATTTAAAGAAGATACGAATTCCAAAAGAAGAATATTGGTAGTCACTTACAGAGTTACTGTGAAAGTAAAAAAGGCAGAAAGATAAAAGAGAAAACAGTTTGGTGATTTACAATCAAAACATATTTTTATTACAGTAGTAAAAATGTTTTACAGTGGTTAAAGAGTATCCGAATTTAAAAGTGTATAAGAGATCAAAGAGAATCAGTGAAATAGTATAAGATAAGCCGATCATATTTCAAAACCAACTTGAAATATCTAAAGCCAACAAGAAAGACACCAAGGAAGCCAGATGCTCCTCATCCATAATTAGTTACTATTTCTTTTGGATAGATAGGACATCTTGTTGATTCGTTAAGCAGATGTCTCTATTTTGTTGTAAAGATATTTTTATTTTTCTTAGATAATTCCTAGAAGCATTCTAGGATATTTTGTAAACAATTATGTATAAATACTTCATATTTAGAAGTATTAGTGTGGAATAAATTGCTGAAGATTTCTATAGTCATTTTTTATTGGACTTGAAGGCTTTTTTATTTCAAATCTCAAGTAGCAGTATGGATTGGATCAATTGGAATCATATTTCAGGATTAATGTGATGAGCTATTGAAGTGAAGTATTTCCTTCTTGTCATTTCTATCTTTCTTTGTTACATGCATCCATAAATTTTTTCTAAATTTGAAAGAATAAACAGGAGTATTACTTCAGGATTTGTTAAAAGCACCCTGTCTTTACTGCTTATCATTTCTATGTTTTCTATTGATTTCCAGAGTAGGGAACCCTTAATTGCTCCATCTTTCATTTGACCTCTGCCTACTACTTCTCTTTTCCGGCTAAAATAACCCTTCATTTCCCTTTTGTCCCGATCATATCACCTCACCAAATAGCCTTCCAAGATCTTCATGGGTTATCTATCTTGCCCTGAAAACATTTGACTTCTTGACCTTGATCCCAGCTCTGCCTGCTTGATTTTTGACCCCTCGGCCCAATGGAAAAACACATTTCCCACTATCCATCTCATTAGTTGATTTTTCCCACCAAATCAATCAAACCCAAAACCAAATTAAACCATCACAACTAGCCTAATATCATATAAAATAAACAAAGTTAAATATTATAGAGAGATCCCTCTCTGAACCCTAAGAAGGCTAGATCTTAGAGTTTAAAAGTTGATTTGTGGTAACCTCTAGTTTTCTTAGACTTTAAACTAAAATCTCACAACTTTAGAATTACTAGAGTGTTAACATACTAGCGACCATACTGGGGAATAACCAATCCTCAGTCATAAAATAATTCTTAAAGAAATATTTTTCATCATCTTTTTTCCTTTAAGACTGGTTTGTAAGTTGTGAGTATCATTTTATCAAAAAATTGGTAATTCTGGCTTCTAGGAAAGTTTATTATACCAGGTCTAACTTGGATCCTAAACCTGTTGTTATAGTGGACAACCCAGACATAATTGACAAAAAGAAAAAATAGATAGAAGATTTAGATGTTAAAATTTCTTTTAATAGAGTCAATTCATTACCACAGAAATTAGTGAGTTTACAGGATATAGAGTTTGATTTGAAATTTGAAAATTCTTTGTTTAGAAGAAAATTTGAAAGTAATTTAAGCATTTTTGTTTTACACCCTGCCTTTATTTCATTTTTGGAATCAAAACATAAAAAAAATTTAGCAACCTCTGAATTAAAGAAACTAAAAAATCAAGACAAACTTGAGGAGATTAATGCCACTAATCTTAAAGAAATTGGCGAAGCCATAGAATTAGCTCAACTATTAGCATATACATCTAAACCTTCCATTCCTCATTTAGATACCACTACATCATCTATAGTTTCTACTACCATCCAATCTACATATTTATTTAGTCCTAAATTATCCTTACAACCTATAATATTATTTCCTTCATCCCCTACATCCATTTTTTCCACTAGTTTACCTTCTACTTTTTCAAACACATCATTCTCATTGCCTACTAGTTCTTCACATAGTTCAGTTTCTATTCCTCGTACCTCCACCTTATCTTTTATTTCTTCCATTAATTTTCTAGCTCAGCATTTTATAATCTAGTTTTATCAGCCTCTTCCTACAGTTCAGCCCCAAGTACTTCCACTTTACCTCCTAGCCAAGCTAGAATTCAAGCTATGGCTACTAGATATACTACCCTAGTTCTTCCGGGACAACTTCATGACATGCCCCAAAATTACCAAAGTAAAATACCACAGTTTGATGCTACTACACAATATACTACATAGAAGCATATAAACAAAATGAAAGATTACTTTGAACTCAATGAGATAAATGAATCAGATGTACAAATGAGGTTGTTTGCACAAACATTAACATGAGAAGTAAAGAAATGGTTTAAAGGTCTTACTGGAGGTAGTATATCTGATTTAGTTGTTTTCCATATATTATTTTCAAATAAATGGGAAAAGAATAAAAACCCCTTACAAATATTGTCTGAATTTCATGCAATGAAAAGATCTCCAAATGAGTCAGTACAAGACTACTACACTAGATATAACAATTTTTACAATTCAATTCCTGCAAATATAAAACCCACTCCTGACTCTGTCTTGCTCAAATTTCTAGATGGATTTGACATTGACATGGCATATCAGTTAAGAGAAAGAAATGCAGAAATAGTGGAAAGAATGCAAACAAATGATATAAGTGTAGAAGTAAACATTTTAGCTAAGAAAGCTAGATTTAGAAATGAAAGGAGAGTAACCATGAAAGAAGAAGCCTCTAGTTCAGACACATAAATAGATATGTTAGCTAAGACTTAATAAAAAATGATTGATATACTAGATAACATAGAAATAAGACCTCAATGGGATAATCAGCAGCAAATCAGAAATCCCAATTTTAGGAAAAACATAAATTCAAGAAAATCAAAAGAATCAATCCCAGACCGAACAATAAGATCTCCATTTCAAGAGAACTATGCTGAAAGTTCTCAAAACAATGTTGAGGATGAGGATACCATAAATTTAATGGGAATAGATGATAATAACACTATATTTCTCACACAAGAAGATCAAGAGTTATTTGAACTCTAACAACTCCAATTAGATTCAGGGGAATCCTTCGATTATAAACAAGGTTATGATTTTGCCATAAAATAAGTTCACAAGAAATATAACCTTAGGAGTAAGAAAAATACTGAAACTTTTACTAACAAAACAACACAAATTGAAAATAAGAAAAAATTAGAAGCCCCAACAACAAAAGTTCTGTGAATTCCCCCCTAGGAAACTAGGCAAAACTCTAGTTCTACCCAAAACGTTTCTGATCCTAAAATTTCACCAATCCCTAAGATTGTTGACATAACAAATGAAGTTGCTATATCTACAAAAGATTCAAAAAAATCTACTTCTGCAAAAGCATATGATTATGTTAAAACAACAAACTTAAATCCTAAAACACCCACTGCTGATCCAAAATCAGCAGATCCAAAAGCTGCCACTGCAAAAACAGCTTCTGACAATTCTAAATCTGAAAAAATATCTACTTCTTCACAAACCATCCCTGAAAAGAAAACAAAAAGTAGTAAAACACAATAAACTCAAACTGAGAATGAAAACATAACTGTAGAAAACAAGATAAACCAACACAAACTAGAGTTACTAAATAAGAGTTAATTCAAATAAGTAAATCTCAACCTTTTTTCAACATGCAAACAAAGGTTACAAAGTTAAAAATACAAATTCCTTTAACTAAATCGGTAAAAAATGATTTGTATAGATCAACCATCACTGAAAAATTAAACATAAATGATGGAGAAGACTCCATAAAATTGAATGATGATCAACCAGAGTTGATTTTTGGTCCAGATGTAAATGGAAAGCATCAAGATGGATTAGTTCCTCCATTTTACATCAGTTTCACCATTCATGATCAAATTTTACACAACACAATGTTAGATTCAGGAGCTTCACATAATTTAATTCCCAGAGCTATAATGGAAACCCTAAACTTAGAAAGTACAAGGCCTTATAAGGATTTATTTTCATTCGACTCAAGCAAAGTAAAATGCCTAGGATTAATCAAAGATTTATGTGTAACACTAGTTCAATATCCTGGTAAGAGTATACTTATGGACATTGTAGTAGTTGATATCCCATCCAAATATGGAATGTTATTATCTCGCTCATGGGGAGCAAAGTTACAAGGATCTCTACAATTGGACATGTCTTATGCTACTATATCAGTTTTTGGTCAACCTAAAAGGTTATATAGGGAAACATTAATGAAATACATAGTAAGTAATGCAGCAAGATCAATAAATTACCCAATTTATGCTACACCTACTGACCTAGATTCATTCATCTTATGTAATGTTGAAACTGATAATGAAATCAAGATTGAACTAAAGGAAGAAAATAAAATACAAGAAAATGATAATATCTTTCAGGAATCTTTGTGGCATTTAGATTTTGATGGCTCAGTAAACAAGTTAGGAGCAGGAGGAGGAGTATGGATAACTAATATAGAGAAAAATCATGCATAATACCGTGATTTTAGACTTAATTTCAAATGCACTGATCCAGATTTATGCAGGAATGCAACAGAATAAACATATAACCATAAATACAAAGATGCAACAGAAATAACACTTCATTTCATTAATATCAAAGAACTAAAATTTGCTTACAGACAGAATGGAAATAAAACTAGCTAGGGCGCTGGTAGCTATCTCTGAGAAGAGATGTGGTAGCTACAGGCCTCTGAACTGAGTTACAATGAGGCTCGAGGGCCTATTTATTACTTAGACACAATGGGAAATCCTCAACAGCCAAAACCCTAACCCTAGGAGATGAAGCACCAAAACTATGGGCCCCATTTGGGTAAATTGGTGTTTCAACTTCCCAGAGGCGTAACTTTGGCATACAATCTGTACCATACCTTGTTAGAAAGATCTATCTGAGGACTACAAATTTTGAATGAGCAACATCGGTCAATTGACCCATGTTTGTCTCCATTTTCCCAAAAAACGTTGTTTAGGGCCTCAAAACGGCTCCCGAAGTTCAGGACCCAAAAAACTGCTAAAAATAGTAAGTTGAGCCGAAACTGAAAAAATGAAAGAGATAATGGTGGGGCCCCAAGTGGAATAGGCGGGTGACCACCAATATCCACCTGGATCATTCCTCCCCCCTTAGGAAGTAATGGTCCCCATTATGTTAAGTTCCTCCATGAGATGAGGAAATTTCTGCTGAACTTAGTCCCTGGTGAACCATCTTCCTTGGTGCAGGAGTTGGCCAGCTTTGACAACCCGATACAGTTGGAGCTTCTGTTGGTGAGTGTTTTTTATTTGCAAGTCCATGATACAATCTTTGGTGGCCTGTTCCATGCAGTCTGGGTTTAAATCTGTTGCTGTGAGTTGTTCTACAATGTTAGACGTGTCCAGTAGAGGTGGGAAGTAAGGACAAAGGCGGTCCACATTGAATACTGGGTGTAGACCAAGGAATGGTGGAATAATGAGCTTGAAGGCATTGTTCCCTACAGCTTTGGTGATGGTGTACGGCCCATATCTGAGCAGGCGAAGCTTGCGGTGGAGTCCAGTGAGGTGCTCCTTCTGCAACTGTAGCCATACTTTCTCGCCCACCTGGAAGTTGTGTGGCACCCGGTGTTGATCATGGCATTGCTTGTACTTAGCATTGGCTCTATCCAATATGTCATGAACCTATTGGTGGATGTGTTGAATGCGCTCGATGAAGCTATTTTCTTTGTCAACTTCAGACTGGACATGAGCCGAATCGGCCTGAGTAGCCGCAAATGGCATGGCTACGTCAATGGGACATAGTGGTTGGAATCCCAAGCCCACCTAAAAGGGGCTATGGCCGATTGAAATATGGAGAGACTGATTATAACTATGTTGTACAAAGGGGAGGCTCTCGTCCCATGTTCTTGGATGCTTTGAATTGTACATACATAGAATGTGTACAATCATTCTGTTGACGACCTCTGTCTGGCCATATGTTTGGGGATGGAAAGCTGTGGACTTGGTGAGCTTGGTGTCCAGCATTGACTAGAGGTTGGACCAAAATGTGCTAAGGAACCTACTATCTAGATCTGATATGATAGACTGTGGGATCCCAAAGTGCACCCACACTCGTTCAAAGAAGAGTTTAGTAGTGGCTTTTACTGTGATATTCTTCTTGCAGGCCACCATAATGGCCATCTTCGAGAATCTATCGACGACCACAAAAACACAGTCATTTCCATGCTTAGTAGAAGGAATTCCCGACATGTAATACATGGAGATGGATTCCCAAGGCTGACTAGGGGTAGGTAGCAAAGTATATAGGCCTTGCTTCTTGATGGCTGGTTTGTCAATGGCACAACTAGTGCAGGATCTGATGTGCTTATTGACATCCTTTCGAAGGTTCGGCCAATAGAAATACTTCTGTAGTATAGCTACTATTTTCTCGACCTCGAAATTCCTAACGAGTCGACTATAGTGTGCTTCCCATATCATCTTGGCATGCTCGCTTGAAGGAACACAAAGGTGTCCCAGGTGACATAAAAGTGCAGCTTGGAGGTGAAAATTTGGAACTTGCGTATCCCCCAAGAGTGCCTGGTAAGTGTGGCTGAATTCTGGGTTGCTCTTGTAAAGAAGCGGCCAATCAAAAGTCTCGTGCCCACAAGAGTTGAGAACGATGGTGAGCGCCACGATTGGTGGTCGCCTGAGGCAGTGTGCAACATTATTGGTGCTACCCTTCTTGTACTTGATGTTCAAATGAAACTGTTGCAGATATGTGGACCACTTCTGATTGTGATCATTCTACAACTTCCCTTGTGTCTGTATGAACTGTAGGGGCCAGTGGTCTATGTGGATGATTGTTTCCTTCCCCAAAATGTAATGCTTCCATTGTTGACAAGCTTGCATAATGGAATACATTTCTTTGTCATAAGTGGGATACTTGTGAACTATGTCAGACAATGTCTCGTTGTGATATGCCACTGGATGTCCCTGTTGAGTAAGAACTACCCCAATATCATAGTCAGAGGCATCTATCTCGATCTCAAATGGATGTTGCGAGTCTGGTAATGTGAGCACTGGGGCAGAACAGAGGCAATTTTTCAATTCTGTGAACGCCTTCTGTTGAGGTTCCGACCAAAAGAATTTTTCTCTCACTCCTCCCTTGTTAAAATGACTCAAGGGCCAAGTGATATGAGAGAATCCCAACACGAACCTACGGTAGAAATTAGCAAGACCCAGAAAGCTATGAAGCTCTGTTATAGTGGTTGGGGCCGGCCAATCCCAAATGACTTGGATCTTGGTTGGATCCACATGCACCCCCCTTTCATCGATAATGTATCCCATATATTGAACTTGATTCATGCCAAAAGTGCAATTCTCCAAATTGGCACACAACTTTTGTTGCCACATTGTGTGGAGGACTTGTTGGATGTGGTGAAGGTGCTCTTCCCAAGTCTTGCTGAATATCATAATGTCATCCAAGTACACCACTACAAATGAGTTGGTGAATGGCCACAAGATGTCATCCATCATCCTCATGAAGGTTGTGGGAGCATTCGTCAACCTGAAAGGCATAACCATCCATTCAAAAAGGCCTTCCTTGGGTTTGAAGGCAGTCTTCCACACATCAGAGGGTTCAATTGGTACCTGGTAATACCTAGACTTCAAGTCAATCTTGCTGAAATATTTTTCACCTTTGAGTTGGTCCAAAAGGTCATCAATCCGTGGGATTGGGTACCTATTCCGGACAGTGATCTTGTTCAGCGCCTGATATTCAATATAGACTCTCCACGTCCCATCCTTCTTATGTACCAACACGATCGAGCTCCCACAGGGTGATGAACTCGGTCGGATGTGACCTTTCTGCAACAACTCCTGAATCTACCTCTTGATTTCATTGTTCTCCATAATAGAGCGCCGATAGATCGATCCATTTGGCAGCAGCGCAGCTGGGGTCAGATCAATCGGGTGTTTGACCTGACAGTGCAGAGGAACCCTTGTGGGTGAGGTGAAGATGTCCCCGTATTCCTCCACAACCTTATCCATTTTTTATTGTCGTGCAGAGGAGCCCTGTCTAGAGGTCGTGGCCACAGTATTCTTCTTGCCCTAGGGGCGGATCATCAGGAAAACGAATTTCCTGGTTTGGGAAATGAGCTTACTGCATTGTTTTGCAGTAACCAAAGAGATAGTGGCAACAATGGCATTGGGCTCTGCATCAATAATCTGTTTCCTTTTTTCATTCCCCTTGTTAGGTTCTGATTTAGAGTCAGAGCATGCATCTAACTCAAAATCCCTCATCTCGGCCACCAGCGACTGCTTGGCCCGACACTCACTTGTGTTGTGAGTGGAGCTCTTACGGAACTCACACCACTTTCCTGTGTTCTTCTTTGGCTTTCTGGTGTTGTTCTTTGCTTGTGGCTTCGACAAGTTTTCTTGAGTCGCCATGCCTTGGCTCTATCCTTTGTTCTGCGGCTTGGGAGAACCCTTCCCTTGCTTTTGATTCGCAGAGCCAAAGTCTCGCTTCTTCTGCTTGAATTTCTACTCAATCATGGTAGCATACCGGTATGTCATACCAAGCGAGGAGATGTCGAGGAACTCCGTTTCCTCTTGACTGTATATGTGCAGAAAACTACGATACTTTTGCACCAGATGTTTCTCTGAATCTTTGATACCCAACTTGGTGCGCAGGGTATCGAACAGATTTGACAGCTCATGCACATCTTGACCCTTTGTTGTCGCAGCATGGTCCACTATATGTACCTGTCCTCATAGCTCCCCACAGGATAGTATTGTTCCTTGATGGCGTCTCGGAAATAATTCCAAGTGGGTACAGTCGAGAATAGAGAGGGTTTTGTCTCATCCTTTTTCTCACAATGGGTTTCCCACCAGTCCTTGACAAGGGGGCCAGCTTTGAGGAGTGCAAAAATAATCTTCTCCCTGTCGGAGAAGTCATGAATCGAGAAATATCCTTCTAATAGATTCAACCATCTATCTACGGCATTTGCATCTATTTGACCCTCAAATATGGGAATGTCAAAATTTACTTGTACCTTAAAAGGAGTCGCACCTCGAGAGTGGCTGCTGGATGCAGATGCACTGCCGGTGGGCAGCCATTAAAGGATCTGGGCAAAGTTATCCATCATCGCATTCCTTTGTTTTTCGAGTGCCTCCTCGAGCAATATTTTGATAGGATCTCTTGCTCCCTCATCTTTCTTTTCATCCACCATGGGCATCCGTCGGGGTTTGCGAGGCTAATCTTGCAAAGGTTCCACCAGATCAAGCCCTAACTCCTTATACCCCGACCTCGTTGGGGACATGCAAAGAAAGATCGAGAAAAATTAGACTGCTCTGATACCACTAATTCGGATTTATGCAGGAACGCAACAAAATAAACATATAACCATAAATACAAATATGTAGTGGAAATAACACTTCATTTCATTAATATAAAAGAATTGAAATTTTCTTATAGACAGAATGGAAATAAAACTAGCTAGGGCACTGGTAGCTATCTCTGAGAAGAGATGTGGTAGCTACAAGCCTCTGAACTGAGTTACAATGAGGCTCAAGGGCCTATTTATTATTTAGACACAATGGGAAATCCTCAAAAGCCAAAACCCTAACCCTAGGAGATGAAGCGCCAAAACTATGGGCCCCGTTTGGGTAAATTGGTGTTTCAACTTCCCAGGGGTGTAACTTTGGCATACGATCTCCGTTTGACATGAACCATACCTTGTTAGAAAGATCTATCTAAGGACTACAAATTTTTAACGAGCAAAATTGGTCCATGGACCCATGTTTCTCTTTGTTTTCCAAAAAAACGTCGTTTAGGGCCTCAAAACAGCTCCAGAAGTTCAGGACATGAAAAACTACTAAAAATAGTAAGTTGAGCCGAAACTAAAAAACTGAAAGAGACAATGGTGGGGCCCCAAGTGGAATAGGTGGGTGACCACCAATATCCACCTAGATCATGCACAAACAATATGGATGAGTATGAATCCCTTATTTTAGGACTCCAAATAATCAGAAATTTAGGAGGTAAAAGAATAGTAAAAATGGGAGACTCAGAGTTGATTGTAAAAAAAATTAAAGGTGAATATTCAGTTTACAATCCTAGATTAGGCAGATATAGAGAGACTATCTGCAATACCAAGAAGGAAAAGTGTACAAGCACATTCTTTAGCAACCTTTGCTACCACTTGTAATTAACCTTTTCAGCCTAATCATATGTATACTGCAGAAGTAAAACACAGACCAATAATCTCAGACAACCTCAAATATTGGCATATTTTTTCACAAAATCAACAAATTTATAATTTTATGAATACTGAACGTGAATTTCAGAATTGTAAAATAGATACTTATTGTACCATAGATTAAGATTTAGATAGTGAAATAGATTTATATAATGTAGATGTAAATAAATTAAAGTTTACTAGACCAACTAAATTCAATCAATCAGACATAGATAAATTAGAGAGAGTAGAAATTGATGAGATAATTGATGATGAATCTAAAATATAAAATATCAAAGATAATTTCTTAAAAAAAGGATTAACTCCATTAGAAGATTTATTTGACTCAAATGATGTTTCAAGAAAGCCCAAAATGGAGCCACTTAGATCTGACATTGAGGAATGCAACATAGGCACGGAATTGAAACCCAAAATGATAAAAATTTTCAAAGCCTTACCTAAACAAGAAAAGGAAAAATATATTGCTCTTTTTAAAGAATTCTAAGATGTTTTTTCTTGGAGTTATGAGGACTTTAAATCCTATGACACCAGCATAATTTAACATAAAATTCCTGTAAAAGAAGATCAAAAGCCCTTTAGACAAAAATTAAGGAGAATCAACCCTGTTTTGATGCCCTTAATAAAAAAATAAGTTAAAAGGATGTATGATGCACAGATAATTGCACCAAACAGATATTCTGATTGGGTTTCTAACTTAGTTGCAACCAGAAAGAAAACAAGAGATATTAGATTATGTGTTTACTTTAGAAATCTAAATAAAGTATCCTTAAAAGATAATTATCCTTTACCAAAAATGGATCATATTTTACAAAGGGTATTTGGATCTTCTGGGATTTCTCTTTTAGATGGATATTCAGGATACAACCAAATTTTAGTCCAACCACCAGATCAAGCCAAAACAACTTTTACTACTGCTTGGGGAACTTTTATGTATGTAAAAATTCCCTTTGGTTTAATGAATGCAAGGGAAACCTTTCAAAGAGCTATGGATATAGCCTTTGCAAAGGAAATTCATGAATTCTTGGTAATTTACTTAGATGTCATAACTGTATTTTCTAATATTGATCATGAACACTTAGATCATCTTAGACAAGTCTTTACAAAATGCAGAAAGTTTGGCATCTCATTAAATAATAAGAAAACCAATTTGGATTAGAAGGAGGCAAATTACTAGGACACATAATTTCTAAGGAAGGAATTAGAATAGATCCTGCAAGAATAGAAGCAATTCTTAACATCAATCCACCAAGAAATATAAAAGAGTTACAAGCCTTTTTAGGTAAGATTATTTTTTTTAATAAGATTCATATCCAATTTAGCTGAGATAATTAGAGAACTAAATAACATTCTCAAAAAGGATTCATTTCTTAAATGGACTGTTGAGTCCAAACAACCTTTGGAATCCATCAAACAAGCCTTAACCAAAAACCCAATCCTTATAAGTCCTGATTTGAAAAAGCATTTCATCATTTTTTCATTTGCTTCAGAACACACCATTGCTGCAGTTTTACTATAGAAAAATGACCAAGATTATGAACAGCCCATAGATTTCTTTATTAGAACACTTAGAGATGCATCTTTGAAGTACAATATTATGGAAAAGCAAGCCTTATATTTGGTAAAGGCAATTAAATACTTCAGAGTTTACATTCTCTATTCTCACACCATTGCCTATGTCCCAAATGATGTAGTAAAAGACATTCTTACTTAGGATGGTCCTGATGGAAGAAGAGGTAAGTGGATTTCACTATATTAGAATATTACATAAAGATAAAACCCATAGAGTTGATAAAAGGTCAAGGATTATCTAGACTTATGGTTGAATAAAATTGTCATGCCTTAGACATAAATTTATTGCTCAAATAGATGATCAGGAAGAGATGGTGACTCTAGAGATTAGTGAAGCCTTTTCAGACTCACCATGGTATGAAAATACTATATTTGTATTACTAAACTTACAATCTCCTCTTGGTTTATCAAGAACAAACGCTAGATTTCTAAAGCTTAAGGCAGTAAGATTTTGTATTTTAGACAATGTACTTTTTTGGAAAGATAAAAGTGGGATTTTATTAAATTTTTTGTTAAAAGAAGAAGATGACAAAGTACTACAAGAATTTCATGTAGGTGACTGTGGAGGACATCTATATTAGAAAAATACTGCATACAAGATCCTAAGAGCTAGTTTTTGCTGGCCTACCTTGTTTGCAGATGTTAAAAAATATGTGACCTCGTATCATAAGTGCCAAATATTTGAGGGTAAGAAAAAACTATTACCCCTACCCTTAAAGCCCATATCTACAGAAATGACATTTCAACAATGGGGTCTTGACTTCATTGGAGAAATTCACCCCACATCATCAACCCAACATAAGTGGATTCTGATAGCCACTGACTATTTTACCAAGTAGATTGAAGCCATACCCTCTAGGCAAGCCACAGATACTATCATAATCTCCTTCCTAGAAAGTAACATTCTTTCAAGATTTGGATATCCCAAAAAGATAATTACTGATAATGCAGCAACATTCAAATCTAATAAAATGAGTGACTTTTGCCATAAATACCATATTACCCTAGGTCATTCTACTGCATATTACCTTCAAGGTAATGGCCTAGCTGAATCTTCAAATAAGATCCTTGTAGACATCATCAAAAAGTTACTAGAAGATAACAAAAAGACTTGGAATAATAAGTTAGTCAATGCCTTATGGGCAAATAGACTTACAACTAAAAAATATATTGGTACATCCCCTTACCAACTTGTATATGGAATGGATTTTTTTTTTCCATCCTCCCTAGGAGTACCAGTGATGAAGATTATCCAAGAGCTACAAGTTGAAACAAATGACATTCAAAGAAGGATCAATCAAACTATTCTCTTGCAACAAACAAGGGAAGAAGTTTATATCAAGTCTCAAGTTATCCAGGATAAGATAAAGAAATTTTTTGATAAAAAGACTAAAGAAGATGATTTCTACATTGGAGATAAAGTGTTAAAATGGGATTCAAGAAAAGAAGACAACTGTAAACATGGAAAATTTGATTTTCTTTGGAGAGGACCTTTTGTGATTTATAGATATAGAGGTAATAATACTTTCTACGTAAAAGAAATGGATGGATCAGCAATGCTAGACGGACCAGTAAATGGTAGAATGCTGAAGCACTACTACTCTCCTGAGTTCACAAATAGTTAGTTTCATTTACTTTGATCATTGTACATATACATTGAAGAGTTTATATTGGATTGAATGTTTTCCTAAAAAAGTTGAAGCCCAGAGAGAAGTCCCTAATATTTAAAAGGTAAAATATCATAAGTATGAATAAATACAGAGATCAGAAAGATACTTACAAGGTCATCATAGTCAATATTCAATAGGGTTCATAATTTTTTAATTTACTTTGATAAGTCTTGTCAATATGCACATACCTTGTTTTCTGCAAGTTGTTTTCCCATAGTTTGAAAAATGAAAAATAAATAAAAATGAAAAGAGGGTAAAAGTCCTAAAATAATGATCAAAGGACTTAGAAAAATATAGACCCCAAAAAGAAAAAAGATAAAAATAAGACCTGAAAGTGAGCAAGTCAAAATGGCACTACTATTTACTTTACTACAAGAATAATTATTATGTGCATATTGTCAAATAAATGCCATAATCCATGATCAGTTAAACAACTTAATTTTAACTTTTCATGTTTTGAATTTCATGTTTTAGATAGAGAATAAAGATATGTAAAACAATATAAACTTGACAAATCAGTAGATTAGATAGAGAATAAATGAGGAGCTACAAATTTTAATCTAAGTCCTTGGATGAAATAAGGTTAGACTTAGATAGTTTATATAATTTGAAATAAAAATGATTTAGGGTTGCAAGCCTAAATGCACCCATGAAAATTAAGTAAAAAATGTTAGAATAAACATGGGTAGGTAGAAAGCAGTTGTGCAAGCATGTAATAAAGCATCATCGGGAAAAAATTACTAATTTCCCCTCCCCCAAAATTATTCGGTATTCTAAACTATCAGTTAAAGAGGCTCAGAGCCTTTCTCTGACTTCTGTTGGGACCGGACCGAAGACTCGATGACTGTCTGGTTAAAAATATTGAATTACTACATAAAACCCATATTCATCATCATTTACCCTCATCCATAATCATAATCCCTTTTTCCTAAGTGAAAACCCATTTTTACTTAGTAAAAGTGAAACCCTAAATAACTAATTTTATTTTCTTTCAAAAAAAATTCAAAAACCCATTAAATGCATTTATGCTAAGTTAAAGTGTGAAAAAATACAACAAAGATAAGCTATGATTTATTTTGCACTTTACTTAGAGTTAAACATGTATTTATTCATTATATACATTATCTCTTTTCATATTAACTTCTAACTTACTTATTAAAATCCCTAAAATACACCCTCCCATATAGTATTAAACCCTTATATTTAAAATAACCCACAAACCCTCTATTTAACATTTAAACCAATGTTTAAATATCCCATGTGAGAAATATAAACCCCTCCCTTATCCCATTGGTTTAAACTTATCGATTAAAACTAATCCCCGCCACTATGGTATTCAGATAGATGTTAATGTTATATTATACCATATAATAAGACCCGCGCATATGTATAGTTGAAACATTTCTTAAATATTTTAAATTAAAACATATATAAATCTTATCCCCCCCCCCCCCCCCCCCCCGCGCTCTACCATATAATATATAGTTTTAAACTTTATTAAACGCATATTCATAAAGTTTAAAACTTGTCCCCGTCGCATTAGTACACCCCAGACCAACTCCATCCCGATGTAACTTTCACAAGATATTTGGGTCGTTCGCAAGCGAACCCTACGATCCAAACGGTGGAAAATACATATCGCAAATAAACTTGCGCAAATATCTACCATCTCATTTCTACGCGAAATGGGTGGTATTGTGTCTTTCTCTCTCCTCCACCTATATCCTTCCTATTGGATCGCGTCCATTGCAAAAAAAACAACATACCACCAAAATGGCACGTGATAACCATTTGCGGTTTCCTACCCTTTGAGCCCGAAAACTGGCATTATGACTTGACCGCCATTGATTGCAAGCGCCTATTAGCCCTAATGTGCCTAAATAACATTGGAAATGTATTGATTTTTTATCTTTTTTGTGCATAAATTCTGTATAACCTATCCAGACTGTGAAAAAACCATTTTCCTCCATTTTCATGCCAAAAGACTGCAAATTTTAGCCTGTACCCCTTGCAGATTGCTAAGGAGCTTTGCATTGATCCAGACATTGAAAAGATACTACATAAAATGTTAAAAACCTTCAGATACATCTTCAAAAGTCCAGTATCTGTGTAAAATAGGTATTCCTCTATTAAATTAAGTCTGTTTCGATTTTAAAAGACCTTTTAAAAGCAAATTTATATTCATAGTTCAAAACTATCCAAAGAAACTTGTTAAAAATATCCAAAAAACAGGCCAAACCCTGTCAAAATTTCTGAAAAAACCCTGTTTATGCTGCACATTGTTTTAAACCCCAAATTGGGCCTAGAAACCCTTTGAAGGTAGCCTAAGCCTCTGTAATTAACCTTAAAATACTTTTTACCCAATTACTCATTGAGAAAACTAAAGAAACCCTTGTTTCTTGTTTATAACCAGTAAAGGTCTGCGAATCAAGTTGAAAAGTCTAAAATTGAAAGGAAAAGCTCAAGGAAAGACCATATTTTGCCTATTTTTATCCAAGAAATCCCTGTTACTTTTGAAAATTGTTTAATCTTGCAGAAGTAACCAAAAATAAAAATAAAAACAGAGTTTTGTAATCCAAAAAGTTTCAAAAATGCCTAAACCTACTCCAGCTACATCTTTTAAGACTGCCATAGTTATAAATCCTTTACAACCCCCTGTTGTAGATATTGAGTACACTCCATTAGCAGATATTGACTATAAGATAGCAGATCCTATTGTAGAATTCAATTTTCTGGAACTTCATAACTGGAGCTATGAAAAGTCCTTGGATAATGTTGAAGAAGCTAAAATTTGGGAATCACACTTACCCAAATATATGGTTCCAGTTACCCACTCATGCCTAGAACTCATTAGGTTATGCCATCATCATTATATGGCTCAGAAAAGATAAATATTCAATGCTAATAAATAAGTACTTCTCACCATTACTGTTGAATCCATTAATCAAATGTTACAGCTCAAACCTGATCCTCAAGAAATTCCTCTGTCCATTGAAGCACATACCAAGATGTATATTGGCCTTGACTTTCCTAAAAGATTCTAAATTTTCAAAATATTCATGCCCTTACATGTAGAAATTCCTCAAATTAATCCTCCATACTCCACTTCAAAATTTCCAGAGGGTTCTAGGCATGTAATTTCCATGTTATCTTTCATCCTAGTATAATTTCTTGATGAACATACAGATGAATCCATTTTAGCTTTCCTATCCACTTTCACACTAGGAAAACTTCCCTCTGTTATTTTTTATCATGTTGGATATATTGCTGAAAATATTCATGACCAATTGGTTAAATTTCCAATTGAAGGAGTGTTTAGATACACATACTTCCTTTTCCACATGTTCAAGTGTATTTTCAAGAAAATAATTTTCCATTAACCCTTCAAAATATTGATGTACAAGGGAATCCTCTTTCAGTTATTTTATGGACCTCTTTGATCAGGAAAGAGTCCACAGATTTCACATATGCAGAATTTTCAGACTTCTTCATCTATCCAATAATAAAAATATTGACAAATAATGAATAGCAAAGAATAAATGATTAGATGAACAAAAGTTTACAGTCGTCAAAGAAGACCAAGACCGGTGATTGGTACTTGTATGAAAAACACACTGAGATTAGAGTGTTTGGATCAAATTTTTTACCCTACAAGTTACCCAAATTTGTATCAATGAGTGTTTTTTCCTTGGAGTATATCAGACAAATATTAAACTCGGATTGTATCAATTTCCTAGCAGCAAAGAAGAAAACATAGTTTAAATTGAATAATCAAGTGGGACCATTCATTTGCAATCATAGAGATGCAGAGGTAGAAGAAGCTAAGCAGTTATAGAATACAGGTTTGAAGAGAGCTTTTCATGGAATTATGATCCACAAGGGATACTAAGGAAAATGAGGGTTAAATGTAAATTGACGCCCTTCATTCATGAGGAAAAACCAGAGATAGATAAATATGCAAATCAAACAAAGTGGACAGAAAATACTTTAGTAGATGTAGTGAAGAAAGTGATACTAGTCACACTTTACAAATTGCAGATCAACTAGAAAAATCGACCAAGAGGGTCAGAGAGGAAGAAATTTATGTTGTTGAAACCACTACTGAAAACAAGTTCAAGATAAGATATAATAAAAGGCCCAAAACAAATTCAGTGGTTAAAGAAAAGGTAACCATTAATGTTGAAGAAATAGATCTCCCAGACACCAACACAAATGTTGCCACTGTTATCAGAATTGAATAGAATACAGAGAATAGAAATGAAGAATAGGTTGATAATGGAAATACACAGTTGATAGAGAAACAACAGAACATGGAAGCTTCATCCTCACAAACAGTTGAGGAGAAATATTTAGATATTAGGGAAAAGTGCAAACAGATCAAATTAAAGAATGAGAAAATAAAAAATGATATCTACTGTCAATAGCTAAAACAAATACCAAGTGTCCAAAATAGGCTTTTTCATGCCTTTGATTATTCAAACAAAAAGCTAATCATGTTAGTATTGCAGCCTATAGTGAAAACTCCAAAGACAGTGGTACATTATAAGAAGATTGATTTATAAGTTCAAACAAAAAAAATTCATGCTCTTGATCAGATAGAATTTCATAGACATAGTTTAGAGATGTTGTAATCTACTATTACAACCAAAGCCATGAGTGTTCAGAAACTTTAGAACACTCACAAAAATGAAAGATCAAATGAAAATGGATAAAGAATCCTTATATGCTAAATATATCAGGATTAAATCCTTGGAATAATTGGTCTTGCAGATTGGATATCACCCTATAAATGTCAAAGCAGTAGAGCAGTTAGTGAAAAAGAAAAATGAGGACATTGCAGCATTGAGGAAACAACTTAAAATTCCATCAAGTGAACATCCTCAAGCCAAGGAAATAATAGAAGGACGGAATGAGAAGGATGACATGATGAATTTTATTTTTTAGCTGACAGCATAGATCAAAGAAATGGAGACTCAAATGGATAAACTTGTTCAGGAAAAAGAAACACCAAAAGTGCCAGAAATTCCTATAGTTATTTCTATAATAACTACAGTTGTGCCATCAACTCTAGCAAAAGAGTTGGCACCCAAAGTTCCACTGGCTACTACAGTGCCAGTGACATCATCCACAACATCAGTTATAGAGTCATCTACAACAACATCTCATCCTATAGATGAGGCCAACAAACTGGTAAAGGCCATGGAAGAAATGTCACTTCAGACAAGTGAAATTAACAGATTGAAACAAATGGTTGAAAATCTTGAAGGTCAAAAGAAGTTGGCTCAAGTTAATACAAAAAATCATGAGAAAAAGGCTATCAGGCTAAATGAAGAATTGAAGAAGCTTCAAAAGTATTTTACTTTAAAAGAACCAATCTCCTATGTGAAGAATTATTTATGGAACAAATTCATTGAAGCGATCAATAATGTATGGCTTTCAATTAAAGTGATTTTTTAACAAAGATATTTACTCAAAGCAACATTAGAAGAGATTCAGAAGACCAAAGAAGAATTAGGTAATAAACCTAATCAAGCTTTATAACTGATAAAGTTTCTCAACAACAAGAACAGGCAAGAGTTAGAAGAGATTGAAATTACTGAAAAGACTGTAACTACCCTTGAAATAAGGAAGGTTATCACCAAGAAGAACCTAATGAAACAGCTCAAGGAAAAATGTGAGAACATGAACATAACAGTGACCAAATTCATGGTTAAATTTGAAAATCTTAGGCAAATAACTCTGCCTAACATTTTGGTTATCAACGATAGACTGATGCCTCAAGAAGATTACAATAAAAAAAATAGAGAATATGCTAAGGAACAAGTCAACAAAAAAGATGGACAAGGAATCCGCACTAGGAAAGTCTTACTCAAAAGTTTTAAGAATCTATTTTATTTACAGCATGAGATAAAACATTTGTTTGTTATCAAACTAACCTTTTCCAGATATACAAAAGAAGATGAGAATTTTAGGAAGTTAAAGAAGATACAAATTCAAAAAGAGGAATATTGGCAGTGACTTACAAATTTATTGTGAAAAGTAAAAACGCAGAAAGACAAAAGAGAAAACAGTTTTTTGATTTACAATCAAAACATATTTTTATTACAACAGTAAAAATGTTTTACAATGGTTAAAGGGTATCCGAATTTAAAAGTGTATCAGAGATCAAAGAGAATCAGTGAAAGAGTATAAGATAAGCAGATCAGATTTCAAAACCAACTTGAAATATCTAAAGCTAGCAAGAAAGACACCAATGTAGCCAGCTGCACCTCATCCATAATCAGTTACTATTTCTTTTGGATAGATAAGACAGCTTGTTGATTTTTTAAGTAGTTGTCTCTATTTTGATGTAAATATATTTTTATTTTTCTTAGATAATTCCTAGAAGCATTCTAGGATATTTTGTAAACAATTATGTATAAATATTTCATCTTTAGAAGTATCAGTGTGGAATAAATTGCTGAAGATTTCTATAGTCATTTTTTATTGGACTTGAAGGCTTTTGTGTTTCAAATCTCGAGTAGCAGAGTGGATTGGATCAATTGGCATCATATTTCAGGATTCATTTGATGAGCTATTGAAGTAAGGTATTTCCTTCTTGTCATTGTTATCTTTGTTTTTTACATGCATCCATAAATGTTTTCTAAATTTGAATGAATAAACAGGAGTATTACTTTAGGATTTGTTAAAAGCACCCTGTCTTTACTGTTTATCATTTCTATGTTTTCTATTGATTTCCAGAGTAGGGAACCCTTAATTTCTCCCTCTTTAGTTTGACCTCTACCTACTACTTCTCTTTTCTGGATCAAAGAACCATTCATTGCTCTTTATCTCAATCATATCACCTCACCAAACAGCCTTCCAAGATCTTCATGGGTTATCTATCTTGCTCTGAAAACATTTGACTTCTTGACCTCGATCCCAGCTCTGTCTACTTCATTTTTTACTCCTCAGCCCAATGGACAAATAGATTTCCCACTATCCATATCATTAGGTGATTTTTCCCACCAAATCTATCAAACCCAAAACCAAATTGAACCATCATAACTAGCCTAATATCATATAAAATAAACAAAGTTAAATATTATAGAGAGAGCCCTCTCTGAACCCTAAGATGGCTAGATCTTAGAGTTTAAAAGTTGGTTTGTGGTTACCTCTAGTTTTCTTAGACTTTAAACTAAAATCTCACAACTTTAGAATTACTAGAGTGTTAACAGGTGCCAGGATCAATCAATGGTTTGATGTAGTTTTTGAAGGCTTTTGAGCATGGAGAGGAACTTGTAGGGTTCTATAGCCTTCATATTTTATCCGCACCAGTTGTGACGATTATCGTGCAACTCATTTTTCTCTTTTCTCATTATGTCTTCTTGATGAAAGCTTTCTTTTAGCGCTTCAATGTGGAATTGTTATACTTTTTATGCTCATTTTTAGAAGGAGTATAGGGTATTGATGTGAGAGCCATTTTATTGTTGATTGTTTCATGACTCACTATAGGTTGTCATGATTTTTAGAGTGAGACTTCTTTGTAAAATAATTCTTCATTGAAGCAGAAAATAGCCACTCCTATTGTCAATGCACTTTATGTACTCATTATCTTTGAAATATATGGAGCGGTCTAGTAGTGTTAGTAATCTCGAAGATGTAGCCCGGGAAGGGTGAGCTCCATCAACATATCCTATGTTGTCTCTCTTCATGAATGTATTTATGATTTAAATGATGATATGTTTCTTGATTAAATTTCACATAAAAAGATAACTCATTATCCTTAAAGACACCATAAAACATGTATTTACATAAGACCCATTTTTACTTGCACGACATTAGAGGAAAATATATTTTTGGGAAGGATAATTTCTCCCCAAATTTCAAATCAAACTTATTGAATATTTTGGGTTTATAAAGAAGCTACATGCAGGCCTGATTTCTAAGAATTTGTTATTGAATTCTTCTAACACCACCATTTTTCTACCAATGGTTTTTACGGGAATTATCTCAACCACCTTTCATATTTAGTTATAAGATCATTATGTCCCATGAATTTGTGGGTCTTTCTATCATTTATTTCTTCAGGATGAAACATTTGATAAAAAGGGTTCGAATATTTTGGTGCTTCAACAATGAGTACAGTTTCCCAAGCAATCATATTTCTCAGATAATGTTCACTTCTAAAATATCCCTAAACCAATGAATTATGCATATCTATAGTGCACAACCCTTCACTAATCTCCCAATGAGTAAAAGGCCTATAATGATTATAAGAGGGGAAAGGATGGTCTCAATCATAATTTCCACTAGGTGTTTGAAGATATGTTGACTGAACCTCTTCAAAAAATTATGGAATACGGAAATTATTTAAAAACTTTCCCACTACTTTGCATATTGGAATTTCTTCCAAGTATAAAATTTTGGTTGTTGCATATACATTAAAATCAATATCAATGCATCCAATTAAACTATAATACTGCAATTTAATTAATACCCGCATTCTTTTATGATCCCACATTGATTCCCATGGCCATGAGCAATATAGATTAGTGAAGAGGAGCTTTACCTTCAAGCTATCATATAAAGGAAAAAATTAACATGACTCTTCTAGAATTCCAAGTTTTATTCCAATATTTTACGTGTAATTCCATATGCACTCATTTATCCCTCTATCCCTCTGTATCCTTAGTCCCACGACATGTTTTATTTCTTTTGTCACTTGTGGTTCCATTTCTTCAAGAATTCAGAAACGTTGAACAAATGTTGTTATGTTGTCTCACTTTGCAAGAGTAAAAAAATATTTTTTTAGGATGCACTAACTTGATTATGATAAGATTTTCCATTTCCCTAGTCATTGCATGAGGTAGCCAATTAGTATTTCCAGGAATCTATTCAACATCAAAAGAATATTTCTAAAACCAAATTTTCCATGATAACAATCATCCTTTAGCTAATTGTTTTTTTATATTTGCTTCCAACAAATATTTTAAATTCATTTTATCCGTTCTTATGAGTAATTTCACTGGAGCTATATAGATTTCTAATTTTTGGATTCCATTGAAAAGGGATAAAGTCTCTTTTTCTACTGTAAAATAATTCTTTTAAGTCGGTGTAAATTCTTTGGATTTATAGGCACAAATAATTTGATCGTTTTTTGGTGTATATGGAGTCATTTTACCGTTTACTCCATTATCATGCAAGGTTTCTATTTATAATTCTGGACTTTATTTGTCCCATAATTCTTGTGTGTTCCTTTAGGATAATTTTAACTTTTTTTCTAAGATCGGTCTTTATTCTGGTTTAATTTATTTTCCTCTAGGTACTTTATTTTAGTGTTTCAAATTTAACTTTTCTTCATAAAAGTTAAGAACTTATTTCCAATCTCTAGAGTCATTCCTTGCCTTCCTCCTATTTTTCCTTTTCTTTGTTGTCACAAACTTTTTTTCTATATTTGTGTTTGTTGTCATCAACCATGGAATATTGATAACATTCTTTTTAATGTTACATATGAGTTTATCATCAAAATTGTAAAAGGCATGACTATAGATATAAAATCCATTCCTAACATTAATGTGCTTGAAGGATCATAAATTTTCACTACATTTATTTTCATCTCTTGACCACCCTATTTGATACTGACATTGTCAACATAATGAGTAAGCATGACATTCCCATTCACGGTTTCTATTTCAAAAATATTTTTGAGCGGATTCTAGAGATTTTTAAATAGATTGGGCCTTGCTAGACTATTTGATCCACCTGAAACTAAAAATGCATCTAGATTTACCCATTGGTTTCCAACTAAATATTCTGTTGATATGTATACCAAATTATCAATATTGATTAATTTTTTGAGCATTTTACTTTAATCCTTTTCATCATACTCTAGTAGTTGTAGTGGAGCAGAGGATGATCATATTTCCTTGGGGAAGGGACATAAATCTCTTGGTTTCTTAAAACTTTCGCCTTCTGAAATTTTTAGCTAGGGGTGTAAGCCTTCCTTTTCTGATTCTTCACTACATTTTTATTTGGTTTCTTCTTCTTATTATTCTTATGTTTCTTCTGATCTGTAATTACAACAAGATTCATTCTCATATACATTCATATTCATTTTTTTAATATTTTCAAAATTCTCTTCAATTTCTTCTTTTGATTCATCTTCTGATATCTTGTTCACTTCATATATTTCTTCATCACTATTTACAACTAACCACTCATCCATAAAATCTTATACTTCTATGATTTTTTTTATCTTGGATGAATATTTTTTATGACATTTAACAACAAAATGTCCTTTTTGTTTACAGATAAAACAACATCCCTATTTTTATGGATTTTTTATTCTTTTTAAATATATGAACTTTCTGAAATGCCTTTTAGGATTATTTACCTTTTTACCCTAAATTTACCATACTTTCCACCTTTCTTTGAATTTTTCTTCTTTGGCATCCATGGTGATATTTATTTGGAACAATTTTTAGAGGTAGGTGTACTTCCTTGAGCATTTTTCTTCGAACAAATATATTTCAATTTTTCTTTGAATTTATGGATTAAATCAATCCAACAAACTCTCTCTAAATATTTCATGACCAAGTCACCTATAGTTTTATGAAATTTTGATGAGGAGGATACCTTAGTCATAAAATTATCTAGAAGCTATGATTTTACCACTAGTTAAAAATACTACTTGAAAATTGATCGAGATATTTTGGATTTTGCAATTGCATTCTTGATAACTCACTTATTGCTATTTTATTTTATCTACTAACTTGGGACATAATTCAGTTCTTAGAAACATTTCTAAAGTGGATAATCCCAATGATATCACTACATTTCTCTAATATTGTGAGTGTGCATTCCATCAATCATATTCTTCTTTCTACGAAGGAAATTATGGATTGGTTATCTAATATTCTAGTGCTATGATTTTGGTATAAAATAACAATCCAAACTCTAATAGAATATTTTGGATCATCTGAATTATTTAAATAAAGTATATATATCCATTTGAACTAGCCGACATCAAATCTTCTTCTACCCTTGGATATTTTTGGACTTGTTTTAGAATGTGAACTTTACTTTTTCTTGGCCTAATAAAATCAGGAAATAATATTGAGGTCTCTGTTAAAGAGACTTTTCACTTCTTAAGATCCAATTTTGGTGTTTTTTCTTTAGTTGGATCCATTTTAGAGATTTCTAGTTTTACTTCTTTCATATCCCCCCATTGAAAAAGGAACTAGAAGCTGGTTCAATGGAAGTCATTTGACGGAAGCTCTGGGATAAATCCAATGGAGAATCTTTAGAGATTAAGCGTGTGGTCGGAATACCTAATGATTTTGAATAATAATGCTTTTTATTTTTCTCTTTAAGCTTTTTTATTCTTTCTTTGTTTTGTTTTATAACTTTCTTTTTTCTTTCTCTTCTTGGTGGTCATTATATAATAATTCCAATTTTTCAAAATTAAATCAGCTTGAGCTCCTTGCTTGTTTATAGCTATTTCCACATATCCACAGTAATTGTAGCAAGATAAATATATCTTAAAATAGAATCAGGGTCAATTAACACAATCACATTATTTATAATAACTTTACCATGGATCTCCCATTATAGGAGATTTCAACCTAAAATTTCCCATGAAATTTTCATGTACATAATATGTCAACCAATCAAAATCATTTAAATTTAAAAAGAGGCACATGTAAATATTTTGGAGGGGAAAAAAAAAAAAACTACTTTTTTAATTGTATTTTTGGCTTATCTCCTTATAGGTTTACTCAAAGTTCAAGTGTAGATAATCGTTAGATGCATAATATAATTCCATATCCAATGAGTGACCATTATGTTACTTTTGAGAGGACCCACAGAGATAAAAACTGAAGATACATTTAAAAAACGTGCTGACCACGCTTTTTTTAATGTATCTTCATTTTTTTTTATCAATATGGGCCTTTTCAAAAGTATGCATAATGGCTACACGTTGGATGTGAAATTTAATTATGTATCGAATAAGTTTATACACTTGAAATTTGAATAAATATTTAAGGAGATAAAGTAAAAGTACAATAAATAAGTAGTTTTATTATTTTCCTACCAAAATTCACAACTCTTATTTTATTATTTTAACTATTATTTTATTATTTTTACTTAGGAGACCTCTTTTAGGTTGAAATTTCTTCTAATGACCATAATGGATTGATGATTTTCTTTTCTTCCATGTAGCGCCACACTAATTATTGGGATATTCCTCTCAACATCATTTACTATGAATCCTTCTTGCATATTGTTTACTTTTTTTATGTTCAAACGATTTTGTGGACATACCCTCCATAAATGGTTTCCATTATATCCCCAACGCTTGATTGGTGTGTTAGAAATGTAGCAAGAAACACTAAATTTGACTTATGCCTTAGCAAAATATAGTAATTCGATTTTCCACACCAGCACGATGACATAGACTGCAGTTAACTTTTGTGACATGGGTTTGTCTATTAGTTTACTGAGTAAATTTGAGTTAGGGGCTAGAAGTAGAGTTGTGCATGTTGTGATTGCTAAAATTTAGTAGTCTAGTTCAATTATTTTTAGTTTGAGTTAGTTAAATAAGCTCAAGTACTGAGTTGACTTAGTTGAAGGTCAGTTAAGTAGTAGAATTGTTGTTAACTCAACGATCTCTTAGTTAAACTAGTCAACTAGTGAAAAATATCTGAGACATGCATGGAATTCGAATTACCTAGATGGAGTGGAGAAAAAGACACATTGTAATTATCAATTGTATAATAGTTGAGTGTATAGGTTTGATAATTAAGAAAGTGAATCATTCCTTGGGAATTGCGCAAGGAAATAGGGGAAAATTATTAACTTTTAGGAGCTAATTTCCTTCGAGATTGCATAAGGAAATAGGAGAAAGTTGGGGCCTTGAATTAGGTAAGTTTTGGCTAAATGAAGACAATCAGTAGCAGGACGATTTTATAATGCAAGGTGTGCTTCAATATTTAAGCAAGACATTGTAATGGTTTCTCATTCTGATTTGATTGATGAAAAGGAGGAGAGGGGTTTTTCCCAGTTGGGTTCCCTCGTAAAATCATTGTGTTCTTGTGGTTTTCATGGTTGCATATCATTGCCTATGTTTCTAAATTACGACTTCCATTCGATAAAATAGCAGAGGAAATTTGTAATATATTGATTTCAGTCTAATTTTATCAGTAGTAGAAATTTTCTATTAATTTCTACAAAAAGGTCATGCTTCGAGTTCCTACTCTTTCCCTACTTTTTTGTCCTACCTTTTTCTACTTATTTACATTTCTCTTTTAGTTTCCATCCTTGATGCTTTTAAAGGTGTAAAGGAAATTTTCTTAAATCTCTTTTCCTTACTATTGAACTTTTCATTTTTCTTGGTGATCCAACTTTTAGAATTGTTACTTTTTGGCTTGTTCTCGTTCAAACATAATTTTTCCTTCCTTATAATTTCATTCATGGTTTTTGGATTTTCAAATTCAATATTCTCCCTATGTGAAAAAGGTGGGAAGCTAATAAACTTCTGCATTTTTTCCTTTTCTTCTTTCAGGTATGGTGCATGCCTCAACAAACACATGAGATTTTTTTCAAATTCATCCATGGTTGATTTTACTTACCTTAGCTCATGGAATTATTTGGCCTTCTCATCGAAGTATCTTTTTGTGAAGCACTTATTAAAAAAAAAAATTAAATAGTTTCAATCTCAAATTTTTGCTTCTAATTTTTTTTATGGCCTTATTTTCATCCCACCACAAAGTTGTTTTACAAGTTAGCTGATAAGTAGCCACTTTGTCCTTCAAGTTACTTGGTTAAATATAGACCTCAAATTACTCTTTCACACTCACAATCCAAGCTTCTACCCCTTCCTCAAATTCTCCATCAATGTTTGGAGGTCTGTTTTTTTTTAATTCCCCTTACAACTAAGTTTTAGCCTTTCTCTTCTTAGACATAGAGGTACTGCTACTAGACTTTTATTCTTCCCTTTCATCAATCTCAGGTGTTTGAATTTCGCTAGAATTTACGGACTTAGTTCTTTCCGTAGATTCACTTCTACATATTTTCCTATGAGTTTTCCAACTTTCATACTACCTCTATTTCCCTCCAATCTTCAGACTATGTGGCCATTAATATCCTCTTGTTAATCCTTTTCTTTGGATATTGTTTCTTGATTAGATTTAATACTATCTAAATCTACCTTCAAATCATGAACTACTTGTAGGATTCCAGATTCATTATTATATGTACTACCATTTTCTCCTCCCATCATTACTAGCTTAGTATTGTGTGAGGATTCCTTAGGTGGTCCTACAAAAGTCTGTCAATTGTTATCGTCAACCATTCTTCATTTTATTTATAGTTGTTTCATTATATCTATGTCACATAAAAAATAGTATTTGAGTTTAGGACTCATAGAAAATAGTATTTGAGTTTAGGACTCATAGAAGGCCGAATGTTATAACATATAACTCTAATACCACTTGTAAAAAGCCATGTTAATCACATCTATTTTTTTCATTAATTAATAGAGTAAATGTAACTACTTCCTTTCATACCCTTCTACTTATAAAATTATAATTTGTGAGTAAATGTTAATTTGTGTTCTTCTGCAATGAGCAATTTCCAAAATAACATGTATCTCCATTTTTGTGATTTGTACACAAAGTGATTTATTTAAAAACTAAACCTTCCCAACTATATTTTTAAATCAAATTTATATTATCCATATTAAACACATAATCTAACACAATAATAAGCCCTCTTACCCTTTCTAATGTATGCGTAAAAAATGTCTAACATAATCTTCATCATGTTAGATTACAATATTTTAATATTTCTATCCTTATAATTCATCTTATAAAATAAAAAATGGTTAGGTATATTAGCTATATGAGAATCAAACCTAACCTCACGAGACCACTTAAGCATATCCCATGTATTAAATCTCTTACTATATTTTATATACGATGAAGGTTCGATGTTACTTCCGTTGTTCATAGACTTGTGACTAAAATATACCATCACATACTATTATAAGAGACCCTTACTTGTGGAACGATATGCATATGAGTTTTCAAGAGTTCATAATATATGTCATAAAATATTTGTAACTGATGCCCATGTGGTATATTTCAATTTTTTATCTCCTTAGACTATTCCTCGAATGGGGCGTGCATACCTACTTCCACGTGTTACTTCCAAGCAGTTGACACAAATACATGTCTACACCCTACAACCAATGGATACGATTCATTCTTATCAAATCTACCACATACATTGATTAGGGTTATTTGTATTGTTTCAATGAGTACCCCATTTTCGACTTGTGGATTCATTCATTCATTTGTCCTTCTCACAATGGTTCGTTTATTCCACAACTAGCATAACACTTACCCTCGAACCTCCACTACTCATTTACTATTTATGAGTTTTTGGTTGTTAGTAATCAAGTTTTGACCTTCCAAGGAATCGAACCAGGGTTCATGAGTTCGCTCCACTGCTATGTTGTTCTAATTTGAAGATATAATGGTTTAGTACTTATGCATTATAGACGTTAATTGTTTATTATCATGGATATTTATTTCTCTTTGAGCATGCATCTGATTTGTTCTCTCCTTGCTTTTATACATTCAAGGTGTTTCCCTTGTCTCCGCTTCGCTCCTTAGCCCTTGAGGTTCTCGTCATGTTATCTCACTAAGGTTTGATCAGCTTCAACGCACATACATAAAAATATAGTGCAAAGTATATTGTGGACATATTTGTTTTTCAAAGTCTTTATACTTGGAATTCATGGTGTAGGTTTAACTATTGTAGGTGTGTAGGTGTATGTAATATATGTGTATATTCTTTTTCTATATTGTCTTGGGTTTTTTCTTTAGTTTTTGTACACATGATATGGTTAATATTTAGAGATTAACTTGAACAATAAACTAGTTCTAATTTCTTTGGTTAGTGATTGTCCAGTAAACACACATACATACACTCAAGTAAATAAGTATTTCATGTATCTATATTTCCTGAACTCTCCAATATATTGATAAAAATACTTTCATAAAAATAAAGTAGTCATTTCCGTTCCCTTTGAAATTTACACAGTGATTTAAATGATAGATATCTCGAAAAATAAATTTAATATCTTAATTTTTTTTTAACAACTACAGTAACTTTTTCATTGTTACAAATGCATAAAATAACTCAAATAAATATATATTGTCTTGGGTTTTTTCTTTAGTGTTTCTACACATGACATGGTTAATATTTAGAGATTAACTTATACAATAAATTAATTTTAATTTTATTTATTAGTGATTGTATGTAAATACATATATATACACTCAAGTATTTCATGTATCTATATTTTCTAAACATTCCAACATATTGATAAAAAGAATTTCATAAAAACATTCCAACATATTGATAAAAAGAATTTCATAAAAACAAAGTAGTCATTTCCATTCCCTTTGAAATTTACACACTGATTTAACTGATAAAAAAATTTCAAAAAACAAAGTAATCATTTCCATTCCCTTTGAAATTTACACAATGATTTAAATTATAGACATTGGAACAATAAATTTAATATGCTAAATCTTTATTTTATTTTTACAACTGCAATAACTTTTCCATTGTTGCCAATCCATAAAGTAACTCAAATAAATACAAGACTTGTCCGTATAAATTGTCAACATTCGGTTGTTGTTTCTATTTCACACCTTATTGTGACACCCTCAGTAAAAGACAATTAGTTACAATTGGTTAAAAGACTGTTAGTTTAATTATTCTCTTTAATTTTATTTTCTTTTATTATTATTTTGGACAAGGAAACTTAATGGAAATTTACTAATGTCATAAAGTATTATCTGTTACTAAGTTAATAAATAAAACAGAAAATAAAGAATGAAAAAGGGGAAAACCTTTCTTTTTGAGACTGTGGGTGAAGTTTTCCAGGAATAGGAAGTGGTTGGGAAAACAGTTGGAAAACAGTTACCTATCCTCTGGAATAAAAGGAATTCTAGAAGAAGGGTAGGGGTTCTGTGCATTTGCTAGCTAAGGGTGAAGTACTTCTTGAGCTGGTGAGAGACCAGTGGAATTTACTTCTGCAACCCTAAGGGCAAGATTTTTTTCTGCCTGTAGACTGGATAGCATTCCTGAGGTCTCAGCAGTAAAGAATATCCACTGATTCCCGTGGCGCTGTCCAAGTCCTGGAGCTCGGGGGAAAGAGGCGGACGTTATTGCCCCTCTTAACGGTTGGGAGGACCACAATCAGGATAAGGAGTTTCGTCTTATTTCAGATAAGTATTTAGAACCTGTCAGTAATTGCAGGTGACAGTTAAACTAATTTAATGCTGTAATTGAATGTGAGTTTCTGTTCGAGTATGAGATAATACAGGAAAAACTATTTATATAGATATCAAGTTTTATATGTAACGGAGGAGACCATGGTTGGTCCTAGAATAGCTGAGAAATATTATTTATCTTTGTGATTTCTGGTAAAGATTATAGGGAGAGGTGAGCTTGATATATATATATTTATATGTTGATGAATTTCTGGAAAGGATTACTGTGTGAGTCTGAGTTAACTGAATGTCGACTCGTTAATCATTTCCAAAACATGCAAGAAAGTTAACGGAATCTTGAGTCTGCCCTACTGTGCAGGGTTGTATTTTGAATAGTAGTAATCTTAAAAAAAAAAAAAAACTTTTCTGTGAATGGAGACAATAAGAGAGAAAAACTCACAGTAGAATGCCTAAAACAGGAAAATAGAAGTAGTATTTCTAAGTAGCCGAATTATCTTGAAAGAAAGACTCTAAAACCCTACAGTAGTCACAAAGTTTTTGGTCTGTTCAACTTAAGGGAAGCATATAGAGATAGGATTCAATTCCTTGGAGCGGCAGCCGCATCCTCAACTGATAAACTGAGTTCCGCCCTTCTATATTAACGAAGTAAACTGAAAACGCTATTTATCCCTCTAATAATAGTGCGAAAACAGTGGAAAGAATTAACAGACAGTAACCCTCTATAATCTCCAAGATAGAAAAGAATCCTTATAAGCATTATTTCCTTAACAGGTAAAACGAGATAGTATACATTTGTGCAACTGTAAATGTTTAAAGAACTAGCTTTAAAAAGAACAAACTGGGAAGAATAATTAAGTAACCGAGCCAGAAGCATCAGGAGAAAACTGAACCAAACGATCCGTTAAGCAGTAGCAGCAGCAAAATCCTTTGAGTAATATTAATAATAATTTAAGAGTTACAGTCCAGGGGTACGAGACACTGAGCTTCAAAAGAATAAAATGTATTATTACAGACTTGGAAAGATATTTAAGTCCCCGAAAACGTGCTGCCTGATAGGTGAAAACAGTCACCAGGTCTAGGGTAAGTACCCCAAAACTAATAACTCTGCAGCGCAGACTATTCAGCTTCTACATAACTCAGTACTAAGTAAACCTAGCTTCGAAAACTACATAAAATCAGTCTTGCTCCGACCCGCAGGCGGAAGAGTTAAACCAGAGTCTAAATTCGTTTGGATTTCCAAAGTACCTGCAGGTAAGCGCCGGTGTGACGTTAATGCCGTAGTAAGCTCAAGGCCTTCTCAGAAAATCAAAGCTTAGGGTTTCGAACACACCTGTACAAATAAATGCAAGAAAAAGAGCAACCCTGTCAAGAAATTATTTGTATAGAAGAAAAAAGAAAACAAATAGCAGTACTCCACAGGCGCGCCATAATTCGGAACAATATTTACGTTTGTGGTTTTACCTGTGGAGAAAAGACTGTGGAACTTTGTGCGAGGAGGCAGATTTCTGTGCCAGAGGAAAAAGAACGGAAAATCATAACAAACCCTCAGTTAGGGATTGCAGTTTATATTTACAAAAAAAAACAAAAATACAATAACTAGAGCTGAAAGGGGACGAATTACCGGCAGAAAGGGCAATATAGCAGTTTGAACCAGTTGGTGGCGGAAGCCATGTTCTCCGAGTCTGCGACCTGTTGGGTGACAGAGACACTGAAGCCATAAATCTGAGATTGTAAGAACTGTTTAGAAAACCTGTAGCTTTTTCAGAATCATAACCTTGCATTTTTAACCAAAGAAAACAAATGTAATCACCCTGTACATGGAAGACGAGATACCTTGTTCCGGAGAGTTTTTGTTATCCGCAGGCCCGTCAAACCCTGGAGCAGAGCAAACGAATTCCGGAGGCAAACTTTGCAGGACAGACGAAACCCTGGAGTCGAGCGAACAGGAGGAATGGCGCAAATGCCAACTACAGGTTTTACCGCAGGAAGACCTATCGTGACAACCAAGAAAAGCTGGAAAGTAATTGCATACATCTGTCAGCAATAAATTTGCATAACACTGGTAATGCAACGTTAATCGAGCCACCCAACTTGGCAGCCGGAGGTGTTGCCAAGTGGCTGTTGCCATGCGCCCATAGTCCGAGCAGTAAGGATGAAGAGATGTGAATCATTGCAATTATCCACGGAACATATAGATATGTTATATTATCCACGGAATATATATATGTTATAACCTCGTTGCCATGTTTCCAATCGATTCGAGCATGTGACAGATTTTACAATTGATTATTAAACAAAAACCAAGGTATCATTTATGTGTCAGATCTACGGTTAAGAGCTTGGTTAATGAAAATTCTTGTGTTATTGCTTTTACCATGGTGGAATTACAACTAAGAAACTTTTATATAGTGTGTGATGCGTAGATTGTAAATTTTTTTTTATATATGTGAAATTTGGAATTATGTTTGTGACAAGTGGTATCAAAGCCTAGGTTGCTACACTAGAACCTTAAGGGGTCTACTAACAGAATGCTTGTGATTAGTGCACTAAGGGGAGCAAGCGAAATGGCAACACCATCACAACCTGAGGGGACTCAAATCCCCACCATTTTAAACCCGGAAATGTGGGTGCAGTTGATTGTATAACAACACCAAAAGACTAGCCGATTGCTTGAGGAACAACAGCAGCAAACTACATTCTTGCTAAACACGGTACAGCAACTTCAGGAAAAAATGACAAGGGTTCGAAGGGATAATGAGAGGTTGCTTCAGGATCAAGAGAAGATCCTAAAGAGTTTGTCAGATAGGCAGAATCAGGGGATGAAGCACCCCAGTGTTGAAAAAGAAGAAACAACAGAACAAGAGGACCAGCAGACTCAGAATAATGCTGAAGACAGAACTGAAAGGAGTTTCTCACAAAGGAGTAAAAATAGAAACTATAATGAGGCAGAGTCGGGAAACTTGTCCGGTCAGCAGGACCTTAAAAGACAAAAAGTAGAAGCTCCAAGGAAAATTTCGCAAGATTAAGCCACCGACATTTGACGGTGAGGCAGAAGAAGCGGCTGAAGCTTGGTTAATAAATATCAACAAATATTTCCAGGTCTATGAGTACAGCAGTAATTTAAAAGCCAGGCTGGCCATATATCAATTACGGGAAAAAGCCACCCTGTGCTGGGAGGAGGTGAAGAATGTGCGCATCATTGATGAACGCGACATAACCTGGGAGCTATTCCAGAAATATTTTAAAGATAAATACCTAACAGAAATATTTTATGACGACAAGGCAAAGGAATTTCATGATCTTCGTCTGGGACAAATGACAATAGATGAATATGTGACAAAGTTCACCTCACTGCTGCGATATGTACCTTATCTCCGAGAAGAGAAGGCCAAGGTGCAGAGATTTTTAAGCAGTCTCCCTGCTCATATGAGAGAACGGATAGAGTTTGTCAATCCCCAGACTATGGATGAGGCTATCCGAAAAGCGCGATTGTGCTACCAGCAAAGTAAAACCAAGGGTGATGTAGGAAAAAGCTGGCAGTCAAAGAAGGGATAGAAAAGTAACTCTACCTTTAAGAGCAGCAAAAAAAGCAGCTTCAGGAATGCAGCACGAAACACAATCAGCAAGCAGTTCGGGAAAAACCACCAAAGAATCAAGTGGCCAGCTGAGGAGAAGTCCACAGAAGCGTCAAGTAAACCCGAGCTTGGACAGAATTCTAAACCTCCCTTACAGTGTTGGGGCTGTGGGGAAGATCATTATTATAAGAACTGTCCCAGACGGAACAAAAGTGAAACTGTAGGAAATCTGCAGGAGGCATCTATAGTAGGAGATGTGGCACGTAGCGTACATCGTATCAATGCAGTGCTAGAAGATCGGCAGGCTGATTTTCAGCCTACGATGATTGAACTTGAAGGTACATTACTAACTAAACCTGTTTCAATTCTGGTTGATCCTGGAGCAAGTTTGAGTTATATCAGTCCTAAGTTGGTAGAGTTATGTAAATTAAAAGAACAGAAATTTAGGAACTCATGGCTGGTACAGTTGGCCACTGGGGCGAAACGTAAGGTAACAGCAAAAATCCCTAACTGTGTACTGGAAGTGGCAGAACACCAGATAGAGGTAGATCTAAATATCTTACCGTTGGGATCATACGATGTGTTATTGGGTATGGATTGGCTGGAAAAACATTGGACAGTGGTAGACTGTAAGGAGAAGACCATCACATTTAGAAAACAGGATGGTACGCGAGAAGTGGTTCAAGGGGTTAAAAAGCCTGTACAAATACGACCAATAACAACATCTCAGCTGGGTAAGTGTATTAGAAAAGGGTGCCAGTTGTATGCTATTCAAGTAGGATACACAGACTCTAAGGAAAAGGCCCCAATGCTGGAATATATTCCTGTGGTGCAAGAATTTTTAGACGTATTTCCAGAGGAAATTCCTGGTCTACCACCCAAAAGGGATATTGATTTCACTATTGAGTTGCTGCCAGGTGCCTCACCAGTATCAAGAGCCCCATACCGGATGAGCGTGCCGGAGTTAACAGAATTAAAAATATAGTTACAAGAGTTGCTAGACAAGGGCTATATCCGTCCAAGTGTGTCACCTTGGGGCGCACCAGTCATTTTTGTTAAAAAGAAAGATGGGACAATGCGCATGTGTATGGACTACAGACAGCTTAATAAGCTAACTGTCAAGAACAAGTATCCTTTACCAAGAATTGATGATTTGTTTGACCAGGTGAGAGGGGCTAAGGTATTTTCCAAAATTGACCTAAGATCCGGATATCATCAAGTTCGGATTAAAGATGAGGATATCTGCAAAACAGCTTTCCGCACCCGATATGGTCATTACAAGTTTGTTGTGCTGCCCTTTGGTTTAACAAATGCGCCAGCAACTTTTATGAGGCTAATGAATGGCATGTTTCATCAATTTCTAGATAATTTTGTGCTCATCTTTATTGACGATATTCTGGTGTATTCTAAGGATGAAGCAGAGCATAAGGAGCATTTGTGTTTAGTGTTGGAAACGCTAAGGAAGCATCAGCTCTATGCTAAATTCAGCAAATGCGATTTCTTTAAAACAGAAATCTAGTACCTGGGACACGTCATAACAGCTGAAGGGATAGCTGTTGACCCCGAAAAGATCAAAGCCATCATGGAGTGGCAAGTGCCTCGAAATGTGGCGGATATTAGATCCTTCATGGGCTTAGCCGGGTATTATAGAAGATTCATAGCAGGATTCTCCAAAATTGCTTTTCCCATCACCTCGTTGCAGAGGAAGGGCAAGCTTTTTAGATGGTCAAAGGAATGCAAAGACAGCTTTGAAAAACTAAAACAACTCCTAACTACAGCTCCAGTACTGAAGGTAGCGGACCCGGAAAAAGACTATGAAGTCTGTACGGATGCTTGTAAAGAAGAAGTTGGAGCAGTGCTGACTCAAGAAGGAAAAGTAATAGCTTACGAGTCAAGGAAACTTAAGGATTATGAGAAGAAATATTCTGCTTATGATTTGGAACTTACAGCGGTAGTTCATGCACTTCGAGTGTGGAGGCATTATCTACTGGGCAAGAGATTTGTGCTGAAAACGGATCATAGCAGCCTGACCAGCTATTTCAAACAGGCAGATTTAATCTCTAGACAGGCGAGATGGAGTGCATTTCTGAGCGAGTTCGATATGGATATTCAGCACGTTAAAGGAAAAGAAAATAGAGTTGCTGATGTTTTAAGCTGAAAATTGCACAGTCTGTTTGCTTTATATTTTAACCAGTTGGAAAGCCAATTGTTGCAGCAGTTGAAGGAAGAGGCTCAGGGAGACCCAGAATATAAGTTTCTGTGGCAACAGATGAAGAATGATAAAGCGACAGAGTTTGGAGAGAATGCAGAACAGGCCTTGACTTTTCGCGAGAAGATCTATGTGCCTAACCGCACTAATCTTAAAGAACTTATCCTGAATGAATTTCATCGCAGCAATTACGCTGGTCACCCTGGATATCAGAAAATGCTTACAGCTGTAAGGAAAGTTTATTATTGGCCAGGAATGCGTAAGGATATTGCTGTATATATAAGCAAGTGTCTAGAGTGTCAGCAGGTTAAAGCTGAACATCAGCATCCTGCTGGGTTATTGCAGCCAATACCCATTCCTGAATGGAAG